>CM019149.1:78893537-79482385 GCA_009733165.1 Naja naja
TGTATCAACCCGCCGAAACGGGGAAGGGAGGATGCGTAGAAAGAAATGAATGGGGTGTTAAGAGATGCAAGGGATTTTGCATGTCTCCAATTGGCTTGCGCAGAAGTCAGGCGTTTGTGTACCCTCCTTAAACGTGCGATATTGTGATGGAAATGGAAGCGTTCCTTCTTTTTCCTCTTGATGTTCTCGAACGCCTCCATAACAATAGAGGCGTTTTAGATGAGGGCTTAATGCAAGTAGGCAAAAGTGCAGCAAAAGGCGTGGTGTAAAGGCACTTGCAAACTTACTAGAAAGATTTGAGCTAGCTGTCCTGTTTCCGACAGAGAGGTGAGTCGCGGCTTCTTTGTCCGGGGTAATCTGATTCTTGCCGTAACTAACTTGTGACTAATTCATTCAGTTTACATTCCATATCTTTGACCGGTAAAAAGCCAGCCTCGAGGCAGCAAAATCAGACTTTGATTTGAGGGGTTTATTTCCTGCCTGTTCCGTTAGTTGCTTGGACGGGACAGTGGAAAAATTTGAGATCTTGCATAAACGCTAATTTGTCCTATTTTGGTGCTCCTAATAAAAATGTTGCTCATATTTAGAATTTTACGTTTATTTCCCCATAGCAAACTTACATATACATTTTTAACGGCTGTATATCTGGTGCCACGGCAAACTTCAATATTAATTTGGATCAACGAAAGTAATGAGAGTTGAGCGACCTCAAAACTCGGAACTTTATATATTTGTATTTTTTCTACTTAGGTATGTGACAAATGGATAAACAGTGTCTCTTTGTGATCTATGGAAGAGTTACCGCATAGTTTAGAGGTATATTCAGGGGGGCTGCTGGGGGTTTGCAGGGGTTCAAGAGAGCCCTTAGCTGAGATTCTGTGCAGTTTGGAAAAACCCCAAATCCCTCCTGGCTGGCCCTGCCCACCCCTCCCCTCCAGGAGTGGCCACACCACAATACCAGTGGTGGTATTCAGCTGGTTCGCACGGCATTGGGCAAACCGGTAGCAAGGATTTGGCATGGGTCGCAGAACCAGTAGTAAGCTCTGGCTGGCACGCCCCGATCCAGTCACCACTGGCCGCATGCCCCGCCTGCTGCTTGCCCAGCCCCGCCGATGCTCACTCACCCCACCAGCCTGACAGCTGGTCCCTTAAGGTATTGCTTTTTCTTCCCCCCGACAATCAGCTGTTCATAGATCAGCTGTGCTGGGATTCCCTTCCTGAGCCTCAGGGAGCCCTTCTGAGCAGCAAAACGCCTCCCCAGGCGCTCCTCTGAGGCCCAGAAGGCCTAAAAATGGGTGGGTGGGGGTGGCTGCAAAAAGCAAAAAAAAAAGCCATGCCCATCCAGTCACATGGCCACGCCCACCTAACTATGCCCACAGAACCAATAGTAAAAAAAATTTGAATACCACCACTGCCCCACATGGGTCCGTTTTGGATGCAGGTAAGTGCAGGGCGCACACGGAGGCTCCGGAAGAGTGAAAAATGGCCCTCCCAGAAGTTTGGGAAGGCCTCAAATGGGTCCATCTCCAGCTTCCAGAGAGCCTCTGGAGCCCAGGGAGGGCAAAAATGCCCCCCCAGCCGTGGTGCAGGAAGCCAACTAGGCCACGCCCACCATGGCCACGCCCACCCAGCAACCAGGCGGAGAATCCTTTGCTAAAATTTTTGAAGCCCACCCCTGGGTATATTGTATATCAGTGATGGCTAATCTTTTTCCCATTGCGTGCCGAAAGCGTGTGTATGTGTGCTCGCGTGCCTGCACCCATGATGCACTGTGCACACAAACCCCTGACCCCACGCGCAACCCCCTGTGTGTGCACCATGCACCTCTGCGCATGTGCACACAACCACCCCGCATCACACACCTGCGCATGCATCCATGACACCCCGTGTGCTTCGCGCCTCTGCACATGCATGCAACCCCACCCATGCACCCCGCCCCCTGCACATGCATGCACATATCCCCCCGTGCATGCATGGCAGATACCTCACAATCGGCTGGCGGGGGGCGTGCACAGTGGGGCTCTTCAGCCAACCTCGCACGTGCCGGCAGAAATGGCTTTGTGTGCTACTTCCAGCACGCGTGGCATAGGTTCACCGTCATGGTTTTATATGTTTATTGCTAATTAAGTCAATAAAGAATATTGATTTTATTTTCTAGAAGGAGTTACAATTTGTAAAAACTTAGAAAGCTTGTACTCCATTCATTGAGAGCCAGTTTGGTATACATTGTGGTTAAGGCATCAGACTAGAGACCAGGAAACTGTCAGTTCTAGTCCATTTTTAGGACTAAAGCCAACTGTTGACCTTGGGCCTGTAATTTTTCTCAACCCTAGGAAGGAAACAATGGCAAACTACTTTTGAAAAACCTTGCCAAGACTTGTCCCAGCAGTCTCTGAGAATTGAACAGGATTGAATAGGGGAATCTATTAAGTGTGTCACATGAGGTAGAGCTTCTTGTTTACATAAAAGGTTGCATCTTACAAATACATCTGCCTGGAAATAAGCTTCATAAAACTCAGACTTCTGAAGAGGCATCCCTGGGTTCTCCTATATATTTGGACTGCTTCCCAAATGGTAGTTAGGGGAGAATAGTATAACAGATCATATTAAGCTATAATTTCCATAACCATGATTAATGGGTGGGTTATCATTAAGTCATACTGAGCCATGGTGGCACAATGCTCAATGCAGTACTGCAAGGCTAACTCACTGCTCACTCCAGGAGTTCGATTCTGAGTGGCTCCACATTGACTCATCCTTCCAAGGTCAGTAAAATGAGAATCCAGATTGTTGGGGCAAGATGCTGACTCTGTAAACCGCTTAGAGAGGGCTGTAAAGCACTGTGAAGCGGTATATAAATCTAAGTGCTATTGCTATATTATGGCTCACTATAGTCAGTTATCGAATACCTATGCCACAGATTTGCCATTTTATTTTGAACCCACAAGAAAGAATCAATCTTTTTTAGCCTTGAACAGGTACTTTGGCCCCTAAAACTAGATTTATATATTATACACTGAGCATAGTTTGTTGAAACATTATTTATTGAAGAAACCATGGCAGAGTTTGGTTATAGTCCACTGTGTACAAATTACAAAGTCTATGTACATGCAGTTCATTAAAACCTTAATGAAAATCTTAATTAATTAAGAGCCTTGGTGGTGCAGGCTGTTAAATACCTAGCACTTAAGTTCCAGCTGCCTGCAATTACTGCAGGCTCGAATCCCACCAGGCTCAAGGTTGACTCAGCCTTCCATCCTCTCGGGTAGGTAAATTGAGGAGCCAAGATTGTTGGGGGCAATAAGCTGACTTTGTAAAAATGCCGCTTAGTAATAAGCAGGCATATACAATGGAATGAAGACTATTGCTGAGCGCATTGGGTTGTATCCCAAAATTGTAAGCCGCCCTGAGTCTCCGGAGAAGGGCAGCATATAAATATGAATAAAAAACCCAGGGCCCAAACAAACTGCATTCTAGCTGAGTTCCTCAACACACTAAGCTAAAATATGTTCTGATACACTGTGGCTTAGTACATCATAAAAATCTAGATGGCAAAATTGGATTACGTTACATGAGCCACTCTGTAAAGTGAATTCATAAATTGAGAAAACCCTGGAGTACTATGTTGTACAAATATAACCAGTAGCTCTGTGATGGATGACCCCAAGCTAAAGGTTTCTAAAGTCAATTGTTGTTTTTAAGAAGTTTTGGCTCTTGAAGCTTGTAGCTTAAGATGAGTTCACTCCAACACACTAGGCTGATTATATGGGCAAATTCAGCAGGATAGAATGCGTGCAAAAACTGTCCCTGTAGTCAGTTTATAATTCAGTTTGTTGTGTGAACATAGGCAGTTCAGTTAATCTAATTAACTATGGTTCAGTTAATCATGGGTTAGAGCATTTGTAAATACAGCTCTAGAAAGTTGCTGTCTGGACATTTATTTAAAAATAACATTTACTCGAGAACTGAAGCAGAAACTCATGTACAATGTAAACTATTTTTGTCTTGCTCAGATAACATTCCAAGTTTGCATATTCCTCAAAATACATAAATATTGCAAAATGTTCAAATGTGATTTATGCAAATAGTACAGGAGGACAGTATTTAAAGTGCTAAGATAAACATGCACACATATGCGAAATCAACAACACAAGAAACTTGGATAGTTTTTGTAAAGCATGACTTCATTCCATTAATTTATACATAGGCTTATAAGCACATGGAAAATGTTTGGAAAATTGGCCAGAATCACAGAGATACTTAATTCTTACGGGGAAACTTAGTCATCTCAATGTCTTTATTTACCAATCTGATTTTACAAATTTATACGTCACCTACTCCAACATGGCACTTGCTCCTTATAGAAACAGAACATGGCACTTGCTTTATAGAAACAGAAATATTTATACCGTAATTCTATAGTTACATACCTATATGTAAAACAACATTTAAAAAAAAAATCAGATCAGTGCAAATCTCTTTAAATTTACTAATTGTGGAATTTGACTTTGTGTAAATGTTAAGTTACCTTCTCATATTTTTGCAAAAAATATTCATTAGCAAATGTACATGGACATGAATCCATGCCCGTAATTAGTTTAAATGTTTTACATTACCCTTATGAAAGTGCTTTAAAAGGAGTCCAAGCAGAAAAACAAAAATATAAATCCTTCATTTCCCTTGCAAACCACATGTGGCTTGACTGAGTGGCACATTATCATTCAACCAATGTAGCTCTAAAAGTTATAAATGTTGGTATCTTTCTGCCTGGACTGCAAATAGAATTAAAATTTACAACTAGTTGACCTTTTATGCCTGATAAGGAAAAGCTTTCTAATTCACTTTACAAATACAAATCAATCTGTACCTTCCAAAATTATACTGTAATTGCAGAAGGTTTCCACTGACCTATGTCTCAACAACTTCATTTTCTGTAACTTTTTGGAGAAAAGAAATATTAGTAGGTTATATAGCAGTTTAAAAGGATATACTAAAAATTGTAAATTGCCATATAACATGCTGATTATATAATCATTTGTTATTTCTACCAATGAGAGTCAGTTTGATGAAGTGGATAAGGCACCATGCTAGAAACTGGGAGATAGTGAGTTGACTCTTTTGACCCTCACTAGTCATTTTCTATGTATACACACACAATCATACTGTGTGATTGAGTTCAAACATTACATCAAGCCAAGATTTGCTTAACAATTGTTTTCTTTTTTCAATAACATTGGTTGAATTTCCACAGCATGCTAAATTATTGTAAAGGGCAGAGGGAATGGCCTTGAAGGACAGGAGGAAGAGCTGCTACCAAGGCAACAGTCAGATTAAAGGGCCTGAGCCCAGGGCAGGAAAGTAACTTGAGTAAGCATCTCAGACTAGCCCCTCCCTAGTTCATATGAAGATAAAGGGGAGGGAGGGAAAGCATATTCAGACTTGCAGGATGCTATTACTCTAGCTGTTACAATAAAAGTAGCAATAGCAATAGCACTTAGACTTATATATTGCTTTATAGTGCTTTACAGCCCTCTCAAAGCGGTTTACAGAGTCAGCATATTGCCCCCAACAATTTGGGTCCTCATTTTACCCACCTCAGAAGGCTGAGTCAACCTTGACTCTGGTGGGATTCGATCTGCCAAATTGCGGTGGGAGTAGCTTGCAGTACTGCACTCTAACCACTATGCCACAGAGGTTCCATAAGTAGTGCTGATCTTTATGGCATTAGTCTGTTCTACCCAGAAGGTCTAACAGTTGTTCCCCATGGTTTACAAATGACAATGACTAGGATTTCAAAGCAATGTATGCCAAGTCAAAACCAAACCAATCATGTTATGGCTTACAGGTAGTCATGCCAGAGTGCTCTCCTGCAGTCAGGGGAGCCAGCAAAAAGTATTGTATGTGAGCATAAAGGCTGCCTTCATCACCAGTCCTTACTCTGCTGTGGTACCTACTGGTAGATCCCCTAACCTCATTTCAAGACCTTGTCAAACATCTCCTACCAGCAGGAGGAACAGCCAGCAATCCCTTCTCCTTACTTGGTATATGTAGGTGGGTTCATAGAAAAATGGGTTTAGCCACTTGTCAGTTTTCCCACCTACAGGTCACAGGTGTGAAGGTGTTATATGTCAGTTACCTGTCAGGCAGCAATTGTGAAGAAAATGCTCCTGCTCTTTTGAAAGGGCCTTAATCTTTTGTCTAATTACATCAACATGGCTGACGTGTCACACATCAGGTGAGCGGAAGGCTGTGGAGTGACGAGCTGGGAGTGCTTGGCAAAACAAGCAAGCTTTATGCTCACTTGGTGATGCAAAGGAAATGGCAACTATTGGCAACTATTGACATTGGCCAGTAGCACTTCCAGAGGCATCACTGGGGAGGCCTCTGGGTGTGTGTGCGTGCGTGCTTTCATGCATGTGTCTGTGTATGTGTGTGCATGTTGTTCAAATGCAGCCAATGGTTTGGCTTCTGAGTGAATATGGTGACATGTTGTAACATTAACATTACTCCTCTCTCTAGGAATGGTCTCAGAAGACAGGTAAAAAGGATCCCAAGGAGGTTAAAAATGAAGTAGCAGCATAATGAGGGGGAAATATTTTTAAGACTTCTGAAAAGATCATTTCTTAAACCTAAGAGAGTCCCCCCCACCAAAAAAAGCTACCACCTTTCCAGTGTTGTGGCCTGGCCGGGGGGCGGGAGGGATGGTTCTATGCAAACAGCAGATGCACACATAGCTCCATTTGCACAAGTGATGGTCACACATGCCCGCCCCTCGCACGAATGGAGCTTTGTGCATGCACGCTTGCCCACTGCTTGTGCAAGTGCAGCTGGGCGTGCACTCTCGCTTGCCACTTCCATGGCTTGGTTCCAAATGTGACACGGCCTGGTACTTGGCTGCGACATGGGATTGGGGACCCCTGAGCTAGAGCTAGGCTGGGTCTCTGAAGGGAGGCTATGCTGCAATTTAAAAAAAATCATTTCTTCCAGTTTGTTTTCCCCTCTAAAGATGCGATTACCCTTCTAAACTATGTTTTAAACCTCCTTTCTTTTTTCAGCAATTTAGCAGTTGTGGTACTGGTACATTCATTTTTCTTTCAAGATTTTTTTTTTTTTGAAAGCCAATGCCTTGGAAGGACTGAAGGAAAGGAATATGAAGAGTTCTTCATTTGTAGTGTTATGCACCAGGGAATGCCCTGACATACTCACAAATGCACAGGCTCTCGTACTTCATTCAAGCCTTCATAAAATTGTTTGATATGTGTGTCATGTACATATTCTTCCTTTCTTCTACTGGACAAAATAGTGAGACAGCTCCAAGGTGGAATCATTTTGCAAAACTGGGCAAAATGTCCTGACTGGATAGGGTTTGACATTGAATCCAGGTTCTCATTATGGGAAATTCCGCTACTTTCATTAATGTTATTCATTCATGATGTTGCTGATCTACATCTTCCAGCAGCTCCTTTCAGCACAGCCAGAAGTGAGAGAGAGACTAGGAAATATACAGTAGTTTGGTGACATTTTAATGGTGAAAGTCCCCATTTCTGTGCTAATGGAGTATAATCTCTAATGTTAGTCAATGATGGGAGTTCCCTCAGTCTAGTTTACAAATCAGAAGGATTTTAGAGGGCTGGAACTGCAGAGCTCTCTGCAAAGATGCAAAGACAAAGGAAAAATTATCCTTCCTTTTCCCTTTGTTAAAAATAGATTTTGGAATTGTTTGGGAATAATTCGTTGAAATCAAGGTATGAAGCTTTGGTAGACAATTATTTCACCCTGCCTGAACTACAGCGCATGCTACAGGTTACCATGGAAATGCTACCAAAATGGCCTTACTGTGATGAATCAGCCAAACCAGTGCTAAGCTTGCAAAGTACTCATAGAAGGCTCTGGGGATTTACATTTTAGCTTCTCCACTTCCTCTTCATTTCACAGCCAAAGAAGGATCATCTTGAGACCTTCTTCCAAGGCTTTTTGGGTACAAACTGTAACAGGTTCTCCAGTTATTAAGCTCTGTTTCTGAAATGTAAATTCGGTGGTGGGGAGTGAATTTTGCAGGATAAGAAGTCACTCTGCTTAGTGGAGTTACATCACCAACTGGAACTGCAGCATCTTGGTGTTCTGGATTGG
Source organism: Naja naja (assembly GCA_009733165.1). Taxonomy (NCBI): domain Eukaryota; kingdom Metazoa; phylum Chordata; class Lepidosauria; order Squamata; family Elapidae; genus Naja; species Naja naja. The sequence continues at coordinate 78,901,668 of CM019149.1, forward strand.
TTGATGTATTGCATCTCCATTCTTCACTTAGACATGACATCTGAACTTTGAAGATGGAGTGTTAGAAACTGCTCAGAACTCAGGAACTGCTCAGGAAGTCCTGGGAGTGTGATGGCTGTTTCTTCTGCTCATTCCTAGTTTCCTGAGCTCCCCTTATTTGGATCTCTGAAACCTACAGATCTGTTGGACAGAGTTTTATCTCCCTCAAATAATGTCCAGGCTAAGAATTGTGGGAACATAAGTCCAACACCAGAAGCCACTGGATTGAGGCATGCTGCTCAGGGACTTGGTTTACAACATTTGTCATAAAACATCTATAGGTCTCAGTCTCAATTTCTTCATCTTAAAAACAATATTCCTTTAAAAATGAGGAACAGGTGAGGGATGAAAAAAGAGAAGAAGACTTACTACCATTTTAGGCTGTAAACAGTTTCTTGCATTGATGCCTCCAGCTCATGAAGTGTTTAACAATATCCTTTAGCTTGCTTCAGTTTAAGCCTGCAATGAAATAGGTTTAATTGAATTAAAGATGATAAATTGGTTGCAGTGTTAAAAAAGATCAGCCTTACTCAATGAAGTTAAACATGCACTCAGAAGCTCACCTCCCTACTGGGACTTTGCAAGCATTTGCTTGGGCTGTATGTTGCCAGCTGTTTCAAAATGGTATACACTCTTCCAATTTTAGTAGCAGGAATTCTGTGTTAGTCTATAATGTCCAAAAAAATAGCAACCTTTTCCCACTAACCATTTTTTTAAAAAGCTGCAGTTCACAAAAGCTCATGCTTACACTTGTTAGTGGGAAAAGGTGCTACTAGACTCCTGGTCTCTAATCTTAAAAATTGCCCATGCGTTGCATCAGTTTTCCCCTGCCTGGTGTCCTCAAACTGTTGGGAATATAGTGGGGTGAGAAGCCCTGGGATTCCCCAAGAAGGGCCATGACTCTCCCAGGCCAAGTCCCTATGGGGCATGAGGGACAGGCCGTCATGCTAGCTGGACTCCCATGAGCACCAAATCATATTGAATGTGGTCAAGTTTTTATTTGTAGGTGGTCTCCCTAAACTCTTCCTAATGCACTAAAAGTAATGAAAACCCATTTCTATTATTTCCGCTTTTCCCCACTTATATTAAAGTATTTTTTGGACATACATGACTTCCAATAAAGGAGAATATGTTATGTATGTAGGTTTGAATGTTATTGGTTTATTTGAACTGTTCTTGTAAAATGTCAAATGGTATTGGTTTAAATAGTGCGGGAAGAAACCCTGCACTCCCATTGGCTGGCAGCTACGGCTGCAGGCTATAAGAAGCAGCCGTAGCCAAGCCAGGATGGGTCCATTCGAGCTGTAGTCACTTAATAAACTCTTTGCTGGAACTCCTCGCGTCTGACTCTTCATGCAAACTTAACACTGGCGACGAAGGTGGGATTTCCCTGAAGAGAAGACGACGCGACGAACAAGCAACTGAGCGAGATGGCTGCGCTGAACACCCCCCCAGCACCGTTCGATCCGGCGATGGAAGACTGGGAATCGTATGCGGATCGTTTCCACATGTATCTGGAAGGGAACGATCTCGCCGGCATCCCCGAGAGAAGGAAGAGGGCGGTCTTTCTCACGCACTGCGGTCCGGCAGTCTTCAAAATGGCGAAGGCGTTAGCGGGAGCTGCAGAGCTGAAGGTAATGGAATGGCCCGATTTAGAGAAACTTTTAAGAGCCCATTACGCCCCACAAGTATCGTGCCTCATTAAGAGACACGAATTTTACCGTCGGGATCAAGGGGATAGCGAGAATGTTAATGACTTCATGGCAAGTTTAAGGGACATTGGGGGTGCTTGTGACTTTACCAACTTAGAAGAGGCCATGCATGATCGGTTTGTTTTAGGCCTAAAAGATAAGGTCTTACAAAGCAAACTTTTAATGAAACCTAAGATCACGTTTAAAGAGGCCATTGAAGAAGCTGCTTCAGCGGAAGCCACCAAGTCCTCAGCTGCGCCATGAAAAGATTAACAAGGCCTCAAGCCAGGCCTCAAGCCATTCTGATGGGGAAAAATCCACAACAGCTCATTGCGAACAAATAGACTCTGATTCTGATGGCAGTGAGGCAGAGGAGGGGATTTTTAAACTCAGAATGGAGAAGAAAAGAAAAGACTCTGGGAAAAACAGGCAAGAGTTCTATTGCAGAGGCTGTGGGGGCACCCCGACTGAATGCAAGTTCTTTGACTCCATTTGCCTACGTTGAGAAACGGGTCACATAGCCAGAGTCTGCAAATCATCCAGAACTCCACCAGTTAGGAAGAAATTTCCTGATAAAGACTTTAAGCCCAACAATTTCCTTGAAAAATGGGGCGAAATTTAGAAGCAAATGGCAAGAATGAAACTCACCAAACAATCACTATTGGTCATTCTTCACCCTTAAAAAGCAGAAAAGTACATGTGAAGGTGTTTATTGAAGGAAGGCCTTGCCAAATGGAAGTGGACTCAGGCTCTTATTTATCTATGGTGTCATGGGACACTATCCACAGACTCTTTCCCAAAATTCAGAAAAAGCATTTCCAGAAGCAAGCACTGACTCTCAAAGACTACCAAGGGAACAAGATTCCAGTAGTTGGAGCGAGAGATTTCAACGTGCAGTTTAAAGGCCACACCAAACGTTTGCCCCTGACCATCGTGGACAAGGATCGCCCAAGTTTGCTGGGACTTGAGTGGTTCAAGCCACTTGGCATCGAGGTGACTGGCATCCATCACGTGAGCAGTTCTGACTGGGAAGAGTCCTTGAAGTCTGAGTTTCCAGAGGTCTTCAGCGAAGGACTGGGCAAGTATATGGGGACCCCTATTGCTTTCAGCCTAGACCCCAAGGTGCCCCCAATTCGTTTAAAGCCCAGGAGGGTCCCATTTGCTTTAAAGGAAAAATTGATGCACAATTAGATAAGCTCATTGCTCAAGGGGTTTTAGAGCCTACTGACCACTCCAGATGGGAAACACCCATAGTCACACCAGTCAAGGCTGATGGGTCAGTGAGAATCTGTGGTGACTATAAGGGGACACTTAACCATGCGCTGCAGCAGAGCATATCCTGTACCAGTTGTGCATCATCTGCTCCATTCCCTTGGCAGGGGTACAGTATTTGCTAAACTGGACTTAGCTCAGGCATATCAACAATTAACAGTTGATGATGCCACTGCAGAGGCACAATTGTGACTCATAGAGGTGCCTTCAAATGTAAAAGACTACAATTTGGAGTAAGCGTGGCACCTGGCATTTTTCAAAGCCTTATGGAAAGAATGTTGCAAGGACTGCCAGGGTAGTGCCTTATTTTGATGATGTATTAATCTCTGCTGAAAATGACACTCAGCTTCAAGAAAGACTCAGAGAAGTCCTTACCAGATTCAGAAAAGCGGGTTTAAAAGTCAAGGAAGACAAATGTACACTCAAAACAGACAGAGTTGAGTTCCTGGGGTATATGATTGACAAGCATGGCATCCATCCTACTGATGCCAAGGTTAAAGCAATCAAGGAAGCCCCTAAACCTCGATACAAGGCAGATTTGCAAGCCTTCCTTGGACTTATTAACTTTACCACATGTTTCTACCTCACAAAGCATCTATTGCTGAGCCCTTACTATCGCCTGCTTGATAAAAGCTGTTTGGATGTGGGGCGGAAGGAACAGTCAGCATTTAACAGTATTAAGAGACTAATCACGTCTGATGCTGTGTTGATACAATTCTCTGAGAATTTGCCTGTTGTTCTGACTTGTGATGCATCCCCTTTTGGAGTGGGGGGGGGGTTTGAGTCACAGGCTTCCCAATGGAAGGGAAGCCCCAATTGCATTTTACTCTCGCACTTTGTCCAAAGCAGAGAGGAATTATAGCCAATTGGACAAGGAGGCTTTAGCAGTTGTAGCAGCTGTTAAGAAATTTCATGAATATCTGTATGGCAGGTCATTCACCATTGTTACAGATCACAAACCTTTATTAGGCATTGTGGCAGGAGACAAACCTACACTTAATATCCTGTCACCAAGAATGCTGAGGTGGACTGAATTTCTTGCAGCCTATTCATACAAACTGATTCACAGGCCTGGCAAGGACATTGGACATGCTGATGCACTGAGTCGTTGCCCACTACCTTGCCACAAGGAGGACTTTGAACTTGAAACTCACACCTTTTCCTGGAGACCGTGGCTAAGCTTCCAGTCCATGCTGCTGAGATTGCCAGAGAAACTACCAAAGATGCTGTATTAGCACCTGTTATGGGCTGGATTAAGAAAGGTTGGCCTCTTCAAGATCTACCTCACCTTGCCCAACCTTTTAAGTCCAGGCAAACTGAATTATCTGTATTAAGAGGATGTATTTTGTGGGGTAACAGGGTGGTTATTCCTGCAAAACTGCAAAAGGAGGTTTTGGAAATGTTACATGAGGGTCATCCTGGGATTGTAAGGATGAAAGGTTTGGCCAGGAGTTATGTATGGTGGCCAGGTATTGACAAAATGGTTGAAAACTGGGTAGCATCTTGTCCCAATTGCCAGGTAGTCAGGCCTGCCCCACCTCACGCCCCCACACAGGAATGGGAATGTCCTAGGGGCCCATGGTCTAGAATCCAAATTGATTTGCAGGCCCTACAAGAGGGCACACTTTTCTAGTGCTAGTAGATGCATACTCTAAATGGCTAGAGGTAATTCCCATGACATCCACTACAACTGAGGCTGTCATCAAGCAGCTCAGAAAATTATTTGTCACCCATGGGTTACCAGATGTCCTTGTTTCTGACAATGACCCTCAATTCACATCTAACATGTTTGAATCCTTTCTAGCTCAACAGGGCATCAGACATGCCCTCACTGCCCCTGGCACCCTTCGCCAATGGCCGGGCTGAACGCATGGTACGCTTCACCAAAGAGAAGCTTCAGCAGCTGGGTCCTGGGGACATCACTGAGAAGCTTGAAAAACTTCTTAGTGTTCAACACATCACTCCTAGCCCATCAAATAACTTGTCCCCAGCAGAGTTGTTGATGGGCAGGAAACTTAGGTCTTCCCTTGACCGCCTTCATCCCACTTACGCACCCAACGCACCACTGGATTCCACTTCCAAAGTTCGTTCTTTTAGTGTGGGAGATTCTGTCTATGCTAGGAACCTTATAGGTGAACCTTTGTGGATTCCTGCTGAAATAACTCACATCACGGGCCCTCGCTCTTACAGGGTACAAACAGAGGATGGCCTCCTCTGGAGCAGGCACATTGACCAACTTAGATCCAGGTTCCCTCAGGAACATCGCCCCTATCTCTCTCTAGGTCCCTCACCTGATGTCTCTTCTAGGGGGGAAGGAGGGGAACAGGAGGAAAATCAGCAAACAGGAATCAACCCCATGTGTAACGAGCCATTGACAGGAACCATCCCGAACCCTGTCACAAAGCCAAGATCCATCCTTAGAAGTGGAAGATTGCACATCACTACCTGACTTGGATGCTGACATTGGAATGGAGATGGGTTGGGAGGAGAGACCAGATTCTAACAGTCTAACAGGGTCTTCTTCCTCAGGGAGTCCCAACAGGGAAATGTCAGTAGACACATTTCCCTCTCACTGGGTGAGAACGTTAAAACTTCTGAACCACGAAGGTCTCAACATGCACGTAAGAGCCCCACTTATTTAAAGGAATACCTTAGATAGGTTGGGGTTTGGTATGGACTGAACCTAGTGGGGAGGGGTGTTATGTATGTAGGTTTGAATGTTATTGGTTTATTTGAACTGTTCTTGTAAAATGTCAAATGGTATTGGTTTAAATAGCGGGAAGAAACCCTGCACTCCCATTGGCTGGCAGCTACAGCTGCAGGCTATAAGAAGCAGCCGTAGCCAAGCCAGGACGGGTCCATTCGAGCTGTAGTCACTTAATAAACTCTTTGCTGGAACTCCTCGCGTCTGACTCTTCATGCAAACTTAACAGAATATTTGTAGTTCGGGGTGGAAATGAGGGGTCTGAGCTTGCTTGTTTTCTTGCAGATGTTTCATACCCAAACTACCATAGGTAATGTCATCAATGCACTGATGATGTCACCTGTAACATCATCAGGAGAAAACTGATGCATTACCTATGGTAATGTCATCAAAGTTAGGGTAATGAAATGTCTGCAAGAAAACAAGCAAGGTCGGAGAGCACCAAGGAACCCTCATATATTACTTCCCTGTAGTGTATCCGCAGCCATTCCAAGGAAATTGGCAAATTTACATTCATGGCCTACAGTTGCCAGAATTCTCAGTTTTTTGAGCCATGCTGAATGAGGACTTATTTAATGTATTGATTTTCTGGTCCGAGAAGCTGCTAGAATGGCATGTATAAGGCGATAAGCGAGGCAAGAGTTCCACCTTTCTGAATGTCAGCCCCAAAAGATAGTTTTTCCTAACTGTTCTGTTCTCATTCAAGAGTCATGGCCTTTACCTGACCTGCATTGCTATAGGGAACATCAGGTTGTGCAAGTATGTGTGGATGGAGAAGGAGAAGAGACATATTCGGAGCTTTTATATAAGCTTTTCAACACCTGCATTAATTGGTGCTATTTTTATCTATGCTAATGATGTGCTGGGATAATAAGGGTTTGTAGGCAAGTTTTAAAATGCACATGTTCTTGTCTAAGCTATTCAGTGCAAAGTGAGTACTGCAGCCTCCACAGTACCTAATCTTGATTCATTTACTTCAACCACCCCCGTGAAACTGTTGGCTGGCTTTGGCCTAGCAAGTTACCACTCCGTGGTCCAGGAACAAAAGATCAGCAGATAAATGTGGACATTTTGTTCACAGAGTCCTCTCAGTACCTTACCAGCTTTTCCCCTTTTATTATGCCATTTCTCTCTTTTATTGCTCCTGCCATAAGACTTCAGCTAAGATAGCTAACTGGAGAATCCTGAGTGGCTAATGTGCCTAGGAAGAATAAATGTGTTTTCACAAAGAAGGAAGGAAGGAAGGAAGGAAGGAAGGAAGGAAGGAAGGAAGGAAGGAAGGAAGGAAGGAAGGAAGGAAGGAAGGAAGGAAGGAAAAAGAACCAGTAGTCTGTGTGAGTCCCATGTACAGAAGAAAAGAGTAGGAGCAAAACACTTTAAGGGGACTAAATGCTGGCTGTGAATGCTGAGGAAATGTGCTAAGAGGAAAAAAAATGGAGGGGATATTGTAGAAGAGGCCACAGCTGGCCAGCTGCTGAACCCTCAATAGAAAAACTCTTTTGAAGGCATGCCATTATCAAGTACCTACCTATGCAACATCATAGCTTGCTCAACCGTGGCTTATTAAGTAAGGTGCAGTTGGCTTGGTTTGAACAATCTATGTCAGAATTAAAAATCTCATGTCATGGAGCAATGTGATCACAGACTAAAATTATGTTGCAAATCCCATGATACAAAATAATATGTATGGCCAGCAGAAGATTGACGGACTCAGTTACAGTGGCAGTGAGTACGCCGTTAGGAGACTTGCAAGAACAGGTTAGGGATAGATCATCGTAGAGAAAATGTATCATATGTGCTTGCTAGGAGTCGAGAATGACTTGATGGCATATAATCAATCAATCAATTTAAACAAGTCTTTACTCACTATTACGACATTTCCTCCTTTGCTTTCTATATACCCACTCCTGTTAACAATGTGCCCATTATTCTTTTCTTGGATCCTCAGAGGAAACCTTTACATTTTCCATGGGAGGCAAGGCCTTGTTCTTTTCCTCTTCATAGGAGGTTTTCAAACTGAGACTGGATAATAATCTAGTGTAGTGTGATTTCCTTGGCCGCATAACTCACTGCTATAGGTCCAGGCACTATTGAAGAGGACGTGTGGGGGGTTTTTTTCCCAGTGAGGTACATAGCCTGTTATAGCCCTATCTCAAACCATCCAGAGTCACCTTACAGGGGAGATGGGTGGTAAAATAAACATACATACATACATACATACATACATACATACATACATAGGGGATAATGAGGTGTGGGAAAGGGTATTCTGGGTAAGAGTACACCCCTTGAATGTAGGTGGTAACAGCTAGAACCAACAAGCCATTATATCAATGTAGAAAGCCGAACTTGATCTTTGGAACAGAAGATTCATGATGACCATCTATAAAGCAGAGAGTCTTATAATGGGAAATGGGCATGTATGAAATTTTAAAAACACATTATGGATGCCCTTATAGAATGGCTGCTGGGGGAGACTTCTACACCCTCAAATTAACCATCATGTTGGGCTATATAATGAAGGGCATTGTAGCCATGCTGGCTAAAAGTCTGTAGAGATTTTCAGTCATTCAGGTCATGGTTGTCCCAAAGGTGCTTTTTCAGGAGGCAACTGGACCTTCTTGTTTTTTTCTTTTAAAGATGTTTCGCTTCTCATCCAAAAAGCTTCTTCAGCTCTGATAGGATAGTGGGGAATGGAAGGATTTATATTCCTTGCAGACAGCTAGAAAATTTTTGGAGGCAATGGTTGGTTAGGAAAGGCTAGAGTATGCTTTTCTAAAAACTAGCCAGAAAACTAGAAAAGCAACATATTTGCAAGATCAAGGCAGCCAAGAAGAAATGAAACAACATTAAGCCTCCATTCAGTAGCCATTCAGTTCTTCCTTAGAGCCATCAGTCCCAGGCTCCAAGTGTCATCCACTAAATGGTGGCAATGAGATTTTCTGTATTTCTTTGCTGCCATCTAAAGTAGCATCATCTGGATTTTGCAACCATGATCTGGTTGCCCTACATTTTGTAATGCAGCCTCAGTCACGCAATTCAACAGTTTATGCAGCTCTGTCTTAGTACCAATATTTAACACCCCTGTACAGTTTATAAACCAGGATTTCCTACTTCAAAGGGGGTTGGAGAAACACACATACACTTGATCTTAACCAGAAGGCCAAGAAGGAATGGCTATAAGGGTGATCTGGCTGCAACATCTCTCATTCTAAAACAAAATTAAATGAGCTGCGTTATGGATTTATGTTGTATGAGAATTAAGCTAGTATGTTAGCTACTTCTGAATTTCTGACAGATTTACAATTTACAGTCAAGCCTCAGCTCAGAGTACTTCCAATCAGAAGGTTTAAGTCTTTAAAAAGCATAGATTACACAGACGCAAAAGCTTGTGTGCTATTTTGTGCATGCATAAAGTAACCAAAACCTAAATTACAAAAATGGGGCATTGAGGAAAAAATCGTCCCCGGCCTTTTTTATATAAAACTTGGGAAACCCCTAGACTGCAAATTAATAAATGGCACACAGTAATAGAATACGGGTGCGCAAAAATAGATTACTTAGCAAAACAAATGCACTTTAAATTGTAAGTAGAACCCTTCCTGTGCCTTTACAGAAATTAAGCAATCCAGCTTGTACCTTTTTTTTCTCAGCCAAAGTTTAAAAAGGATAATATTACATATACTGTAAGTTGAAATTTTAAATTCGTCGTTCCACATTGGCAGTAGAACAGCCTATTTTATGGAGATGGGGAGGAGCACAGTTGATCCAGAGGTGGGCTGCACACATTTTAACAACCAGTTCACCAAAAATGTGAGCGTGCATGCGCACACCCCCTTCACTTGCACGTGGCTGCAAAACCACAGGAATTTCCTGTGAGCGGCAGCCAGGGTGAGTAGATTGGCTGAGGTACGCAAAGCAGCTGGGCTGCAAGGGTAGAGCGCGCAAGCAAAAACATGAGATATAGGATGGGATAGCCTGGGTGGGCCCAACCGGTGGTTGTAACTATCAGTACGGGCGAGCTGGTCCGAATCCACCATTAAGTTGATCTCAAAGGAAGTTCAGGTAAAAGGAAACAAGGAGACTCCAAGTCTGTTCTGTGTGGTCTTACAGTGGAGTTGGACTGTGAATTAAAGGTGGAGTGCTTGCAAGTGCAATGCAGAATCAAAGAAAAAATTTATGGCTTGAAGTCTCATGACAGTTCGCATAAGGATAGGTACATCCAAAGTGATGTACCTATTCTTATCCGTAATGTTGAAAGTATACAAGCAGTCCTCAACTTACAACAGTTCGTTCAGTGACCATTCAAATTACAACGGCACTGAAAAAGGGATTTATGATTGTTGCAGCATCCACATGGTCATGTGATTTACATTCGGATGGTTGACAACTGAGTCACATTTGTGATGGTTGCAGTGTCCCGGGATCACGGGATCATCGTTTGCAACCTTCTGACAAGCGAAGTCAGCATGGAAACCAGATTCACTTAACAACTGTGTAAACTAATTTAACAACTGCAGTGATTTACTTCACAAATGTGGCAAGAAAATTTGTAAAAGGGAACAGAACTCACTTAACAAATTTCTCACTTAGCAACATAAATTTTGAGCTCAACTGTAGTCCTAAGTTGAGGACTACCTGTATGCATAAGTGGGTGTCTGTGATGACCCGGGGGGGATACAAAACAAACACAGTCACAGAAAACAGGTAAAGCCCCTTTTATTCCTTCACTTTGCTTCCAAGCTCCGAATATCCTTGATGGAAGGCAAAAAACTCCCACACAAACAGTTACAAGAAGGAGGAAAAAAGCAACACAAACCAGGCAAGATAAGGGCTGGAGGAGTCCCTGGGAAGATGCCAAACTCACCATAAACTCCACGCTTTGTTTCAGGCCCGGCAGGTCCGTCCTCTTATTCAGTTGTCACAGCTGCAGCCCATATCAAAAGTAGACCACTATTTTATTTTTCTTAGTAACTGAAGTGATAGGTTTTTCTTCAATTTAATCTACTTTTAAAGAAATCATCCAGATCTGTGTCTTCTTTTCACGGCTTATTAAACTGAAACTTAAATGAGATAAACCACTGCTTCTAGTTCCTGGAAACCCCAGCCAGGATGCCTATGGCAAAGCTTCTGTTTTCAATTGCCTTCAGTGTGAATGTAGATCAGATGGACCATCTTCACTGAGTTATTTGCAAGGTGAGCCAAAGATGTTTTGCAAAAATAACTCCAGTGGATTTCTTATCTTTATTAGTACCCACCCAATCTTCCACTGGGATGGGAGAGGTTAGTGGGCTCAGCTTTTGACACTTGGTACTGAAATAAAGTGTTGGCCTTGAGATCCTTACAGCCTCTGTAGTTTTATTAGATTGTGATCATCTCACCCTACATGGCACAAGCGATGGATGCACAGTTTTCACTATGGCACGGCAACACTTTGCATGCAATCTGTTTTCCCATGAGAAGGACAGAAATTATCTATGAAAGGGCTGTCTGCATGGGAGTCATTGTTCATTTATTAAACACATAGAAGTGAATAGGGTTCATATGATCTGGCCCCAGGCCATTTCCAATGATGCACTCCTCCCATTCCTTAACTCAAGGGGAGGGGGGTAACTGAATGATCTCTCTGCTCAAAATTAGTTTGGTCCCATCAGCAATTGCCTTCCAAATTTATAGCTCTGAGTTTCCCATTGTCTGCCTGTTTATATTTCTAGGCAGAATTTGAACAGACATCTGTGGGTAGTTAAAGTGTTCCTGCAACATGTGTTCCATACTGAATCATGTTGTTTGCAAGGAAGAGGAGACAAAGTCTCAAACCTAATATGTTTGTGAGCGCTTCTCCCTCTGCAAGCTAGGGGGGTGGAATTCATTCTATTCCAGGAATACAAGGGTGTTGTATCAAGACATAATCAAACTTAGATGTTCACTTCTTCATTTCCTCACCAGATTCTGCTGTTTGTGCTCCAGTTACCAACCTACTTCTTTCAGTCCTGAGAGCGTTTATTCAGAATTGTGTTAGCAACTGAAGGCCACAGCTGGCAAAGGAGCCAAAAGGAAGGGAAGCCAATCCAGCTTACTTACTCCATCCAGCACTCTATTCCTGGTACTCCCTAGATCCCACTGAACCAGAGGTGGTATTCAGCAGGTTCTGACCAATTCTGGAGAACCGGTAGTGCAAATTTTGAGTATTCGGAACTGACTGGCCCTGACCCCAGTCCCAGCTGATTGGCTGGGTCTTCTTTGTTGCCTGCACAGGAGAATGGAGCTGGGAAGCCAGTATATCCTTCCCTGCAATATCCTTCCCCTGCCAAGCACACCAAGCCACACCCACAGAACTGGTAGTAAAAAAATTTGAATCTCACCACTGCATTGAACTCTTATATGTTCAAAGCACATCAGCTGGAGAGGGAAAATGTTAAGTTTGCATATCTTCAGTGAAGAGTTTATTAAGTGACTACAGCTCAAATGGACCCGACTTGGCTGGGCTACGGCTGCTTCTTATAGCCAGCAGCCGTAGTTGCCAGCCAATCAGAGTGCAGGGTTTTCCCGCACTTTTTAAACCAATCTTATTTGACATTTTACAAGAACAATTCAAACTAAACCAATGACATTCAAACCTACATACATAACACCCCTCCCCACTAGGTTGAGTCCATACCAAACCCCAACCTATCTAATGTTTTCTTTTAAATAGGTGGGGCTCTTGCGTGTACGTTGAGACCTTCGTGGTTCAGAAGTTTTAACATTCTCACCCAGTGAGAGAGGTAATGTGTCTGCTGACATTTCCCCACTGGGACTTCCTGTGAAAGAAGACCCTGTTTGATTGTTAGAATCTGGTCTCTCCTCCCAACCCATCTCCAGCCCAATGTCAGCACCCAAGTCAGGTAGTGATGTACAATCTTCCACTTCTAAGGATGGATTTTGGCATTGTGACAGGTTTTGGAATGGTTCCTGCCGTAATGGCTCGTTACACATGGGGTTGATTCTTGCTTGCTGATTTTCCTCCTGTTCCTCCCTTCCCCTAGAATTGACATCAGGTGAGGGAACTAGAGAGGAACAAGTGCGATGTTCCTGAGAGAATCTGATCTAAGTTGATCAATGTGCCTGCTCCAGAGGACTCCATCCTCTGTTTGCACCCTGTAAGAACGAGGGCCTGTGATCTGAGTTATCTCAGCAGGAATCCACAAAGGTTCACCTATAAGGTTCTTAGCATAAACAGAATCACCCACACTGAATGTGCGAACTTTGGAAGTGGAATCTAGTGCGTGGGTTGCGTAAGTGGGATGAAGGCGGTCAAGGGAAGACCTAAGTTTCCTACCCATCAACAACTCTGCTGGGGATAAGTTATTAGATGGGTTAGGAGTGATGTGCTGAACACTGAGAAGTTTTTCAACTTTCTCAGTGATGTCCCCAGGACCCAGTTGCTGAAGCTTCTCCTTGGTAAAACATACCATGTGTTCAGCCCGGACGTTAGCGAAGGGTGCCCAGGGGCAGTAAGGGCATGTCTGATACCCTGTTGTGCTAAATAGGATTCAAAAGGTTGGATGTAAATTGAGGGCCATTGTCAGAGACAAGAACATCAGGTAACCGTGGGTTACAAAAAGTTTTTGAGCTGTTTGATGACAGCATCAGTTGTGGTGGATGCCATGGGGATTACCTCTAGCCATTTGGAATATGCATCTACTATAATAAGAAAGGTGTGCCCTCTGGTAGGGCCTGCAAAATCAATGTGAATCCTGGACCACGGGCCCCTAGGACATTCCCATTCCTGTGTGGGGCGAGGTGGTGCAGGCCTGACTACCTGACAGTTGGGACAAGATGCAACCCAGTTTTCAACCATTTTGTCAATACCTGGCCACCATACATAACTCCTGGCCAATCCCTTCATCCTTACAATACCAGGATGACCCTCATGTAACATTTCCAAAACCTCTCTTGCAGTTTTGCAGGAATAACCACCCTGTTACCCCACAAAATACATCCTCTTAATACAGATAATTCAGTTTGCCTGGACTTAAAAGGTTGGGCAAGGTGAGTAGATCTTGAAGAGCCAACCTTTCTTAATCCAGCCTATAACAGGAGCCAACACAGTGTCTTTGGCAGTCTCTCTGGCAATTTCAGCAGCATGAACTGGAAGCTTGGCAACAGTTTCTAGGAAAAAGGTGTGTGTTTCAGGTTCAAAGTCCTCCTTGTGGCAAGGAAGTGGGCAACGACTCAGGCATCAGCATTCCAATGTCCTTGCCAGGCTTGTGGATAAGTTTGTATGAATAAGCAGCAAGAAATTCAGTCCACCTCAGCATTCTTGGTGACAGGATAGTAGGTGTAGGCTTGTCTTCTGCCACAATGCCTAACAAAGGTTTGTGATCTGTAACAATGGTAAATGTTCTCCCATACAGATATTCATGAAATTTCTTAACAGCTGCAACAATTGCCAATGCCTCCTTGTCCAATTGGCTGTAATTCCTCTCTGCTTTGGTCAAAGTGCGAGAGTAAAATGCAATAGGGGCTTCTCTCCCACTGGGAAGCCTGTGGCTCAACACCCCCCCCACTCCAAAAGGGGATGCATCACAAGTCAGTACAACAGGCAAATTCTCAGAGAACTGTATCAGTACAGCATCAGACGTGATTAGTCTTTTAATACTGTTAAATGCTGATTGTTCCTTCCTCCCCAGACCCAAACAGACTTTTATCAAGTAATCTGTGCAATGGTTCAGCAATGGTTGCCTTCTGAGGTAGGAACATGTGATAAAAGTTAATGAGTCCAAGGAAAGCTTGCAAATCTGTTTTGCATTTAGGTCTAGGGGCTTCTTTGATTGCTTTAACCTTGGCATCTGTAGGGTGGATGCCATGCTTGTCAATCATGTAGCCCAGGAACTCAACCTTGTCAGTTTTAAGAGTGCATTTTTCTTCCTTGACTTTTAACCCCGCTTTCCTGAATCTGGTAAGGACTTCTCTGAGTCTTTCTTGTAACTGAGTGTCATTTTCAGCAGAGATTAACACATCATCAAAGTAAGGCACTACCCTGGCAGTCCTTGGAGCATTCTTTCCATAAGGCTTTGAAAGATGCCTGGTGCCACGCTTACTCCAAATTGTAACCTTTTACATTTGAAAGCACCTCATGAGTCACAATGGTTTGGGCCTCTGCAGTGGCATCATCAACTGTTAGTTGTTGATATGCCTGGGCCAGATCCAATTTGGCAAAGACTGTACCCCTGCCAAGTGAATGTAACAGATGATGCACCACTGGAACTGGATATGCGCTCTGCTGCAGCGCATGGTTCAGTGTCCCCTTATAGTCTCCACAGATTCTACTGACCCATCAGTCTTGACTGGTGTGACTATGGGTGTCTCCCATCTGGAGTGGTCAGTGGGCTCTAAAACCCTATTAATTTGTCAAATTGTGCATCAATTTTTTCCTTTAAAGCAAATGGGACCCTTCTGGGCTTTAACGAATTGGGGCACCTTGGGGTCTAGGTTGAAAGTGATAGGGGTCCCCATATACTTGCCCAATCCTTCGCTGAAGACCTCTGGAAACTCAGACTTCAAGGCCTCCTCCCATTCAGAGTTGCTCACGTGATTGATGCCAGTCACCTTGATGCCTAGTGGCTTGAACCACTCAAGTCCCAGCAAGCTTGGGCGATCCTTGTCCACGATGGTCAGGGGCAAACATTTGGTGTGGCCTTTAAACTTCACGTTGAATTCTCTTGTTCCAACTACTGGAATCTTGTTCCCTTGGTAGTCTTTAAGAGTCAGTGCTTGCTTCTGGAAATGTTTCTTCTGAATGTTGGGAAGTAGCCTGTGAATAGTGTCCCATGACACCATAGATAAATAGGAGCCTGAGTCCACTTCCATTTGGCAAGGCCTTCCTTCAATGAGTACCTTCACATGTACTTTTCTGCTTCTCAAGGGTGAAGAATGACCAATGGTGACTGTTTGATGAGTTTCATTCTTCCCATTTGCTTCTGAGTTTGCCCCATTTTCTCACTGAAGTTGTTGGGCTTGAATTCTTTCTCAGGAAATTTCTTCCTACTAGGTGGAGTTCTGGATGATTTGCAGACTCTTGCTAGGTGACCTCTTTTCTCACAACGTAGGCAGATGGTGTCTAAAAACTTGCATTCAGTGCAGGGGTGCCCCCCACAGCCTCTGCAATAAAATTCTTGCCTCTTTCTTCCAAGGTCTTTCCTTTTCTTCTCCATTCTGAGTCTATAAATTCCTTCCTCCACCTCACTACAGTCTGAATCAGAATCTATTTGCTCGAATGGGTTGTTGTGGACTTTTCCACATCAGAATGGCTTGAGGCCTTGTTAATTTTCTTCATGGCTGCTGCTGAGGACTTGGTTGCTTCCGCTGAAACAGCTTCCTCTATGGCCTCCTTAAACGTGATCTCAGGTTTCATTAGTAATTTGCTCTGTAAGACCTTATCTTTAAGGCCTAGAACAAACCAATCACTCATGGCCTCTTCTAAGTTGGTAAACTCACAAGCACCCCCAATGTCCCTTAAACTTGCCATGAAGTCGTTAACATTTTCGCTTTCCCCGACAATAAAACTCATGTCTGTTAATGAGGCACGATACTTGTGGGGCATAATGGGCTCTTAAAAGCTTTTCCAAATCAGGCCATTCCAATACCTTCATGTCTGCAGCTCCCGCCAATGCCTTCGTCATCTTGAAGACTGCCGGACCGCAGTGCGTGAGAAATACCGCCCTCTTCCAGCTTCTCAGAGATGTTGGCGAGGTCGTTTCCTTCCAAATACATTTGGAAGCGATCCGCATACGATTCCCAGTCTTCTGCCGCGGATCGAATGGGGCTGGGGGGGTGTTCAGCGCAGCCATCTCGCTCTTCTGCTTGTCTTTCACGTCGTCTCCTCTTTAGGGGAATCCCACCTTCGTCACCAGTGTTAAGTTTGCATGAAGAGTCAGACGCGAAGAGCTTCAGTGAAGAGTTTATTAAGTGACTACAGCTCGAATGGACCCGACTTGGCTGGGCTACGGCTGCTTCTTATAGCCAGCAGCCATAGTTGTCAGCCAATCAGAGTGCAGGGTTTTCCCGCACTTTTTAAACCAATCTTATTTGACATTTTACAAGAACAATTCAAACTAAACCAATGACATTCAAACCTACATACATAACAGAAAAGTCCTCCTTTTCTTCTATCTCAGCTGCAAAAAAACTCCCTTCATAATGTACAGGTAGTCCTCGACTTACAACATTTAGTGACCATTTGAAATTACAACAACACTGAAAAAAGTGACTTATTTTTCTTGCTTACAACAAACGGTGGCCATTTTTCACCCTTACTACCTTTGCAGCATCCCCATGGGTCACGAGATCAAAAGTCAGATGCTTGGCCACTGATTCATATTTATGACAATTGCAGTGTCCCAGGATCCTGCAATCCCTTTTTGAAAGCTTCTGACAAGCCAAGTGATTGGAGAAGCCGCTTAACCACTGTGGCAAGAAAAGGTTGTGAAATGGAGGAAATTCGCTTAATGAATTTTTCACTTAGCAAAATAAATGCTGGGCTCCATTGTGGCCATAAAGTCAAGGACTCCCTGCATTGGAGATTTAATAATACAAATATTTGTGTTTTTTGCTGGGATTCCTGATGAAGAAAAGTATTTGAAATGTGTTGGGCATCATCATGCTTCTTTTTTAACTAAGTCTACTTTCTTTGAAATCAGATCCCTCTCACTTTCTGCCACAGCTACCCTTTGCCTCCTTTCCCCCTCTCCAATGCACATTTAAGGAGTGGAGTTTGATTTAATACTTCAGCTATGCTGGATTTCATAATGTTCAACATTATAAAGGGAATGACTCATGTGTTCTTGAAGTGCATTGTGCTTAATGATTAACTTCTGCCAAATTAAATGCTGATGCTTGGGATGGTTATTGGTATTAATTAGCACAAGACTGAAGCTTTCTACATTTTTTTTGCTGAGCCGCTTTCTGATTTCCTCCTTTCACACGAAAATACCCTTACATCGGCTGAAATAGCCTCTCTTAGGTAATTTTTTTTAACCCTTATGTCCAGGGTTGGGATTTAAATTTTTAACAACCGGTTCTGTGGGCGTGGCTTAGGTGGTAGGCATGGCTTGGTGATCATGTGACTGGGTGGACATGGCTTGGAGGTCATGTTATTGGCTGGGTGTGGCCAACTCAATATCACTCACATCGAGGCACGCATCTCCTCGCCTGGCCTCTCATGACTGTGGGGATGCTGCAACAGTCGTAAGTGTGAAAAATGGTCATAAGTCACTTTTTTCAGTGCCATTGTAACTTTGAATGGTCACTCCACACAAGCAAAGTACCAGCAAAGGAGGGAAAACTCCAGAGACGTTCCTGAGACAGGAAGTCTAGTCCTGCCAAGAATGTAATAAGGTTTAACGGAGAGGCAGTTTCTGTGAGCAACACCAGAATGTTTCCTTCCTGCCTTCCTTACAGGATTAGGCCAGTAATTTCTTCTAACAACCGGTTCTCCGAACTGCTTAGAATGTTAACAGCCAGTTCTAGCAAATAGGTGCGAACTGGTAGAATCCCACCCCTGCTTATGTCAATTCACATCCTTAGTGAGAGGTTAGATTACATATGACATTAGGTCATGGTTTCTCTAACTCTGGTCACCATCGTAACTGTGGACAGTTGCTATATGAAGCAGTTGCCTATTGAGACCTACCTGTAAACTACAACATGTGGAATTACATAGTACCTTTTAAGCAAATGTGGTATAATAGCTGAAGCGTAGAGTAGGACCAGGTAGTCGCACTTTCACATCTATGGATGTTCATGGGGTGACTTTGGGCCAGTGCCTCTCTCTTAGCCCAACCTACCTCATAGGATTGTTGTTGGAAGAGGGAGTATTGTTGAGTTCCTAACAGAAAAGAAAATAAAGCTAACAAGTAAAATCAACATTTTCTTTAAAAACACAGCGGCTAGACTCCTATTGCAACACCAAACAGCCACATTTTGACTTGGCATGAAGCAGCCCTAATTGAAAAATTTGTACCAGGCCATGATTTAAGAATTTGAGTGAGGAGGTGAGAATAGGAAAGAAAGTACATTTTATAGTTTAAATACAAGTTAGATTTACTATAAAGATAATATGAGGATAGGCAACTATAAGCCCTGAGTGTTCTTCAAATCAGGCCTGTTTATTAAACATAACTCAGATAAGTATGTTCTTCAAAGACTGGTGCTTCAGAGAATGTGGTAAAAGAGCAATTTTCATCTAGACAGAGCCCACTTAAGATCAGTTTTGAAATAAGACAATAATAAAGATCAAGGAAGTTATGCAAATTGTATCATTTAAACCTCTTTTTTTTTGCTCTTTGCTTTTTGATATAGATACTAGAGTGCCAAAGATGAAAATGAGTCAATCCTTCCCTGTATCAAATCACAAACAATGCCTGAGAGAACTCTGAAAACATCTATGAATCCCTCATTCAGATTTTATTCCTGCAATTTATCTTTCCAAACTCAGTCCAGGCCACAGTTCAGCTACAGTATGACTTTAAAGGAAACAAGGAAAAGGAAACTTCTTTATCCCGAACAGCTGCGGATTGGCCAAAAGCTTGCAACCTTGACACTTAGATTAGCATCTGGAACCCACATCTGTCTTGGAATAGCAGGCGAGAGGAGTAGGACTGGCAGAAGGCTTCTTCATACCCTTGGCAGGCATCAGAAAAGGATTTGAGGAACCACAGACAGATGAGATTGAACCTCAATGCATGCCAAGATGCCAGAGGAGAAGATCGTTCAAGAATAATAAAGGTAAAGGTAAAAGTTTCCCCTGTCCAGTCCATCTCTAGTGGACAGTGCTTATCTCTATTTCT
This sequence comes from Naja naja, assembly GCA_009733165.1. NCBI lineage: Eukaryota > Metazoa > Chordata > Lepidosauria > Squamata > Elapidae > Naja > Naja naja. The sequence goes on from CM019149.1 coordinate 78,921,203, forward strand.
TAACGGGAATGAGCTAGCATTGTCCAAAGACTTTTCCATGATCATGTGGTCAGCATGACTATATGCTGACGTGCAAGGGGACAGCTGTTACCTTCCCACCAAAGTGGTGCCTATTTATCTATTCTCATTTGCATACTTTCAAACTGCTATGTTAGCAGGAGCTCACCCTGTCACATGGCACTTGGGTCTCAAACCTGGGCTGTCAGCTTTCCAATCGATAAACCCAGCTTTAACTCCTGAGCTGTTGTGTCCCAGTTCAAGAATAATACATAGAATAGATTGAACAGAGTAGAAAAGAATGAATTGAGCTACCACATAAAGGCGGCATTTGTTTAATTATTATTTCTTGAATAAACCATAAATGGCTGGGTTAACCCAGCACATTAATTGTAACTTCTACACTGCCTGAATGCATACAATACAGTATTTGGACTACCAGATCTGAGCTTCAAAAATCCAGACAACCAAGAGATGGCAGCAAAAAGATTCAGAAAACCTTAATTCTCCTGCCATCTAATCATTCAAATTTTGCAATCCAAACTTTGTAGCTGTACCCATCAGACTGCTATATTATGACTTAACAAAATATTTGAATGTAGCATACAAGTATTAAATAAATAGCACCATAATATAGCTAAAACAATAAGTATTATCAATACTTATTTTCTTCAATAAGTACTTATTTTTGAAAATTTATTTCCATACCATCTCTTGCAACACAGTTCTATTCTATCTGGCTTTGACAGAAATAAAATTGGCAGGTAGCCATTTGAAGAGTAATATTACCAGGGAATGATATTACCATGTACATTATGACTGGTTGAGAAGATGTATTAGGAGAAGGTGCAGTTTCATCTGCATTGAAAAAGGTTGGAGTAAGTGAGGCTATTGTTAAACCAAACTAATTATGTACCACTAGTATACCAAATATGGGCTACTGTTAAATTCCTATCAATTCCTTATTGAAATATGTAGTTACCTTAGAATCATAGCCATAACCCATCTTAAACAACTTTCATCCAGTCTCCAACCTTCGCTTTTTGGCGAAGGTTGTCGAGAGTGTGGTGGCTCAGCAGTTTCTGCTTTTCCTGGAGGAAGCGGACTATCTAGATCCGTATCAATCGGGCTTCTGGCCTGGGTATAGCACAGAGATGGCATTGGTCGCACTGGTGGATGATCTCTGGAGGGTGCGGGGCAGGGGATTTTCTTCTGTCCTGGTCCTATTAGATCTCTCAGCGGCTTTTGATACCATCGACCATGGTATCCTATTATGGCGCCTCGAGGGGTTGGGAGTGGGAGGCACTGTTTTGCAGTGGTTCTCCTCCTACCTTTTGGGGCGTTCGCAATCGGTGTTGGTGGTGGGGCAGAGATCGACCCCGAGGGCTCTCACTTGTGGGGTGCCTCAGGGGTCGGTCCTCTTACCCCTCTTGTTCAACATTTATATGAAGCTGCTGGGTGAGATCATCCGTGGTTTTGGGGTGAGGTATCACCAGTAGGCTGATGATACCCAGCTGTACATCTCCACCCCAAACCAAATCAGTGATGCCCTCTCCATGATATCCCATTGTCTCGATGCGGTATAGATCTGGATGGGCAGGAACAGGCTATAGCTCAACCCAGCTAAGACAGAGTGGCTGTGTGCACAGGCATCTTGGACCAGTCAACAGATTCCACCTTTGGTCATAGGGGGAGAGGTGTTGCCCCCTGTGGATAGGGCACGAAACCTGGGGGTCCTCCTGGATTCATGGCTTGGTTTGGAGGAGCAGGTGGGGGCCGTGACCAGGGGGGCCTTTGCCCAGGTTCGGCTGGTACGCCAGCTACGTATCTGGACCGAGATGCCCTTCGCATCTCGCATGCACTTGTCAGTTCCCGACTCAACTACTGCAATGCTCTCTATTTAGGACTGCCCTTGCATACCATCCGGAGGTTTCAACTGGTACAGAATGTGGCCGCGCGGGTTGTGATGGGGGTTTCCCGGTACTCCCATGTTACGCCCCTCCTGCGCGAGCTGCATTGGTTGCCGGTTGCCCTCTGGGTGAGATTCAAGGTGTTGGTATTAACATACAAAGTCCTTCACGGCTTGGGTCCGGGGTATTTGCGGGAGCGTCTCCTGCCGACATCGAATGTCGACCACCCTGTGTGAGCACACAGACTGGGACTCCTCAGGGTGCCATCTGCAAGATAGTGTCGGCTGGCGGTGCCCCGGGGAAGGGCCTACTCTGTAGCGGCTCCTGCCTTGTGGAAACAACTTCCTGTGGGGCTCTCTTTGGCTCTGGATCTCCGCTCTTTCCACCACGATCTGAAAACTTGGCTGTTTGAACAGGCCGGGCTGGACTGACCTCTCGGGGAAGGGGGGGTTAAATTGATTTTATGTGGGCTTGTAGTGTTTAATTCATTTTTAATGTATTTATTGTTGTTATTTTTTAGTTGTGAGCCGCCCCGAGTCCTTTCAGAGAGGGGGCGGCATACAAGTCCAATAAGAATAAGAATAAGAATAAGAATAAGAATAAGAATAAGAATAAGAATAGAGCTAGAAAAAATATCTTAGGTCGGTGTGTCCAAGCTCTTTTCAATGCAAGAATTACCAGATTAAATTAGCACCTTATTGTCTAAGTGTAGTGTTTCTCAACCTTGGCAACTTTAAGATACATGGACTTCAACTCCTAGAATTCCCCAGCCAGCATGGAAGTCCACATATCTGACTGGAGAACTCTACAAGTTGAAGTCATCATATCTCAAAGTTGTCAGAACTGAGAAACACTGGTCTAGTGTCTCCACTGGTCTAGTGGAGGTGGACACATCATGTCCTCTTGTTACTGGTTCCATTATTGAACTGTTCTTTCTAATAGGATGTTTTCCACCCAAAGGGAATCTCTAAATTATTTATGGACAGAAAACTCATGGTAGTTTGGTTAAATGAATCAAACATTTCATCACAGTAGCATCTTTGTTAAATAGGCCTTGCAGGATAGGTCAAATTAAAAGGAAAAAGCAAAACAATAATAAGTACCTTTCCAGTTAATATTCAAGAGCTACTGATAGCATTTTTGCCAATAGTAGATTTTACTATCAAAATTCACACTGATATTAAAGTTGAACCTAACCATTATTTTCCCCTATAATTAGTCTGATTACTTTCTCAAGTCTGCCTCAAGTCAATTCTAAATGAAACTAAAGTATAATAAGTTCCTAAGACTCTTTAATAGGAAGGAAAGCATTTTATTGCTAGTATGTTGGCCAACTCTTTACCCCCTGACTTAGTTCCATGCTTTCACGCTTCTGTCCAAGCATGAACAGGGGCTAATGATGAATGCTCTTCCCCTTGCAAAAGATTGCACTTCCTCCAGCACTTCAGCTTGTGTTACAGCACATCATGTTGAGCAATGCATTTCATTACCACACTTCCCTAAATTAACTAACTGCGGTGCATTTTTCTTTGCTCAGCCAGTGTGGGCTTATCTCCAACAGAACATTCACATACTGCTCCCTTAATTACGCGCTAGGTTCTGGTTTCCCAGGTTTTTGCTTCATGTAAAGTAGGAAGGACAGCTGTTCCTTCCTCTTGCTGCTTCCTCTCCATTGTTATAGTCCAAAGCATTGGGAGGGCACCAGAGGGCTTGCAACCAATACGGAGACTGTGTGCAGGCCCATCTCTTCAGTTCGCAATAGCAAAGACCACCGCCCATCGCCAGGTTACAAAATCACAAATAATGATTGTTGATGTTTCAAAATAGTCAAAGTGAAATTACGTGAAGAGGACAAGAAATGATTGTTTTGTTTTACTAAATACAGTTACTGTAATCAGCAGGACTCAGGAAAGGTGCTCCTCGAACAAGGGAGATGGAAAGAGCAATCTTTACTTACTAGAGCAGATCATTAAACATTTGCTGGAAATGGAGGAGACTAAATTTGTTTTCTTCTATTATTTACTGCCTATCTCTTACCCCGCTAAATCTTTGCCCTTTTGCAGTTTCTCTGACCTTGCTGAGGGCTAAGTAGAATTTTTAAAAGACCTCATACTTCTCTTTCCACCTGGCCTTTCCCTTTGCAATTTGTAGGATTTCATGTTACAGTTTCCACTCTCCGTAACTATCCTTCTCTACCTCCCATTTTCATACTGATGAGTCCACCCCATAAATAAACTTTAAAATCCAGAGATGGGGAAGGAAAATGAAATTGACCCATACATACATGCTATAATTTGAAGACAAAGTCTCTCCTTTTGTAAATAAACAATTGCACATCTGTTTCTGGATTTTTAAAAGTTCCTTGGGTTTCTTAGAGCCACTTCTATATTGCATAGCATTTTCATAGCAATAGCCTAAACAGTTCTCACCTGTGACTCATCCAATTCCTTGTGTATAAACATAATACGTGGATGAACAGAACAATGCACATGAATTATTGGCTTTTTTTTCCTCCATTGTTTCCATCTATTGCTGATAAAGGCCTAGTAAATAAGGGAGTTGTAGGAGAGCTATATTAGTCTGTGATTGTCAAACATTAGAAAAACCATGCTTCTGATGAAGTGAGCTGCCGCTCACAGAAAGTTTTGCCTTTTAATAAAATGTGTTAGTAAGACAAGATGCTACCAGAGTTTTGAAGAGTGTGGATGGAAATCTAAAACCCCAAAATAGCTCTTAGGATTATATTTTTAACCAGCTTTGGTGCCTTGAATGAGAAGCATTATTGTATATGATTCTTTCAAACAATAAGCCATCCTTTGAATGGGACCCTACTGCCCTTTCCTGAAAAGGCTGTGGGTGGACAGTGTGTTTATGAACTCTTTCTTGAGAAATTCCAGGAGTTGTAATCGTAACAAATCTAGAGGACACCAAGTTGTAAACAGCCGGAGAACACTATGATCTGTCTCAAGTAGAATTTACAAAAGAAGAGATATTCCCCATTTAATTCCTTGTGGTATGAATTCACTGGATATAAATAGGCTGTTTCATTAGGGACAGAGTAATCAGTACTAGATGTGCTTGCTTGTTCTTACCTTTCGGTGGTACAGTGCTCAAGGCCATCCTGTCCCTCACACTAGACTTAAGAACCATAATTGCATAAGCGAAGTATATGTGCTCCCTCTTTCCTTGGGGCAAATCAAGGTTATTAAGAAAGAATGACTCACATCCAGAGTAGCCACATTTGCTTAATACTAAATTCAAAAGAAAGCTGAATCATTTCTACAGCAAGTTATAAATTTAGTTCATGCATCGACTATATTAATAATTTCCTATTTTTTGCTAATACCTTTTCCTGTTCAAATGTCATTTGGGACTAACAGATTGAACATGGAGGATTAAATGCTTTATATCCCTTCTATGTCATATATTATACTTTTTTGTTAATTTCTGATTGTTCTACAGAGCTTTACAATTTTTTGTTGTTATTGTTGTGATTTTAGTCAAGAAATACTCAAGTCTATTCTTGTTTAGAATGAATTTATATCCTATCACTATATAAATCAGTTCTGAAAATGGAAAAATGCCCTTTGAAATATTTCTTGTACCTCCTCAGTGAGATAGTGGGAAATGTACAGTCACAGTAGAACGGCCAGATGAGAAGATCCATCTTTCATGTATGAAAAAAGTCTGTGCATATGTGGAGAACCTTTAAAAGTTTCAAAAGAACAAAGCAGATGATGCAGTTGATTCTAAAGCAAAAGGAGGATTCTTTGATCACCACACCAAATGCTCCAGGTGCAGATAAAAGATAGGTAAAAGTGGGGATTTCCTTCCGTCAGACTTTTATGACAAAGAGAGATGTATAGAGTTCCAGAAGCAGCTGCTTCTGAAATCAGTTATCATTCAAGAATTGCCAGAACCTGCAAAACCATGAATTCTATCTCTGCTACATGACCCAGCAGATGTCAATATGTTTTTTTTGAATCTGCCATCCGTCCTCATCTCTCATGACTCACAGATCCTTTGCCAGAGGTAAAGGAAGAGCTGTGTTGGGCAAGCTTTTTCCTTTCCAAATGGGGGGAAAATGTCTGAGTGCTTTTTTGAGTGCTGTCTAACCCTGACCTGAGCTAGCGTTCTGTCTTCCTACAAGACCTACCAGATGGCCAGTCCAAGGATCAGCTTTAAAATACAGGTAGGCCTCGTCTTTCAGCCACAACTGAACCCAAAATTTCTGTCGCTAAGTGAGACGGTACTTTAGTGAGTTTTCCCCCTTTCTTACCACATTTGTTAAGTGAATCACTGAAGCTGTTATGTTAATAACATGGCTGTTAAGTTAATATCATGGCTCTTAAGGAAATCTGATTGCTCCATTGCTTTTGTTTGTCAGTAGTTCGCAAAAGGTGGCCACATGACCCTGGGACATTGCTGCTATTATAAATATGCACCAGTTGCTAAGCATTTGATCATGTGATCATGGGGAGATGCTGCAACATTCATAAGTGAAAAACAAAAGTAAGTCACTTTTTTCAGTGTTGTTGTAACATCAAATTATAACTAAACAAATGGTTGTAAGTTGAGGACTACCTGAAAACATTAGTGTAAGGGTGTCCAACTTTGACAACTTTAAGACTTGTGGACTTTAACTCCCAGAATTCCCCAGCGAGACATGCTGGCTGGGGATTTCTGAGAGTTGAAAGTCTTAAAATTGCCAAGGTTGGACACCAAGGTTGGGAGAGCTTACTCAGAACTTGTAAATCAGTGTTGTGTAATCTTCATCCTGATGATATCAGTACACAAACCATTAACTCCCAGTGCACTAGAACTGGAAGGAGAAAGACTTGACTTATGTTGATTTCCTTTGGTGATACTCAGGTTTACTTAAATCTCATCTGCAGGAGGAATATTTTATTTTTATTTATTTTTTAATGGAAGTTAGAATTCCGCTTCTGGAGTTCAGTGAATGCCATCAGAGAGCAAGTGACATGTGACCAAGCTTTTTTTAGGCCTGCAATTATAAAATAAATAAATGTGGAGAAAAAAGAGAGCATTTATTTTCATTGCAGCTGTGCTCCCCAGGACAGAAGGATTCTGTGATAAGACAATAATGCTTTATCTGCTGCTGTTAACTTTCAGTTACTTGAAACTACCAGTTCTTCTGTCTGAGTCATCTTATATCCCACACAATGATACAAAGCTTTCCCAGTAGTAGTTAAATTTTACCCAGCATCTAAGCTGAAATGTATTAAAACAGGAAAAATGACTTTTACACCTTCAGGAATGTTACCTGGTTATTTAAAGCCTGCTTCGGCTTGGTTTGCACCACTGGCTTTGAAATGATGTGATTTGTTTGGTTCTGCTATTTTGTTTTGCTTGCATGTTGAGTGATCAGAATGATGGTGATTTGTAAACCATGGCTTGTGGAATAGGGTGTCTTTAAGGCAGTCAATTGCTTAACATAATGTGTGAACTTACCCTTTATGTGCAATTACACATTTCCTGGAAACTGCTGTAGATTAGCACAAATTATTAGTCTAGAGGCAGGCAGTATAGCACTATGGGAACAAAAGATGGACTTTGAAGAAGCAGGATACAAAGCATTGGTGTTTTTGAACTTTGTTTGAGAAGACTCCTGAGAATTGCATGGACACCAAGAAAACAAACCATGGATCATTGAACAAATCAACCCAGTTCTCACTCAAGGCATAAATGACTAGACTGAAATTATTCTACTTCAGAAACATTATGTAAAGAGCCAGTTCCCTGGAAAATGCTGGAAAAGGTGGAAGGAAAGAAAAGAGGACAGCCAGCCATAAAATAGATGGACTCGGTTACCGTGGCAATGGACGCACCATTGGGAGACTTGAAAAAACTAGGTTAGGAACAGATTGTCATGGAGAAAACCTGTCTTAAGACCCAATAACAACTTCATGGTGCATAATCAATCTTGGTCTGTTAACCTTAATGTTCTGGAACTAGGAGATGGCATGTAAAAGAAATTCGTATGTTTTGTCATGAATCTAGAATGCTTGCCAAACAAAGATTGGCAGAATTCAAATAAACTATATACTGCATGAATGAGACATGGCTTTTGATCATGTACAGAGATTGCACTAATATTTCCCTCTGCTGGACATAGAGAAGGTTTGATCCTTTTATAACAGAAGACAGAATGATGGAGATGTTTATAGAAAGTGGTTAGCAAAGAATAGGGTCCCATCTGGGTTGAGTTTGACCCGGTCTCCCTTGATGAAGTGGACAGGATCATGTGGAGGTTGTCCTCCACCACATGTTTATTGGACCCGTGTCCCTCCTGGTTGGTGTGTGCCTCCAGTGAGGTGACACGCAGCTGGCTCCAGGCAGTTGTCAACACATCTCTGAGTGAGGGAGTCTTCCCAGCCACCTTGAAGGAGGCGGTGGTGAGACCCTCCTCAAGAAGCTCTGCCCTAGGCCTGAGACAGCAACTTCCCTTGTTCCTGGAGGAAACTGATTATCTAGACCTGTATCAATCGGGCTTCAGGTCTGGACACAGCACGAGACAGCATTGGTCGCTGATGGATGATCTCTGGAGGGCTCGGGACAGGGGTTTTTCCTCTGTCCTAGTCCTATTAGACCTCTCAGTGGCTTTCGATACCATCGACCATGGTATCCTTCTGCGTGCTCAGGGGTTGGGGTGGGGGGCACCGTTCTGGTGGTTCTCCTCCTACCTCTCGGACTGCTCGCAGTCGGTGTTGGCAGGAGAGCAGAGATCGCTCTGCTTGTGGGGTGCCACAGGGGTCGGTCCTCTCACCTCTCCTGTTTAATGAAACCGCTGGGTGAGATCATCCGAGGTTTTGGGGTGAGGTATCATCAATATGCAGATGATACCCAGCTTTATATCTCCACCCCAGGCCAGATCAGTGATGCTCTCTCTGTGATGTCCCGGTGCCTGGAGGTGGTACGGGTCTGGATGTGGAGAAATAGGCTCCAACTCAACCTGACCAAGACGGAGTGGCTGTTCTTACCAGCATCTCGGTTATCTGGTGTTGTTCCATCTTTGGCCATGGGGGGAGAGGTGTTGCCCCCTGTGGATAGGGCGAGGAATCTGGGCATCCTCCTGGATCCACAGCTCAGTTTGGAGGAGCAGGTGGGGGCTGTGGCCAGGGGGGCTTTTGCCCAGGTTCACCTGGTTCGCCAGCTTCGCCCTTACCTGAGCCGAGATGCCCTTCGAACGGTCACTCATGCGCGCCACTTCTAGAATCGACTACTGTAATGCTCTCTACATGGGGCTGCCCTTGCAAACTACCCGGAGGTTACAACTGGTGCAGAATGCGCCACGGCTGTGATGGGAGTATCCCGATACTCCCATGTTACACCCCTCCTCGTGACCTGCATTGGTTGCCGGTTGCCCGGGTTAGTTTCAAGGTGCTAGTAACAACTTATAAAGCCCTAAATGGCTTGGGTACAGGGTACTTGTGGGAACGCCTCCTGCCAGCATCACATTCTGATCGCCCTGTCCGCTCCCACAGGAGGGGCCTCCTTGGGATACCGTCGGTTAGGCACTGTCAGCTGGCAGTTCCCAGGGCTAGGGCCTTCTCGTGGGAGCCCCACCCTTTGGAACCAGCTCCCCCTGGATCTCCGTCTGGCCCCTGATCTCTGCACCTCCCGCTGGGACCTGAAGACTTGGTTGTTTCAACAGGCTGGCCTGGAATGACCGGGGTGGGGGGTTTTAATTGCTTTAATTTTAAGGTTTTATTGTATATTTCGACTTGTTTAGATTTAATTTGTTTTTAGGTAAATTCTATGTAAATATTTGCTGTTTTATTGTTAGCTGCCCTGAGTCCTTAGGGAGAAGGGCGGCATACAAGTTGAATAAATTATTATTATTATTATTATTATCTCCCCAACAGCCTCTGATTAACATGCAGAAGTAGTCCTAAGGAGTTGAGGAACATATGCTTTAAGACTTAGGACAGAGGTCTCCAAACTTGGCAACTTTAAGACTTGTGGACTTCAACTCCCAGAATTCTCCAGCCAGCATAGCTAAAATTGCCAAGTTTGGGGATCCCTGACTTAGAAGATCCTCTGTAGAAGTTAACTGGTTACAGCAGAAGCTTCCAAGCCAATACGGAAGGAAGTAAGGAAGAAGGGAAGGTGCCTCAGTCTCCTGTCTCGTGGTTCTCTTTCTTTCCTTCCTCCTTCCCTCCCTCGCTCGATCGCTCGCTTCCTCTCCAAAGGCAAGACAACTTTTTACTTTCTTCACTATGATGTGATGAGAAGCAATGAAATGTTCAAATTTTCTTATAGGAAGTCTAAGTCCAATCAAAATTCTATCTTGAGTATGTGTTTCCAGGAAGACAGGGACTTCTCACTGCAGATGAGCTGTTTAAAATCAGCTTCAAATGATACAGAGGCCTCCTTTGCCTTTCATTTTTATGAACCATCAAAGACGATTGGAGGTCAAGAAGGAACAGAAATGACTAGCAATCCATAGGCACTCAGCTCCCCCCCCCTGATCATTTTTAACCTCTGTATTTTTCCCAGTGTCTACACCCATGAACATGTGTGATCAAGCTATTTAAAGAGAGGCCCTTCATAAGCAAAATAACAACATCTCTCTATTCATAACAAAGTACTAATGAGTGAACACATGCTTTTGAAACATGAATAGGCAGCACGTATTATAGTAAAGACAGCAAAGAAGAGGAGCTGGCAGTCCAAATGTACACAGTTGTCTGAGCACATAACAATGACGTAACTGTCACATATACTAGGAATTTTATCAGGAAGTTGAGCTCTCATAGAACTATTGAAAGCAAGCCAGTGTGTTGGTCTGAACAACAGGCATTTTTTTCCTTTGAGGGCATTCTTAGGTGCACTGATCCAACACATTTCTCTCTCTAAAAAGGAAATAATAAGTAAAGGAGGTGGGTGTCTTTGTCACTACCAGCATTCATTGGGGATGCTGCAAAAGAGAGAGAAAATAAATAACAAAAAGAACTGATTGGAAGACTTACTACACTCAAAGCAGAAATTAATTTATATAAGGCATAACAAGAGTTCAGCTGAGGGAACTTGTTTTCGGCACTAGATTTCTACCCTGTAAAATGCCAAATGGAATATTAATCTGAATGAGTTACCTTTCACAATAGCGGCTTTCTTTGCTCCTGATTCTACAAGCACGTCATGACATGCTACACAAAAAAAGATGTACTTGGTAACTTCACTCTGATCTAGGAGAACAACATACATACTTAGTCATCTTCATCCGGTCATCACATTTGTAGGGGACGGAAATCCATTTTCAGTCATTAATCAATGTCAGGTAGGATTTAAAACATTCTGACCTTCACAAGTGTATTGTTCTCTTATTATTAAGTATCATTATGAGGTTTTTATTTAATAAAATAAAAATGACTTAAAAGTGGCAGCAAAAAATTAGCAGCCATCTGCTAAAAGGCTTGAAGTGTATGAGATAGTTACAGAGGTGGTATTCAGCAGGTTCTGACCAGTTCTGGAGAAGTGGTAGCGAAAATTTTGAGTATTTCAGAGAACTGGCAAGTACCACCTCTGACTGAAGATTTTACAGTATCATTCTCCTGCCACACCCACCAAGCCATGCCCACAGAACCGGTAGTAAAAAAATTTGAATCCCACCACTGGATAGTTACTGTGCCTCTTTCTCAATAACTCTGGAATCAACTTCCCCTGGGGCTCCGCTTGGCCCCTGACCTCCGCACCTTCCGCCATGACCTGAAGACCTGGTTATTTGACCAATCCGGGCTGTGACCCATGGGTGGGGTGTTTTAGATTTTGGTGGTTTTTAAATTTTGTATTAATTGGGACCATTAATTTAATTCTTTTTTAAATATTTATTGTGTTTGTTTTTATTGTAAGCCGCCCTGAGTCTTCGGAGATGGGGCGGCATATAAGTCCCATTAATAAATAAATAAATAAATAATAATATTGTAAATAGTATCCAAGTTTCTCAGCCTAGTAGCCATGGCTATTGTGCAACTACCAGCATATTTATAAATATTATGTGTTCAGACATTTTGACAATAGATTCCCAAAAGTGAAACTGAAAAATTGCTTGCCCTGTCCCCTCTCAGATTCCGATAACCACTCTCTGAATGTATGGAGAAGTCACTACATACCATGGGTTGATTGCCCATATTCCTTTTATAATTCATGGTAAGACGAGTTGGTAATTTTTCTCCAGACAAATAAAAATATGTGTATTTCTTTGTACTCCTTTATTATCATAACCTTTGCCCATAGTAAGGTTAGGCAGGAAGACAATATAATGCAGTCAGACAGCTTACAGGAAGAACAAGATATTTGAAAAATCACTCACTAGCTGATATAACTGAAGTCAAGCAGAAAGAAAGAAAAATATCCCTTAAAGTCTGTAGGGTGACACCACACCCACAAATGCTGCTGAGTCACATGATAGCTTCTCTTTATTTTGAAAGTCATCAAATGGATAAGAGAAGGAATGTTCATCATTTTCCTCTCGTCTCATATATTTTGCCTTTCCTCACACATCTACCTATTTTGAAAAGATCACATCTCTTGAGTCAAAGTCAGTTCCTGATGACTTCATGGACATGCCAAGATAGTTTTCCTGGCAACACTATGAAAATTATTTATCACGACCATTTTTCAGGGCAAATCCAACTTCTCAGTCTAGGTTAAGGATGAGGAACTATGGCCCGTTTATGACCTGTGGACATCAACTCCCAGAATTCCTGAGCCAGCCACCCTTAGTCTAAGTGCTGCCACTTCATGTAAATGTTTTCTTACATACTCTAGAACAATTCTAGCTGCAACAATGGACAGGGTATGAGAAGAACAAACATTACTCCTGATGACAAATATTATTGCTTTTAATCTGAAAGTATGGGGAAATAAATATTTTCTAAGTTCTATTGAGTATGTATGTATGTGTATGTATGTATGTATGTATGTATGTATGTATGTATTCAGCTTTGTTGTATTTTCCCCGTCATTATAGTTGTGCTTTTAAAGTTGTAGTGACGTTTCGGCAGAATTTCATCTGCCATCATCAGGCTTGATGATGGCAGATGAGATTCTGCCGAAACGTTGCCAACTTAAAAGCACAACTAAATGACATGGGAAAATACCCAACAAAGCTGAATACCATACATATAAATACCCATGAAAACTTAAGGAAAAATAAATAAATAAATAAATATATATATATATATATATATATATATATATATATATATATATATGTTTTGTAGATTTTCACGGGTAAAGGTATGTAGGTCTTGGTGTATTCGGGTCTTGTCCCGTGTAAGATAGAGAATACCTTGGCAATGTTTAAATCTCATCCGTCATCTTCAGGCTGGTGTCTTCAGCTTCGTTCTCCTGGGAGAAGTGTGTGATCGTGGCTGTTTTTCCCTTTTAAACTCTAGAGTTGGCTGTGTTGTTACTTCTTGATTGGTTTGTGGAGTTGATGTATGCAGATTGGATGGCTTTTTCCTGAGACCCTGTGTGGCTGAGGTGCTGGCTGTGTGTCTCTCAGCCTTTGTGTTGTAACGACCTGGGTAATGGGCTGTGTGATGACCTTCTGAGTTCTATTGTCCTGGGTGTGGTGCTGTAATCTCCTGGGTCGTTGTCTGTGCTGCAACCTCCTGATGTTTTGTGTTGTGATCTCCTGAGTTCTGTGATGTAGTATCCTGGGTGGAAGGCTGTGATGTGGCATTCTGGGCCTTGGTTTGGCTCCGAGTTTGAGGTCTGGCTATGTGTTTATAGCGTGTGTCAGTTTGCTTAGTTTGGGGGTTGGAGGGGGGTGTAGCAGCTGATGTTGCAGCCATGGTCTGGTTTCTGGATGGTGGTTGCCTTTCATCTGTGGCGTGGGCTTGGGTTTGAGTCTGGTGAAGGAGATTGGTGGTGGCATCCTGTGTTATTTTGAGTCCGGTGTTGGTTTTTGTGGCTGGGACTCGTTTGTTGACCAGGGCTAGTTTCCAGATGTCTGGTAGGCGGGAAGTATCATCCCGTTTATTCATGTTATGGGGGTGTTTCTCTATTTCATGTCCTGTGGCTTTAAGGTGCTGGAAAAGGGAGGAAGTTTTTTCTTCTTTTCTGACTGCGTTCTTGTGTTCTGCGATGCGTGCATTTATTCTCCTGTTGGTTTGTCCAATGTATGTGGCTGGGCAAATTTTGCATGGTATTTTATAAACTCCTTGGTTTTCTAGCTGGATCTTGTCTTTGGGGTTTCTTAAGATGTTGGCTATTTTTTGGTCAGTGCCAAAGGCTGTCCTGATATTGTGTTTGTGGAGAATTTTGCTGATTTTATCTGTGGTGCCTTTGATGTAAGGGAGGAGGGCGATGCCATTGTCCTGTTCTGTGTCTTGGTTTTGGGGAGTCTCCTTCGGATTAGGTTGGTGATTGTGTTTCTTTGGAATCCATTGGACATTAATACGTTAGTGAGGGTGTGTAATTCTGTTCTCAAGACCTACATATATATATATATATATATATATATATATATATATATATATATATATATTTCGTAGATTTTCACGGGTAAAGGTATGTGGGTCTTGGTGTATTGGTCTTGTCCTGTAAGATTGAGAATACCTGGGCAACGTTTCGACGAAATCTCATCCGTCATCTTCAGGCTGGTGTCTTCAGCTTCGTTCTTCTGGGAGAAGTGCGTGATCGTGGCTGTTTTTCCCTTTTAAACTCCAGAGTTGGCTGTGTTGTTACTTCTTGATTGGTTGATGGAGTTGATGTATGCAGATTGGATAGCTTTTTCCTGAGACCCTGTGTGGCTGAGGTGCTGGCTGTGTGTCTCTCAGCCTTTTGTGTTGTAACGACCTGGGTAATGGCCTGAAGATGACGGATGAGATTTCGTCGAAACGTTGCCAAGGTATTCTCAATCTTAAACGGGACAAGACCCGAATACACCAAGACCCACATATATATATATATATATATATATATATATATATATATATATGTGTGTGTGTGTGTGTGTGTGTGTGTGTGTGTGTGTGTATGTATATAAACTATAATGACGTGGGAAAATACCCGAACAAGCACAAAGCCAAAGACACCAGCCTGAAGATGGCGAGTGGGATCTCGTTGAAACGTCGCCAAGATACTCTCAATCTTACACAGGATGAGACCCGAATACACCAAGACCTGCATACCTTTACCCGTGAAAATCTACGAAAATCTACAAATGTGTGTGTGTGTGTGTATATATACACACACACATTCTTTTTGTCCAAACATCTGAATAATCTACCAGAGAGAGAAAAGCTCTCTGACCAAAAGAATGAGAAAAGTCAACACTCAATGAATAAAGTATATCACACATGCATGTCCTCTTACTCTCTCACCTTCACATAGAGACTAACATATGCAATTTGCACCATAAGCTGTAAACAGGTGGAATAAAAGCCTTCCTTTGGCTTTTCCTGCTTTTAAGTTTAAGAGAATTATTTCACTCTTTCTTCCCCATCTGATGTGTATCTTCCACCTAAATAGTTACTATGTAGGGTGCTAAAGAAAAAGAAATCCAGCAATTGTCCATGGGTTCCATCTGTTTTGCAAATCAAAGAGTACAGAAGAAAGATTGAATCTTGCAACACTCAATTTATTGAATTCTGTAAGAATCATGCTTTCACATCTTGATAGTACTTGGGGGAAAACACCTTTCCCAAAGCATGTTAGGATGCTACATATTTAACATTTTACAATGTGTAACCATCATTTTTTTTAAAAAATCCCAGACATATATTGGGAGAAGTGAATTGTCCCCTCCTGCATTGCATGAAAGTTACACTATGGAGAAGGAAGACCACTACAGTAGTGTTTTTTGAACTTGTCAACTTTAAGATGTTTGGTCTTCAAATCCCAGAATTTTCCAGCCAGCATGGAAGTTCTCAGAGCTTAACATGGCTAATGTAAACTAAAGTTGAAAAACTCTGCTCTAGAGGTAACAGATTGGGAAAGGCTGATCTAGAGCTGCAGAGGATCTATAAAAGAACATACCTTAACTTGGCTGTTTTCTGATATGTGGAAGCGACTCAAGGAAGAGTCATTTTTTCAGAGTAAGATGGATGGCGTATAAATGTAATAAATGAGTCAATCTCCTACTTTTTTTTTTTTGATCTACAAAATGTCAAAAGTTGGGGGCAGAGAAGAGGACGCAATTTTTGCTTGGTGAAATAAAATTCCTTTCCAACCTTACAGCCGAGCAAGATTATTTTGTAAGAGTTACAGAAAGTGTCAGTAAATCAATTAAATACCTAAGCAAGAATTACTCACAGATGATCAACTATCAGCAGTTCATTGCTGATTTTGTGGGCAACGAAACAGAGTCTTTTTGGTTTTAATGCCATCTCATTGTTGTTAAGTCAAGTGTAAGAAATTGCATTACATTTAGACCTGAAACAATAGCTTCAAGAAGTTCCCTGGGTCACCTGCAGATGTTATGCAGTCAGAAAAAGAGCCTTGGTGGTGCAGGCTGTTAAACACCTAGCACTTAGCTGCAGCTGTCTGCAATTAGTGCAGGCTCGAATCTCACCAGGCTCAAGGTTGACTCAGCCTTCCATCCTCTCGGGTAGGTAAATTGAGGACCCAAGATTGTTGGGGGCAATAAGCTGACTTTGTAAAAATGCCACTTTTGGGGGCAAAAGCCCTAGTAATAAGCAGGCATATACAATAGAATGAAGGCTATTGCTGAGCACATTAGGTTGTGCTCCAAAGATTGTAAGCCGCCCTGAGTCTCGGAGAAGGACGCATATAAATGTGAATTAAAAAAAAGTAAGAGAATACAATATTAGCAATGATGCTTATGAGAAAAAGATAGGAGACGCAATTTAAATGTTTCTTTAAAAAGTATATAGTAAAAATCACACACGCATATACACAAATGAAGGCAAATATACGTGTCCCAGGATAATGTTGCATTACGTATGTCTTTTACCTGCTGCAGCATCCAATCTAGGTCAGTCACTGGAACCAGAGGTTTAGTCTTCCAAACTTTAATTTGGGCTCATGTTGGAGCCATTCTCAGGAACTAATCTCTCACCACATTCTGATGAGAGAGAAGGTCCCTGAGGATGAACTCCAGTACAAGTCCAAAACTCAGAAGGCTTTATGCTCTGGTCCTGGTGACCAAACCAGATGGGATCCTGCAACAAATATACAACTTTATCAATGTATGAGACAGAAAGTGATGCTAAATTTGAATCTTTTCTATGACTTACCAGTTTCCTTCTGAAATTAAGATTTTCATCTGTGGACTAACCTGGGATATATTTATTTATTTATTTGATTTGATTTGATTTGTCAATCGCTTACAAGATAATAGGTATAAGTATAAACGTAAGTAAGAATATAGGAAATAGGTATGAATAAATGGGGACAATAGGACAGGGACGGTAGGCACGATTGTGCACCTATGCACGCCCCCTACAGACCTCTTAGGAATGGGGTGAGGTCAATAGTGGATAGTTTGAGGTTAAATAATGATTCCAAATAAATTGATTATTTTCAGTGTCAACACTCCCCTTTCAACCCAAGTTAACCTTCTCACTGAGTACCAAGATTACTGCAGTCTCCTATACGTTTTCAGGGCAAGGATTTCTGGAAGTGTAAGGGCAGAAGGGCAGAGGATAGAGTACAAGTCTATCAAATGTTGTGATTTATATACCTGCCTCAGACATCTGAGAAATCTGTCAAACAGCAACGCTTCCTGTTTAAAACAAAAACAAAATAAAACAAAAAACGTGGCTTTAAGGAAAAACAAAGGAAGTTTACACAACAAACCTCCAATACTTCACTACCTCCACTATTTCAGTACCTCAAGACCAAATATTGATAGATAATGTTTTGTCTATAATAATTGATTTATCATATAATCGTATAATACTTAATTGTTAAATGACCACTAATTTACTGATTCATTGAATTGATAGAGATTTAATACTGTATTATTGATTATCTAGTCGATTGATGGATTGATTCTTAGTAATAAGTTGATTGATTGATTTTTAGTAATAAGTAACCTTACTTTTATTTGTTCTCTAACTTATCAGTTAACATTTATTAATTACCAACATTCATTAAGTAACTGTCTACCTATCCCATTAATTAGCTAGTTGTAATTGTAATTGTAATTAATTAGTTGTAATTGTTTAGTGTACTATTGTCATTGACCATGCCAGCCAGAAACTCCACAAACTCCAAATCCTCCACTACGAAACAACAACAAAAATAATATCTCTACCAATGACCTCCCAGACTCCTGTACATGCTTCAGATGTCTTAAAACCATCAATGAAAGCGAAAATAACATCAAATGCTACCTATGTGACAATCAAGCCCACCTTGCCTGCTTAAAATTAAACAAAGACGTAGCTGATCTCCTAAAAGCATCAGATACATTCCCTTGTCTATGTCCATCATGTTTTCCTAAGCTAAACAAACCAAGTACCCTGCCTGACAGAGTTGATAGCATAGAATCACTCATGCACTCAATAGAAAAATGCTTAGCAACACATTTTGAAACAATTATACAAGAAAGCCTAATTTCTCTTGAAAAAAAAATACAGCACTGATAAGCGACTACCTATCAGCTCAAAATCAAATCCCAACTCAACAACTACCACAACTACTACCTCAACTACAATCACAACTACAACCAAAAATAACCACCAAACCACAACCACAAATAATTACTATCCCATCAAATAATTCCACAAATGATATCCCCTTACTCATTAGAGACATCATGGAACGTGATCAGAAACATCCAAATGCCATCTTATTTGGTCTTGAAGACACCAACGAATCAGACGACATCACCAAAGTTCACAATATCATAAGCAACTCAAATACAACAAACATCTCTCCTGAAGATATCATTGAAATAACCAGAGATGGCCCTGAGTTCAAATACCATGATGGCTCAGTGGCCCCAGAATTTTGTAGAGTTGTATGCAAAAATGAGTCCAGCAAATGCATATTCATTCATACAATAAACACCATTGCAAAACCAATCCCAACCAAAAAACTTTGCTCAAGACCAGACTTATCCATTCTGCAAAGAATCCGCTCCCATGAACTCTGCAATGAACTCAAAAGACATCTAGACAATGGAGAGAAGGACCTGTACATTGACTACCATGCTGATTGTATCAAAAGTAAGTCACACAACCCACAACTCCACATCCAACCCTATCTCATCCAACCCACCATCACTCAAAACTAGGCATGCACGCCCCTAACTACCTCAATTCCAACTACAACTGGCCTTAAATGCAAACTACTCAATGCAAGAAGCCTTGTGAATAAAATACCTGAATTTCTCCTATTACTAAATATGGCTAAATTCGACATCATATTTGTCTGTGAAACATGGCTCAACACATCTCTCCCTGACTCCATTACCACAGTAAGAGACTATAATGTTTACCGATCAGATCGTGAAATCCATAGAGGAGGTGGCGTTGCTATCTTCTATAAAAAGTCCTTACATCTAAAAAACATCCAAGTTACCCAGGAGCTTGCTCTTCCTGAGACCATCGTCTGTGAACTGTCCTTAAATATCACATTTCGATTCTTACTATGTTACAGAGCCCCTGATTATGACATCAAACATGTAAACAAGCTAAATTCACTACTAACATGGGCAACATCCTGCCCACACACTTTTATCTTTCTTGGTGACTTCAATCTACCTCACATTAACTGGACCCTAAACAAATGTAAACTGAACCCATACATGCAACCTTCTACAATGCTGTAACAAATCTGGGACTGGAACAACTAGTAACCAACAATACTAGACTCAACAACTGCCTCGATCTCATCTTCTGCAATAGTTTGAATTCAATTTACGGAATACAAATTAAAGAACCCTTTTCCAACAGTGACCACAGCATGATTGACTTTTGTCTCAACATACGTCCACACAAAAATCATCACAACGATGTGATCCCCAATTATAACTTCAAAAAAGGCAACTATGATCTTATAGACAACGATCTCTCATCCCTTGATTGGCAATTTCTATTCACTGGATGCAATACTGTTGAAGACCATTACAGCATATTTTTACTTGAAGTCAAAAGAGTCATCAAACTATATGTACCAATAACAACTCCCAAAACCAGAAAAAACAGATTACCCATAACAATAAGGAAACTTCAATCCAAAAAGAGATCACTTTGGCGGAAAAACAAATCTGGTCACGTTGCCAACTTCAAAAGCCGATACAAAAATTT
Organism: Naja naja; assembly: GCA_009733165.1. Taxonomy (NCBI): domain Eukaryota; kingdom Metazoa; phylum Chordata; class Lepidosauria; order Squamata; family Elapidae; genus Naja; species Naja naja. The sequence goes on from CM019149.1 coordinate 78,941,361, forward strand.
ATGCCACCAGATAAAGACTGAATGCACCAATTATCACATTAAACAAGAGGAAAACCTTCTATGCACCAATTCCACCCACGCTTTCTACAATTTTGTAAACAACAAACTAAAAGACTCAAGGTCCATCCCACCCTGAAAGGACCTAATGGAAAAGACTGCAATGATGACACCATTAAAGCCAACCTCTTTAACACATTCTTTGGCTCAGTATTTGTAAACAGCAATGGATCATGCCCAGTATTTCCTAGTCGAACCACAGACAACTACAATGATCTAATACATATCGATTTTACAGAACACAATGTTGAAAAAGCACTACAATCTAAAACCATCTCTATCTATTGGACTGGACGGAATATGTGCCTACTTCTTAAAAAAGCTATCCGCTGCCATAGCCAAACCTCTAAGCATAATCTTTGAAAAATCTTTCAGGACCAGCTCCTTGCCAAAACTATGGTCACAAGCCACAGTCATCCCCATCTTCAAAAAGGGAGACCGCAGCCTAGTTGAAAATTACAGACCAATCTCTTTATGCTGCGTCACCTGTAAAGTCATGGAATCAATTATTAACCAATCCTCCACTTTGAGACAAACAACCTACTCTCTAATAAACAATTTGGTTTCAGAAAAAAACTATCCTGTAATCTACCACTCTTACACTGCAAAAACATATGGACTACACAACTCGATGAGGGCAAAGCAATAGACGCAATCTACATAGACTTCTGTAAAGCCTTTGATTCAGTGATACACAACAAACTACTCCTAAAACTAAAATCGTATGGTATCTCTGGACACCTGCATAACTGGATAGAAGCATTCCTGTCAAACAGACAACAAATGGTCAAAATTGGGAGCGTCCTATCAAATTCTGTACCTGTCAACAGTGGTGTCCCCCAAGGCAGTGTTCTAGGACCAACTCTCTTCATACCCTACATAAATGACCTCTGTGATCATATTAAGAGCAACTGTGTTCTCTTCGCTGATGATGTAAAGCTATTCAACACCACAGACAATACTGCTACCCTTCAAAAAGACACTGACTATGTATCAGAATGGTGAAACAAATGGCAACTTCAAATCTCAACAAATAAATGCTCTGTCTTACATATTGGCAAAAAAAATCAGAAAATAAAATACAAGGCTGAATAGTCAAGACCTTGTTGATGATCCAAACTCTGTCAAGGATCTTGGAGTACTCATCTCTAATGATCTAAGTGCTAGAGCCCACTGTAACTACATAGCCAAAAAGCATTAAGAGTTGTTAACCTAATCTTACGTAGCTTTTCTCTGGTAATATCACACTACTAACTAGAGCATACAAAACATTTGCTAGACCAATTCTGAATACAGCTCATCAGTCTGGAACCCACATTATGTATCTGATATTAACACAGTTGAGAAAGTCCAGAAATATTTCACAAGAAGAGTTCTCCACTCCTCTACTCATTGCAGAATACCTTATGCCACCAGACTTGAAATTCTAGACCTAGAAAACCTAGAACTATGCCTTCGGTCCGATCTAAGTATAGTATATAAAATCATACATTGCAATGTCCTACCTGTCAATGAATACTTCAGCTTCAACCATAACAATACAAGAGCACACAATAGATACAAACTCAAGGTTAACCGCACCAAACTTGATTGCAGGAAATACGACTTCAGCAACAGAGTGGTCAATGTCTGGAATACTCTACCTGACTCTGTGGTTTCTTCCCCAAACCCCAAAACTTTAACCTTAGACTGTCTACTATTGACCTCACCCCTTTCCTAAGAGGTCTGTAGGGGCATGCAGTGCACCAACATGCCTACCATCGCTGTCCTATTGATTCTTTTTATTTTTATTTTTCTTATATGTATCCATTCCATGTATTCATAACTATGTTTATACCTATACCTATTATCTTGTAAGCTATTGACAAATCAAATAAATAAATAAATATGTATCCATTCCATGTATTCATAACTATGTTTATATATACCTATTATCTTGTAAGCTATTGACAAATCAAATAAATAAATAAATCTGGATGCAGTACCTAATTGGGGCATCGATGTGATGATGTCACTTCTTGTGTAACATCATTCTGTTGTTACTGCAGTATGCTTTCGATGCCACTGTCTTCCAACCACAGTTCCAGTACATCTGGACTGTTGAATAAGTCTGCATTAGTGTATTTTATCTTTGGTATATATTGTAAAACAGCAGAGGGGGAAATCAAGTCAATATTGATAGGGCCTTGGTCACTCTTTCTTCCCATTTTCCTTTTTAAAGGGAAAATCACTCATTGGGACAATGATGTTCTGATTCCTTTCCAATTTCTAGGCTTGTTGCATTATATCAAAAGATGGAAAAGGCAGCTTGGGTGAGAACATGGAAGGTCTGCATCCCTTACTAAGTAGAATGCCTTAAGGGGCAGCTTTGCTTATCTGTTTGTCAACTAACCCTGACCCAAATCTGAAACTTTCAACCTCTGTGAGGACCAGAAAAGGTATAAAACAGAATTCTTGGAAATGTTCTTGCCAGAAACGACAGCCACCCCCAACCAAGCAGCACAACTAGATAAGTATAATGCAATAACATTACATTTTGCTTAATTTCTATTAATTTCTGAATGCCTTCTGCAAAAAAAATTAGCAGGGTGAACTTTTCCAGGCTGCTGCTTCTTCTCTATTTTGAACCATAATGCCCATCATTCCTAGCCAACATAACTAAGCCTATTGGGAGTTGTAGTTTGATACTGTTGGAGAGCAACCTGTTGGGAGGATTAATGTAGCATCCTTTAAAAAAAATGTGGATTTTATTATGCTACTTCTGTTTGCAGCTTTAGTAAGCAGAGAATGAAAAGAACAATTGCATGTCCCATTGCATTTCATCCCATTGCATTTCGTCCCATTGGCCAAATAGGTTCATTTAATAAAGTCACATTGCAGGTCTCCAAACTGTTAGTACCTGAACTTCCCAGGAACAAGATGGAAGGCTGTACAAGCATTGACCATTCTTCAAGACCTCAGCACCACTTATCCTGCCAGAGACAAAAATATCTCTTTGTCTTAGGGGTGACATAGGCAATGCTAATCAGGTGAAGGCAAAACTTTAGATAGATAAAAATGGGGTGAGATTTTGAAGTAAGAGGAATAGATTCTTTTTTATTATAGTACTTGTATTTATCATACACTGAACAATACAGCTGGATAAGTCTGGATAAAGAGAAGGTCCCTTGGATTATTTAAATACAGTAGTGGGAGTCAGTTCCATCATTTGTAAAGAAACATATTATTATGAGCCCAAGTGCATTGTTGCTCTTCACAGTTTAAGTTTAAGATCTTCCTACAGTAGCTGGGGGATTATAGATTGGAGGCATTTAAAACAGGAAAACTATAATTTATGAATGGATAATAATGCACATTAACTCAAGCGAAGAAAGATTTGTAAGTATGACCTCATCCTAAGCTTCATTTCTAGTAACCCACAATAGAACTCTGCATTAGCCATGTAGGGAATAAGACTGCCTTGTGTGGAAGCCACAAATTGGCCTTTTGGTATTCAGCTTTTGTTATAAGCAGCTATAAAAGAGCAAGACTAGCTTGGACAGAAGGTTGGAGTATCTGCCAAATTCCATTCGGGAAGATTTAGAGCTTAACCAGACTACCACTTGAAAATGTCAACAGTCATCTTAGCATTATTGGTCCACAGGAAATAAAAAGTCAACTCCATTCAAAACTACAGCTGGCTGATGAAGGAGGGAAGGAAGGAAGGAAGGAAGGAAGGAAGGAAGGAAGGAAGGAAGGAAGGAAGGAAGGAAGGAAGGAAGGAAGGAAGGAAGGAAGGAAAAACAATTGGCTACATGATAAAGGAGAACATTTATAGCTCAGGGTTGAAATGAGGAGTCCTTGGTGCTCTCTGAGCTTGCTTGTTTTCTTGCAGTCCTAGTGTTATGCTAACATTCATGATGTTAGCTAGTTTGGGTAATGAAATATCTGCAAGAAAATGGCTGCATGTTTTTGTAGTTTCAGATCAGTCCTAATGGAGTAAACATAGACAGTTTACATACTTTTCCTGCTGTGTTTGAGAATATTTGTGAATAATACTGCAGGTTTTGTCCAGCAATGATAATACCCTAGTGGGAGACCAACATAGTGCAAAAATTGCAACCATTTCCCACTTATTCCTACAGGATCTAAAAGGAGCTGCCAAAGGAGTTTTTCTCTACTTTTAACATATTGTAAGGCCTGAAAGCAGCAAAAATGCAAGATAACCTGTAAAAGCTGTATATCTGAAAATTCAGCCCTAGTTCCCACATATCACTGCATTAGCTAAAGTTAGATATAATGCAGTTAATGTAATCTATACACACAGTAATCTTTCCAGAGCTGATAAAACATGATTCATCCTTGTGTGAGTTGAATATTAAAATTTTGCCAGTGATGTTTTTAAGAAAAGCAACTAATTATACTTTAGCATGCCAATTGTCCAACAGGTAAATGCCTAAGAATGTCCTGGTATTGGTAGTTCTTTATTTGGCAGTTATGGGTAGAAATAGAATACATTCGTTTAGAGTTACCTTCTTCAATACAAATGTTGCAATACATTTTACTTTTTATTTAGTTAGTATTCTGACTTTTTGGTGTATTTCCTTCCAGAAAGGTACAATCAATTCACAAGTCCACTATGTATGGAGAAAAATTCCATTTCTGATTATGGCCACTCCTACATCTGAATGAATTTGTGCTCTTCTAACTGAAGTCCAGTGCCCCTGATAGGCTGCCTTCCAGTGTCTCTCTTGATAGAGCTGACAGACTTCTGTGAAGTTCATCTCATCCATTTGATTTCCTAAATTTTTGTCCCTAGCTTTTTTAAACTTACAGGGAAGTGTATGTCTGATTTTTAGATTGTTCCTTTAAGCTCTGAAGAATAGTTAATTATTAATTTTACAAAAGTAGTTACACATGAAATAATGAGTAGTTTACACTTTCCCACTTAAAATAATAATTTAATTGGAGTCTTGATTAGACAGACAAATGGTGGCTTATTTGTAACTCAATCTCTTTGTTGTTATGTAATATCTTATTATTGTGGAAATCACTAAATTTCAATTGCATTGATGTATCTCAGTTATAAAATTCTGGTTATAGCATTAAATGGGGAGATACACTTTATCAATCCCGTATATTGGGTTTTTTTACCAATCTTGAAACATGGTTGAGGTGAATCACATTACAGCCATGATAATATCCATTTTATAATGCTTTTGGAGGAAAAACATGTTGAATGTGGACCTATCTTTTATGTTTTCTAGCTTGCTATATCTTTCAATATAAAGGAAATAATATACTCCAAATTTCCTGCTTGACAATGTAATGTTAAAAATGGAACTTTTCACTCATACTGTTTCTGGGATCACTATATTTTAACCCTTAATTCATTTTTCTTTGTCATAGTGTTAATTTAAAAGTTTTATCTGGAAGTGTTTGAAATATATCATTATTTTCAAAGTACGTAATTTTAACTGCCACTGTTCAAATCAGTATATTCATTCCTGGGTTTTTCTGCACAAGAATTATATTATTAAACAATTTGTTAATATTTTATAGTATTAATTCCTATAATTTTGAAATATTTGTATTCTACCCTTACAATTAAAATATTTAATATCTAATGTTTCTTAATTTTAGGAGAAAGGACATTAATTTTAACTTTAGAAAATTTATTGTCAATACTGATACATTTGCAGATTCTTCCAGTTGTATCCTAAGGTACTCCATTGAATTACTAACATTCATAAAAGCTAGCATTATTTCACTGGCAACTAGATTTAATAGATGGGATTTATATCATTCTTTCATCTCTTTAATGTCTTTATTGCTACAAAACGGAACTACTTATGTACCTGTAATAAGACTTAATAAAGGATGATGAACATTCCTACTTAGTACCTCTCGAGATTAGAAATTGTTCTGAATCATTATTTATCAATTCCTATTTGGAATTGCTATTATAAATCTGCTCTGCCGTGTTAATAAAAAATACTTGCCAAACTTAAATCTTTTTAAGAATAATCTTTCTATACAATAAAAGCTTTAGAAATATTTAATAAGCAAAGTGATAGAGAAGGCTGGTTCCTTTACAAAAATGAATAACATTTAGTAATTTTTTTAATGGGGCAAGATATATTTCTTCCTCCAATGAAATCTGATTTATTAAGATGTATATTTCTTCCTTTATAAATTTGAGATTATTGACTAATGGTTCAGTATATACAGTAATTTCTAATCAAGTTTAAGTAAAGATATATGTTAAGTTTGCATGAAGAGTCAGACGCGAGGAGTTCAGCAAAAGGCTTTATTAATGACAACAGCTCGAATGGACCCGTCCGGGTAAGGCTACGGCTGCTTCTTATAGCCTGCAGCCGTAGCTGCTATAATGGAGTGCAGGGTTTCTTCCGCACTATTTAAACCAATACCATTTGACATTTTACAAGACCAGTTCAAATAAACCAATAACATTTAAACCTACATACATAACACCCCTCCCCACTAGGTTCAGTCCATACCAAACCCCAACCTATCTAATGTATTCCTTTAAATAGGTGGGGCTCTTATGCGTTGAGACCTTCGTGGTTCAGAATCTTTATTGTTCTCACCCAGTGAGAGGGAAATGTGTCTGCTGACATTTCCCTGTTAGGACTTCCTGTGAAAGAAGACCCTGTTAGACTGTTAGAATCTGGTCTCTCCTCCCAACCCATCTCCATTCCAATGTCAACACCCAAGTCAGGTAGTGATGTACAATCTTCCACTTCTAAGGATGGATCTAGGCATTGTGACAGGGTTCGGGATGGTTCCTGTCGTAATGACTCTACTTCTAAGGATGGATCTTGGCATTGTGACAGGGTTGGGATGGTTCCTGCTAATGGCTCGTTACACATAGGGTTGATTCCTGTTTGCTGATATTCCTCCTGTTCCTCCCCTTCCCCTAGAAGAGACATCAGATGAGGGGCCTAGAGAGACAGGGATGTTCCTGAGGGAACCGGGATCTAAGTTGGTCAATGTGCCTGCTCCAGAGGAGGCCATCCTCTGTTTGAACCCTGTAAGAAAGAGGGCCAGTGATATGAGTTATTTCAGCAGGAATCCACAAAGGTTCACCTGTAAGGTTCCTAGCATAGACAGAATCTCCACACTAAAAGAACGAACTTTGGAAGTGGAATCCAGTGGTGTATTGGGTGCATAAGTGGGATGAAGTCGGTCAAGGGAAGACCTAAGTTTCCTGCCCATTAACAACTCTGCTGGGGATAAGTTAGTTGATGGGCTAGGAGTGATGTGCTGAACACTAAGAAGCTTTTCAAGCTTCTCAGTGATGTCCCCAGGACCCAACTGCTGAAGTTTTTCTTTGGTAAAGCGTACCATACGTTCAGCCCGGCCGTTGGCGGGGTGCCAGGGCTGTGAGGGCATGTCTGATGCCCTGTTTTTCTCAGAGTCTTTTCTTTTCTTCTCCATTCTGAGCTTAAAATTCCCCTCTTCTTCCTCACTGTCAGAATCAGAGTCTATTTGTTTGCAATGAGTTGTTGAGGATTTTCCCCATCAGAATGGCTTCGAGGCCTGGCTCGAGGCCTTGTTAATCTTTTCATGGCGCAGCTGAGGACTTGGTGGCTTCTGCTGAAACAGCCTCTTCAATAGCCTCTTTAAGCGTGATTTTTGGTTTCATTAGTAGTTTGCTTTGTAAGATCTTATCTTTAAGGCCCAAAACAAACCGATCATGGCTTCTTCTCACGTTGGTAAAGTCACAAGCACCAATGTCCTTAAGCTTGCCTGAAGTCATTAACACTCTCGCTATCCCTTGATCCCGTTAAAATTCGTGTCTTAATGACACGTGCTAATGGGGCATGTGGGCTCTTAAAAGTCTTTCTAATGGGCCATTCCATTACCTTCAATTCAGCTGCTCCCATAATTCCGCCATTTTGAAGACTGCGGACCGCAGTGTGTGTGAGAAAAGACGCCCTCTTCCGTCTCTCGAGGATGCGGCGAGATCGTTCCTTCCAGGAACATGTGGAACGGTCTGCATCCGATTCAGTCTTCCGTGGCGGATCGAGCGGTGCTGGGGGTGTTCAGCGCAGCCATCTCACTCTGTTGCTTGTTGTGCGCGTCGTCTTCTCTTCAGAAATCCCACCTTAAATGAGTGTTAAGTTTGCATGAAGAGTCAGGCCGAGGAGTTCAGCAAAAGGCTTTATTAATGACAACAGCTCGAATGGACCCGTCCGGGTAAGGCTACGGCTGCTTCTTATAGCCTGCAGCCGTAGCTGCTAATGGAGTGCAGGGTTTCTTCCCTTTATTTAAATAATACCATTTGACATTTTACAAGACCAGTTCAAATAAACCAATAACATTTAAACCTACATACATAACAATATAGGTCTCCAGAAAGATTTTTTTAATTGGATCTTTACTTGGTATCTGAATTAGAGTTGTTGTAGAGCTGTGCCAGTATACAGGAGTCTCCTGATGAAAGATTGCATAACAAGAATTCAGTACAAGAATGCCTTATCAATTTATTCGTTGGCTCAAAGATTTTCCCGATTAATATTTTGAAGGCCTCATCAGCTTCTGGTTTGAAAACATAATTCAAATATTGAGCTTGTAGAAAGATAATTTTGAACAATTTTAGTAATATTTTCACTTTTTCACTTTTAAGCTTAGTTGCCAATAATATTTAGTTTTCATTCTTAAAGTAATAATCTTTCTGCTTTAAAATAAAATATAGTTGATATGTTGTTTCAAAAATGACAATAGCAATAGCTAACACAGACTTATATACCTCTACATAGTGTTTTACAGCCCTCTCTAAGCAGTTTACAGAGTTAGCATATTGCCCCCACAATCTGGGTCCTCATTTTACAATTCTCAGAAGGATGGAAGGCTGAGTCAACAGGCCAGTCAGGATCAAACTGTTGACAGTTGGCAGAATTAGCCTGCAATACTGCATTCAATCTGCTCAAGCTATTTTATTTCCTTGTTAATTGCATGTCTGTGTGTTTTCAGTCTTTAGCTGGGAATATCAGAGAAGCCATAGAGATTGAAAAATGACCTGAAAGTATAAATAAACTCCACCAGACTGTCAATTATCTGGAAGCCTGCACTCACAAACAAAATCTCCATACCACAAGCCAAGCAAACACCTGGGCACAAACAGAGGGCCCCAGATACCTCCAGCCCAAACACACCCAGCCAGCCACCCAGATGAAACCTGCTTCCTAATAGCGATAGCCAGCCATTCACCCAAAGCCAAGCCACGCTGAAAGCCCCAATACCACAGCTTTAATGTTGCCCAGCTAATCAAGACAACGCTACAAAACAGACAGAAGATATTAGAAACACCAATCGGCAGAACACAGCAAACTCAAGACCAATAAACTCCAAGACCAGTAAACACAGCCAATCAGGATGAAGAAAAAATCATTCTAACAAAGCATGAGGCTAGCACCATTTAAAAACAGAAACGGCTGCAAAGCCTGACGAAGGAACAATACCACGAGCCTGATGATTGCAGATGAGATTCTGCAAGCGTTGCTTTACAACTTTAAAGCACAACTATAAAGCGTAAGAATACCCGAACAAAGCTGAATACCATATATACATATATACATATATGTAGGTCTTGGTGTATGGGGTCTTGTCCGTGTATGATGAAATACCCGTTTTCAATCTCATCCGTCATCTTCCAGGCTGGTGAGCTTCGTTCTCAGGAGAAATGAAGACACCAGCCTGAGAATATGAGGAGAATTTCGATATGTTGCCGTATTCTCAATCATACAGGGACAAGACCGAATACACCAAGACCTAATACCTTTACCCGTGAAAATCTACGAAAACAAATATACATATATATATATATATATATTCCATTATACTACATTATACATGTTCTTAGTAAAACTGTTCATTTTGTTTATTTTTTTTTTTAATTCACATTTATATGCCACCCTTCTCCGGAGACTCAGGGCTGCTTACAATCTTTAGAGCACAATCCAATGTGCTCAGCAATAGCCTTCATTCTATTGTATATGCCTGCTTATTACTAGGGCTTTTTTTTGCCCCCCCAGCTGCATTTTTACAAAGTCAGCTTCTGCCCCCCAAAATCTTGGGTCCTCACTTTACCTACCCAGAGAGGATGGAAGGCTGAGTCAACCTTGAGCCTGGTGGGATTCAAGTCTGCACTAATTGCAGGTAGCTGGAGCTAAGTGCTAGGTGTTTAACAGCCTGCACCACCAAGGCACATTTATTTGTGTCCTGCCTTCATTATGTTTTTTATAAATAACTCATGCTGATGAATATACCTCCTTCTATCTTCCCAACAACAGTCCTATGAAGTGGGTTTGGCAGAGAATAACTGGCCAAAGTCCCCTGCTGGCTTTGTGCCTGAGGCAAGATTAGAACCCACCATCTCCAGGTTTCTAGCCTGGTGCCTTAATTGCTCACGTCCCGTCTTGCAGTTAGTACTACTTGTTCCCCACTGTTTCCTTTAAAAAAAAACAAATTCAGAATGAAATGTTTACACTAGCAATCTACTGTAAATCTAAAAAATGAATGAATGGTGTGTCTTCCTCCAAATTCAGAGTATAATCTGAAATGTATGTTATGCAATCTGTACCTAATTGGTTCAAAAACTATTTTTGAAGCCCAGATGTAATCTGTTCTTGAATGAGATTGATGCCTAGCTGAATAATATATGAAGTCTTTTGTTAATGGATGCGCCAAATATCAATAAACTCATGCAATTGCATCACACTCAGCAATCTCTTAAATATTAAAGTCTATCAACTATTTTATGATAATTTGTTCCATCCTAAGGTGGATCAATATTTAACATGCATTAATGTTTATATCACCCCTACAATCAAATTTAAAGACAAGATGATAATGGCTCCAAAGCATATCCTGTGAAGTTTTCCTGTTGTCTGTCCTGTCAATGGAGAATTAAATTTCTCACAACCAATTGTCTAATGTCCTGATGAAGCAAAGGGAACACACAGCTTTGGGTCAACATAAAAACGAAAACAGTAAATCTAGCAAAAATAAGCATTATCATAGCAAAGTTGCAAAAAATGGTTTTCAAAGCTTATTGCTTCCTTTTATTGTACTTGTTTGAAATCTTGGTGTTAAAAGTTGCATTGCTTTTTAGCATTCAGAATAGTGGAATAGCATCAGGTTGAACAAAACAGATGGCATTATTAAAAAGCATATAATGAATATTGCCTTCTTCTTACAGCTTCATCCCAAGACAGGCCATTGATCCATCTAAGTCAATATCATCTATTGAAACTTTTCTTCCCAATTGAAGACATTAAGCTACAATAGATTACTTTCCTTGACTGACAGTACCTCTTTAGAGCTCCATGCATTTCTATCCCTAGATAATATTGTTATGATCCCTCCATTTGTTCCATCTAGCCCTTCTCTCCTCCAGCTGCTTAGTACAAGAAATTATCCATTTCCTCGCATGCCCTGCACAACGTGGCAAGGAAAATTGCTTTCTTGGCACTGAGTGGATCATAGGGCTACCCTAAAGGGACAAGCTGTGTTCTCAGTCTTGGCATTCTTCCACTGAATCTAATGATGCAGCACTGTAGTTCAGTGGTAATATTGCTTTTCAAAGACCAAGAGACAACTTCCCTCACATGACTATAGCTGATTGTCTTGAGCAAAATATACTTATGAGAATCAAAATGAGAGATAACTCAGATTGAAAATGTGAATTCATAGTGCATTGCCTATTAAAGTTCTACCTGGACAACTTCTAAACAGATACGCTTGCAAGTATCAGGCATCGATCACAGTATCCTGCTGGTCTAGCTGAGGAGGTTGGGAATGGAAAGCACTGTGCTTTGGTGATTCTCCTCCTTCCAAGGGTACCTCCAAGAATGATAGCAGGGGAAAACCCAGTCCTAGGCCTCTGCTCTGTGGGGTGCTGCAGGGTTCCACTCTCTCCACTTCTATTTATGTAAATTCTGTCATCCATTCTGTAATCCATCCATCCATTGATATGGAATAGAATTAGAATTAGAATTAGAATTAGAATTAGAATTAGAATTAGGAATAGAATAGAATAGAATAGAATAGAATAGAATAGAATAGAATAGAAAACAGAGTTGGAAGGGACCTTGGAGGTCTTCTAGTCCAACCCCCTGCTTAGGCAGGAAACCCTATATTACTATTTCAGACAAATGGTTGTCCAATCTTTTCTTTAAAACTTCCAGTGTTGGAGCATTCACATCTTCTGGAGGCAAGTTGTTCCACTGATTAATTGTTCTAACTGTCAGGAAATTTCTCCTTAGTTCTTAAGTTGCTTCTCTCCTTGATTAGTTTCCACCCATTGCTTCTTGTCCTGCCCTCAGGTGCTTTGGAGAATAGCTTGACTCCCTCTTCTTTGTGGCAGCCCCTGAGATATCGGAACACTGCTATCATGTCACCCCTAGTCCTTCTTTTCATTAAACCAGACATACCCAGTTCCTGCAACTGTTCTACATATGTTTTAGCCTCCAGTCCCCTAATCATCCCTGTTGCTCTTCTTTGCACACTTTGTAGAGTCTCAGCATCTTAATTATCAGTAGGTCACTAATATTCAGTTATGTATCTCTGCCCTGGGCCTCCCACATGATATTTTCAAGGTGCTTTCTCAGTATCTGAAGGCTGTATGTAAATGACCCAGCTTTGACCGTGATAGCATTGAGTGGCTGTGGGTTTTAGTGTCTCCCATATCTAATGATTGCCTGTCATTGATTCTGTATGGGCTAACACTCCATCCTCCAGGACTCTCAAATTTTGGAGGAGGAGGAGCTGGTAATTGTGGCCATGAAGGTCTTTGCATGGTTACATTACATGTAGCAGTTACACCCTTTCCTATATTGGGAGGAACTGCTCACTGATGCCTTAGTCACCTAATGATAGTAGTATTGCCATTTGATTGACATAGGGCTGCCCTTGAAGAGCGTTCAGAAACTTCAGCTGGTCCAGAAAGCAGCAGCACATGCAGTTTTGCTCCATAATACTGTTGCTACGTGAGCTACGTGAGTCCTAGTATGCTTCCAGGTGCAATTCAAAATGCTAGTTGTCACCTTTATTTATTTATTTTATTTATTTGATTTGTCAATCGCTTACAAGATAATAGGTATAAGTATAAACATAGTTATGAATACATGGAATGGATACATATAAGAGAGATAAAAAGAAACAATAGAACAGGGATGGTAGGCATGTTGGTGCACTTATGCACACCCCCTACAGACCTCTTAGGAAAGGGGTGAGGTCAATAGTAGACAGTCTAAGGTTAAAGTTTTTGGGGTTTGGGGAAGAAACCACAGAGTCAGGTAGAGTATTCCAGACATTGACCACTCTGTTGCTGAAGTCGTATTTCCTGCAATCAAGTTTGGTGTGGTTAACCTTGAGTTTGTATCTGTTGTGTGCTCTTGTATTTTTATGGTTGAAGCTGAAGTATTCATACCTTTAAAGTATTCATACCTTTAAAGCCCCAATATGGCATGTGGCCATGTTCCCTGTGGGACTACCAGTCTCCTGTGTTTTTTGCCATCCCATTTGATCTGGGAAAGTATCCAAGTTGCTTTGATCGGCCCCAGGGTCTTCTCTGATATAGCACCTGCCTAGTGAAACAATCTCACCCTAGAGATATGGACCACCTGTTGGTGTTTCAGAAGGCTGTGAAACCTGCCAATTGCCCCCAAGCACCGAGGATGGTGATGAAGCTCTGGGGTGTTTGCTATTTTGTTTAATATATTAATAAAATTATTTTAGGGGCTTCCATTCAGATTATGTGTAAATTACTCTTTGTGATTTTTTCTCTGATACTAGCCAAGCATGTTTCTGATTTGTTAAACTGATATTTTTAGATTTATCATCACTTTCTTTGTATTCCTTGTCCCCCAGGCCTTCTCTTTATTCACTTTATCATCTCCTCTTCCTTGCCCTCCTCCTTCACCTACCAGTTTCCAGAAACCACTTTTATGAAGTACTCTATTATTTTTACATCATGTTGCCTTTGTTAAAATATTCCCTTGTTGCAAAAGTTTGTACATAATAGGCATGTATATAGGTTTACCTCTAGGTGTGCTCTAGCTTGGCTATTTCATTCTTGCAGTTCATCCATGTATCACAGAGCTGTTTTTGAAGCAAGCTGGAGCAAAAGGAGCCAGCAGAATGGAGGGGCAAGAAGAGGCTAATTGCAAAACATCATCAATCAGGATACAAACTCTGTCTCTTTTGTAAATGCATTGCGACATTACATGTGAGTACATAAGCATGTATCATGATGTCACAACAAACATTTCATCATTTTAGAGAGAAGGCTGGGCATTTTGATGAAATCTTGGCTTGTTGCAAAGACCCCTGGTTGGAGAGGGCTCTTAGAGAAATTGTGTCAACTGTTCCAGTAAATTTCTTATTTCAGGACACCCTCAAACACAGAAGAGATGCAGCAAGAAATCTAACATTAAGCTCAACATAGTTCATCCACAGAAAAGGAGACCTGAGACATCCTCACATATAGAGCAAAAGCCAAGATTAGGGTGAGTATGAGAAGGTACAATATGATCGAGGCAGTGAAACAAATATATATGTTATCAAGTGAACTTGATAACTCATACATTTACAAGGAATATATTCAAGATAATCATACATCATTTGATTTAATTTCTTGACAAAAATGAAATTGCCAGCAGCCTTATAAAATGTATGTTCCCAAGGGAAAAACAGTTGACACAGGAGTAAAATAAATATAAGATTTGTATTGCTACAGTTAAGCAATCATATTTGGTTACCAAGGCTGGTAATTGTTTTAACAAAAAGTTCTTGAGAAACAAAATGCAATGTCTTATAATTGATAATAATAATAATTGATCTATGGGTGTTGCATGTATTCCTAAATTTCACATGCCGGATTTTACATCATGAAGTTAGAACCAAGTAAAAGCACAATCTAAAATATGAGTCAAGATCCATGTATCTAAATATAATTGATGGTAGTCCATCAACAACAGAGGAAAATCTTGAGACATCTTTATCTACAGAGCAAGGAAAGAGAAATTAGTGGATGGTTTTTCTGATTACCTGTGAAAGAGAAGACTATTTAGCATCTATGTGTTTTGTGCATGACTTAATCTATATTCTTTGTTTTGGCTCATACTATAGACCCTGTTTGACACATGGTGAAAGCCCATCTTGCTTTCACTCTACAAGTTGCCTAATTCTTAAACTTCTCTCTGTACAACATAATCCATGTTGTCAAAAGAAGATGATGGATCAGAGAACCAATTTGGGCATCAACCTCATGATTTTAATAGATCCATTGCTTCCATTTCAAGACTTTCAGAAAAAGTATTGATTATTTATTTCTTTAAGTATTTATCTATTAACATTATATGCTGCCCATCTTGCCAAAAGTGACTCTAAGTGGCTTACAATCATTCAATAAAAACACCATATAAAACATTAAAGCAATAACAATAATTCAACAGTGGCAATTTTCCTGCCTGCTACATACCCCTGACTAATAATCGAACAACATCACTAGGTCTTCTACAACATATTTCATTAGATTAAATATGGGTGACTCAAAAAAATGACAAGTAATAAGAGAGAAGACATGAAAAAATCTCCCTGGTAGAAAAGACCCTCTATTAAAGGGGTGGGAGCAGATTCAGTTCCTATTTCCTATTTCTATTTCTCTGTCATCAGAGGTTCAATCCACAAGTGCCACAATTAGTTTCTTTCCAATGAAATATTGTCAAATTGATAATAGCAAAGAGCACTAAGAAAACTTCAGCATTCTACAATATAGGTACATTCAAAATGTGGAGCAGTGCAAGTTAACAATGATCAAATTGTATATCTCTATAATAGAGTTCTGAAGAAGGGTTATTGAAGAAGGGCACATTCATCATGAAGATACTTCATGAAGTATCCAGGCAACTTTCAGATGGCACTATAATCATCTAAAGAAAACAAACCTGCTTTCCTCTGGCTCCCACTCCTACTTGTTTAGTGTGATAAACCGAGATAAAAGATGGACCCTGAGAAAACTGACTATAACCAATGAGGTGACTTGAAGGTTCATAAAGATATAATCAGGCAGTTTATTCACCATCTGCTTTAGGCAGATTAGTCAGTTGGACATCGTGCTCTGTTTGTAATAATAGAAATGAGCATATCATTTTATTAAAGAATGGGGTTGAACTTGAAAGCTGTGTAGATAAACAATTCAGACACTGATATTGGGAAGTCTCTTTTGGACATTTACTGATTAGTCAAGGAAATGTTCTGTTTGGTTTATAAATAAAAGGTACCTCAATGCAGTTTGGTCATCTGCAAACATAAGTGATCTTTATAATATGTGCTGAAACTTTGAAAAAAATAAAAGTTAACTATAGCAAATGTCAATATGCACCAAATTCAGAAACACTAATAATTACTTCATATCAAGTGCATATTGTTCAGTACTGTTTAATATGTCCAACTGAAGAATTTTCACATCATTTGCTAACCATGATTCTGTTTTAATCGGTGCATGATCATGGGAAATTTTGTTGGAAAAATATGTGCTCTGCCACGGAGTTATAATCCTTCTTATGTAGCTTACAAACCTGAATATTAGTGTTCAGTGATGGCTGAACCTGGGTTCAATAAGCCAGCTAGTTTCTTTCCTGTTCACCCAGATTCTTGAGGCTTCTGTTTACCTTTACTTTTGGAGATGTTTAACATTGATGTGGTCACACCCAAAGCCAGGCTGAGAAAAGGCGAAAGCAATTCTCAAATCGTAACAGTCTGTATATCCTCCTCAACATGTCAGAAGAGGAAGTGACTCTAAGTAATTTATTTTGTGGCATTCATTTCACACAGTCTGCATTCAAAACTTGGGTGGGGCCTACAAATGAATCACTGATTATAGTCTCAATTAATCATGGCCAGAGTTGGCTTCTCACCATAATAGTATGGATGCTTGAGCAATACAAGTGATTTAATATGACAAAATGTACTTTTCAGATTTTGTGATGAGTGAAGATGGTTCATTCTTCTAGTATTATACAATATCTAGTATTCTATTTCTTTTCTTAGTCAACTCTTTCATACATATTGAATTTCAAGTATGCTAGGTGGTTCATTCAGTAGGTGAGGATGGGCAATCAATTTTCCCAAGGGACCCCAAGGGACTCTTGTGGAGGGCCAAACCAATAGGGCTGTAAAAATGTATAGGCATGCATGCACATACATAAATTGGGAAAAAACAGCAATCTTCAAAATCAAACAATGCAGTTGCATTATGTGCATGACATACACTTATTTCATTCCTAATTTCCAATTGAGCTCACGCAGGCTGGATATGGACAGCCAGGAAGCCAGATGTGGCCCAGGGATCATAAAATGCCCAGGACTGCAGTAGATAGATATAATATACACAAATATCATTGTACCTACTCCGAAGATCTACAGTCTAAAGAGAATATTGGCCTTGTGGTCATTTGAAAATCATACATACTCTTGAAGCATAGGCTGGTCTCTTGCTTATCAAACAGAGTGAAGGGAGTAACAACCTGGGATATTATGCCTGGCATAATGGCTAAGATTCCCTGTATTGGAAGAAGGTTATTAGGTAGAACTAGCATCCTAAATCTTGTAAAGATTTTGAAGTTCTGCCCAGAGCTGCCTCCTTGCCTCTGAACCAATTAATGGAACAAAGTACCAACACGTCATGGTTTCCTTACCACTCCTTATGTGAAATCAGAAGGAATATGCTAGTAAGCTTCCAGACTAACATTTTATTGAAAGGCATAAATCTTTGTGAAAACTAATACAGCTTATTAATGAAAAGATATTTCTGGACTCTTTCTGATTTTTGACTACCATTGGCTAAGATGGTACAACACTCTATATCAGGGGTGTCAACCTGGTGGCCCACAGGGCAGATGCATCATGTGCAGGCCACTCCCACCCCAGTTCCGTGAATGGGGAGACTACCGTGTTTCCCCGAAAATAAGACACTGTCTTATATTTTTTTTTGGCTCCCAAAAACACACTAGGTCTTATTTTCGGGGTAGGTCTTATATATTTATGGTGCCAAATAGTGGGTGTGAGTGTGTAGGGGGGGTGTTTCATGGGTGCACGGTTGCTCCCTGAAAAGTCTTCCTGGAACTGGAGATTTACACTAGGTCTTATTTTCGGGGTAGGTCTTATATTAGGGCAGGTTTAGAAAATAGTGCTAGGTCTTACTTTCGGGGTAGGTCTTATTTTCGGGGAAACATGGTATCACAAAACATCATGTGATAGCAACGTGACAAGTTTGACACCCGTGCTCTGTATGGTGAAAGTGTGATTAGGGAAATATCTCACGTATCTTTGGAGGGACATCAACATACAAAACTTGGAGATGCTCCAGTACCTGATACTCTTGTAAAAGCAAACATAGGCTTATAGGCCCCAATCTAAAGAAAACGACTTGCATCTGAGTTGCATTAACAATGATGGGAGAAATTAATAACAACCAGCTTAATTCTACGTCTGTGAATGCTTCAGAAATTATTGGAGGAAATGTTTTGGACCTCACGCAAGGCTGAGCACAGTCCTTCTCTGCTATTTATTAAACAAGCCTAACCCTTTTCAGGTTTCTGAGTGAGGAAGATGCTACTGCTTTAAGTAATCCGCTTATAAGAAAACTTTTAAAGAAGTGTTTTATTGCATGGGGGAGGTGTTTCTGGACACACGTGGTTCTTTTTACTTAGTTTTCTGCTCTTATATGTAATTGTAAGTGATCCACAGTCATTTGGAGTTGGGCAGTCTCCAAATTTAAAAATAAACAAATGGCATTTTTTTCCAGCTTTGTGAAAAAGTCTGAAAAGGTTTGGCCTTCTTTAAAGAAGTGCATGCCCTCTGAAGCAATTCTGAATCTTTTTAAATTAAGAATTTGAAATAAATGTTCAACAATGTTAATGATACCCGAGTATTATTCACATTTTCCAGATTGGAGATTCATAAATGTTTCATCCTTTGTTCTGCTGTATACAAAAAAAAAGAAGGCAGAACTAAGATCAATGGAGAGAAATTGCAATGAATTGGATTTTGGCTCAGCATTAGGGGAAACTTCCAAATGTGAGAGCAATTCAAAACAGATTGCCTACAGAGAGGGGGAGAAAGTTTTCCTTAGCTTGGGATATTTTACAGATGCTGGGAAGGATCTGTCAGGGATGGTGGAGCAGCACAAAGCATAGAATTGGCCCAAATGATGACTAAGTTCCTTGGCAATTTATGATACTAGAGTGTGTGTTACCAAAATGTGTCCAGCATTTTCAAAATTCTTTGAAATGATACTCTCTACATACATGCAGGTTTTTTTAGAGTAAAAAGTGTTCTTATGGTTAAAATACTATTCCTAATGTTTCAAGTAACTTTTTCCTCTCTTGAATCCTACTTCTTTTCTATCTTTTTCCAGGATGTAACTTTGAACAGTCATTAAATGAACTGTTGTAAGTTGAGGACTACCTGTATTAGATTTAACCTAGCAAATATTGCACAAAATTAAAAGTCCAACCCCCACCCCACCCAAGCGGGAGACCCTACACCATTTCTGACAAATGGCAGTCCAATCTCTTCTTGAAAGTCTCAAGTGATGCCGTTCCCACAACTTCCGAGGGCAAGCTGTTCCATTGGTTGATTGTTCTCACTGTCAGAAAGTTTCTCCTTATTTCCAGGTTAAATCCCTCCTTGTTCAGTTTCCATCCATTATTCCTTGTCTGGCCTACAGGCGCTTTAGAAAATAGCTTGACCCCTTCCTCTCTGTGGCAGCCCCTCAAATATTGGAAGACCACTATCATGTCTCCCCTGGTCCTTCTCTTCGCTATGCCCAGTTCCTGTAACCATTCTTCATATGTTTTGATCTCCAGTCCCCTAATCATCCTGGTTGCTCTTCTCTGCACTTTTTCTAGAGTCTCAACTTCTTTTTTATAATGTGGTGAACAAAACTGGATGCAGTACTCTAGGTGTTAAATTAAATATGATCCGAATATATACACATATTCAAATTGCTCTACCATCTTTAATGTGAAATTCATAGATACTCATGCAACCAACATTAAAAAGAATAACATTAAGAAATTTAAACAGGAAGCATTTGCAGGGAGGGCTGGAAGTAGCTGTATCCCAAAGGTGTTGGATTGAGGAAGATAAGGCAGAGAGAATACCAGGGGAAGAAAGTCCTCCAGTCTCAACTTCCAATCAACTGCCCATCTTGGAAACCCAGTTACCAGCGTGCTTGTGGCCTTAGCCTCTAAATGCTTATGTTTGTCTGCAACACTGTACCTTCATCATCCATTTTTGGTGTTGTCTAAAGCAGTAGATCTTAACCATCTCCTGATATATTGACCACTCTGCCCCTGGCAGGATCACTTCCAATCTATTGGTTTCCAGGATGGTGGTGAAGACCTTGGGTGCCTGCTTCAGCAAGTTTCAGTTTATGTAATCTTGAAATTCCTGTCAGCAGACACACTTGGGCCTTGATTTTGTTTCTGAGCAGATCACTAGTAATCTGAAGATGGAAATGAATTTTATCACCCTATTGTCATGGTTAGATAATGCCCTCATTCAGTTACACTAGAGAGCTACACTTGACTCCTTGGAACAGTGGGATCCATTTGGATGGTCCAGCTAATTGATCCAGCTAATTTCCAAATGATATTTGAAGTGTTTCTCTCCAGCAAGCATTTCTGTCTAATGCCTGATGCACAATCGGCAATAGGAAGTACACTGGGCACTGGATAGATTTGCCCCCAAATAACCAATTCTAATTTGCAACTAAGTTTTCTGAAAAAACTTCTACTCCAGGAAATGGAGCAGAAATGCCTGGAGGAGGAAGTTAGAAGCAAATCTGATGAAGTGTGGGTATGTGCCCATGTGAGACCTACGCAGTGTTGATAAGGGAGGCAACTTTTCCTCCCTTATTGCATCAGTAGGTTGTCATTTCATGATATTATTTATGATGGCTAATTGCCATTTTGAATAAGATCATGAAAATTATTATTATTATTATTATTATTATTATTATTATTATTATTTATTAGACTTGTATGCCGCCCTTCTCCCTAAGGACTCAGGGCGGCGAACAATAAAAACCCAATACAATTACAATAAAAAAACATTAAACAAATACAAGCCTAATCAATCAATAAATTAATTAAAACAAATAAAACAACCCACATCCCCTAGGTCAGTCCAGACTGGCCTGTTGAAACAACCAGGTCTTCAGGTCCTGGCGGAAGGAGCGGAGATCAGGGACCAAACGGAGATCCACGGGAAGTTGGTTCCATAGGGCGGGCGCTCCCACAGAAAAGGCCCTAGCCCTGGGAACCGCCAGTCGACAATGCCTACCTGACGGTATCCCAAGGAGACCCCTCCTATGGGAGCGTACTGGGCGATCGGAGTGTGATGCTGGCAGGAGGCGTTCCCGCAAGTACCCTGGACCCAAGCCATTTAGGACTTTATAAGTTGTTACTAGCACCTTGAAACTAACCCGGAAGGCAACCGGCAACCAATGCAGGTCACACAGGAAGGGTGTAACATGGGAGCATCGGGGCACCCCATCACAGCCCACGTGGCTGCATTCTGCACCAGCTGCAACCTCCGGGTGGTCCGCAAGGGCAGTCCCATGTATGACAGCCTACAAAATGACAGCCTACTGATGCAGTATGGTGGAGTATCATCTCTATGCTGATGATACCCAACTTTACATCACCTGGCAATAAACGAGTTACTATTGATGTCCTATCCCAGTGTCCGGAGGCTGTAAGAGACTGGATGGGCAAGAACAGATTGAGGTTTAATTCAAACAAGACTGTTCTGACCCAGCCTTAGCAGAAGCAAGAAACAGACTCCTTGTCACGAAAAAACCCTCTTTATTTACCTCTTGTGAATTAATTGCATTCACCCACCAAAAAGTCTAAGCAATAGTCCTTCAAAAAGTTAACAACAGCAACAGACTTTATCAGTTCCTTGTGATAACTGCAAGGCCATGAGCTCCCAGCCGAAAGGCTGCAAATTAAGTTCTGGCAAGCAGCCTCTCTGTGGCACAAAACACAATGAGCAAAATCTTCAGATAGATGAACTGTTGTCTCCCCCGACAACCGCTCCTCTTTCCTTCTATGTATTCCCCCAGCCAGGGAGGGGCCATTCAGCATCCATGTGTGCTTTGCT
Source organism: Naja naja (assembly GCA_009733165.1). Taxonomy (NCBI): domain Eukaryota; kingdom Metazoa; phylum Chordata; class Lepidosauria; order Squamata; family Elapidae; genus Naja; species Naja naja. Next base: position 78,963,600 of record CM019149.1, read on the forward strand.
TCCCAAGTCAACCCCTTGACCTCCGTTGTTCCCCTTTCCTAACAGCTCTATGCATGACATCTAGATATAGAAGGTAAGATCAGTGGTGGGCTTCAAATTTTTTTACTACCGGTTCTGTGGGCGTGGCTTGGTGGGTGTGGCTTGGTGGGCGTGGCTTGGTGGGCATGGCAAGGGAAGGATACTGTAAAATCTCCATTCCCACCCCACTCCAGGGGAAGGTTACTGCAAAATCCCCATTCCCTCCCCACCCCACTAACCTGCTTTCCAGCTCTGTTCTCCTGTGCAGAACAACAAAAGAAGACCCAGCCAATCAGCTGGGACTCAGGAGGCAGAGAATAGATGGGGGGGGTGGGCCTGTCAGAGGTGGTATTTGCCAGTTCTCCGAACTACTCAAAATTTCCGCTACCAGTTATCCAGAACTGGTCAGAACCTGCTGAATACCACCTCTGGGTAAGATACTCTCTCATTGTCTTGGCAATATTTTTTTTTCATTCCACTCATCATAACAAATATCTATAGAAACTAATAGTATCTTTTTTTAGTTTTAAAAGATTTAACCAGTTGTTCTTGCATCTTGGGAGTCTCAAAAGCTGAAAATGCTTCTGGTCCAAATAAAGTTATCAGCAGATGATGTAGCTATAAACTGACTTTCATCTGATAGATGACATTTGTCTCTTAGCCCAGCGTATGTTAAAAATTCATCCTCATCATCTGTCAATAGGTCCAAAATCAAGATCCCAACTTTCACCCAACTTTTCCATATCATTATCTTTTTCCAAATTTTAATGTTGGCTATCCCCATAAATTTAGCATTGGGGGAAAAGGATCAAATCTATTTTTAAAATATTACCTTCCGTAGCTTTCTAACTGACATAATTGTTTCCAGGCATACTAGATTTCTATTGTATTGAGATTCTAATACTGGCCAATCAACAAAAGGTACTACATACTGGTATGTGTATTCCAAAGTTGCCCAAATCATAAAATTAACATAAATTCTTCACTTCCAATATTTAATACTTGACAGTAGATAAGCTTGATGATATAGTTCCAGATTCAGAAAAGCTAATTCTGTCATTAATTGGTAATTACACTTTCTGTAAAGATATTCTTGGAACTAAAGAACCCCATAAAAATGTTCTAAACAGTTTATTTTCTGAAAATATATTCCATATATTTGAACAGGAATTCCTTTCAGAATATAAATTAATCTGGAAACTATTTATTTTGACAGCATTCATTTTTTCTGAAAGAATGAGGTTTAATGACTCCTATCTACCCATAACTGAGGGAAACTCTCTATATATTTTATTAATGTCACATGTTACTAACTGAGTTATATCCAAGTTATATCTTTCGGTATACCCATACCTAAATATTTAATGAATACAGAATTGATATACCTTAAATGGAATAACCAAATTTTCACCTATTGGCATCAATTCTGATTTGGACCAGTTAATAGATGCTATTTTACTAAAGGCATCTTTCTATCATTTGCATTGACTCTGGAATAATAGTGTGAGATTTAGAAATAAACAGAAGAATATAATCTACAAAGAAAACCAGTGTGTTAACTAAATGGTGAAAGACTTGCTAAGGTTTTGGCCAATCATTTAAAGCAAAAGAAAGACAGGACACTGATTGCAATTGTTAGAAGTGAAAGAGATGAGGCTACACATTGTCAATATGTTCCATTGTGTTCAGAACTACACAGGAAATCCTCAACTTATAACAGTTCATTTAGTGACCGGTCAAAGTTACAATAGCACTAAAAAAAAGTGACATGACTATTTTTCACACTTACGACTATCGCAGCATCCCTGTAGTCATGTGATCACAATTTGGATGCTTGGCAATTTGCTCATATTTATGATGCAGTCCTGGAGTCATGTGATCACCTTTTGCGACCTTCTGACAAGCACAGTTAATGGGGAAGCCAGATTCACTTAACCGTGTTACTAACTTAACAACTGCAGTGATTCACTTAACCACAGTGGCAAGAAAGATCTCAGAGTGGGGCAAAATTCACTTAACAACTGTCTCACTTATAGCAACAAAAATGTTGGGTTCAGTGGTGGTCGCAGGTTGAGGACCACCTGTATTCAGTCACACACTGAAAAAGATTTGACAAAATATATGCTTTGTTGGATGTATTAAAGAGGTTTGAATTTCCTTTGAAATTCATAAAATGGATCTTATATGAATTGTCCGCATCAAAAGTAAAGGTTAGTTGTATATTTTCTGCTACTTGTCCATTATTTAGAGGAACCAGACAAAGATGTCCATTTTCACCCTTCCTTATTATTCCCTAGTATTTATGTGGGGGCCTTGCCTTGTGCTGATAGACAATATCAGGAGATTTATGTAGCAATACATAATTTAATTCTGAATTGTAATCTTTAAGAAAATTACTATTAAAAAATTAAAACCTGAATTAATGGGCTAATTGGAAGGAGAGGAATGCCTATTAGCCCTGAATATCCATCAAGTACAAACATTTTTCCTCTGTGGTAATTAACACTATTTGTGTAATGATGTCATTATGCAAAATACAACATAAGCTCATTTCACAAATAATGTACATGTTAAAATACTTCAAGTTAAATTTAAGAGCCTCTTCTGAACCACTTTGCATGCAATGGGCTTATTTATTTCAAGGATATAGCATGAGGTAAATGCCCATTGCATCAGAAGTTTGCTCAAAAGGGGTTTGCTAAGGGTTTATTTCTGTTTTTTTGTATTTGAATATGCACTCCCGTAGAAATCAGTGTTGATAGAAAATATGTGGATATACATTCTCTGCTGGTGGCTGTCTTGCTATTAATATCTAAGAAAGCCACAATGGCACAGCTCTCAGTGTGCTGTTCACATCTGGATTTTGTCTTAAGTGGCCATTAGATTACTTCTTATGCAGGAATCTCCTATCGCTTGCTGCAAAGAATCGTGTCTTTGTTGCTCAGCCCCACTGCAAAGATTATATATTTAATGTCATGAAAGAAATATAAGACCTTATAATATTGAAACAATTAGCTTCTGCTTTCATTTTTACATATACCACACTGTGGAAATGCCAGCTGCCAGTTATTCCCGAGTGCCTAGGATGTCATAATATAACAGTGTAATAGATGTGCAGATTCAAGCAGATTGGCCTTTTGTAATTGACAGATAGATATTTTATCAATGAGCAGATTTTCTAAGTGTAGTACAAGAATTTTTGTTATGGCACCCAGTATGCTGATAACTATCTATGGATGGATGGATGGATGGATGGATGGATGGATGATAGATAGATAGATAGATAGATAGATAGATAGATAGATAGATAGATAGATAGAATTATCTATCATCTACTTTGTCTGTCTGTCTGTCTATCTATCTGTCTATCTATCTCATCCTGGACATTCATATTTTAAACTGTTACCATCAGGGAGGCGTTATAGGTGTCCTAAAATGAGGACTAATAGATTTTCCAAGGCAGTAATTGTCTTGAATATAATAGTGCATTTATGATTTAGTCCTATTATTATTATAATTATTTTAATTTTTGAATGCTATGTAGTGTGATTGTGATGTGGTGTTTGAGGCACTGTGATGGAGTGGCAAATTTCATTGTATTCGTGGAATGCAATGACAATAAAGGTATTCTATTCTATTCTATCTATCTATCTATCTATCTATCTATCTATCTATCTATCTATCTTTGTTGTTGTTGTATAACTGGAGCTGATAATTCTGACGACTTTTGTACCCAAAAGACTTTCTCAAACATTTATGGGCAATTCTTCCATTCCATCAAACAGAACACAAAGTTGTTTATACCAGGCAGGATCAGTTTGTATGGTAGACATCATATCAGAATCCATTTTTTAAAATATAACTGATGGAGAATCATTCAAGAAGCAGATTCATATTGTCTTTTAGACATATATGAATTTCTACATGTTTAGTGTGATGTTTGGAAAACTTTCATTTGACCTGGATTCTTGTGTAAATGGATGTAATATTAAACCACCATGCTATGTTCATGTAACAAGTTTAACAAGAAGTGAAAGCTGCATTTAAATAATGTGCCATATTTGGCTAATATAAGCTTAAATGGGATGTTGGGGTGAGGGGGTTAGATTAAAGGTGCTGGTGTGTTATGAATTTGGTTGGATTATTGTTCAGTACATTGAACAAACTCCAAAAATGGGTTAATTCCTTAATTCATGCAAGTATGTTGCATAGATCAAATGCCTTTGGCGTGACCCAACAAGCTTTTCTTAACATTCTTAGAATTTTAGCAGCTAATGCTTACTTGGATTTCTTCTGGGATAATGGTGTATGATTAATTTCCTCACCAATGATGACACAGCTGACCACATGGCTGAGTGTTCTCAGTGTGATTTATCATTTGACACACAGTGAAGTCTGCTTACCCAGCAATTCCCAAGTGAAGAAGAAATGCAAGATAAAAATATATTCTAATACAATATTCAGTTCTGGTTTATTACCAGGTCTTATTGTTATTTTCATTCATAACTCCTAAAACTTTTTAAATTTCTAGTGGGCTCATTATTATAACAGTTACATCATTTTTTTGGTAGCAGCTTTTGTAACAAGAGTTTTTTTCCAGGTTGAAATTTTCCTTGGTTCTGTCACAGATGCCAGGATCTGAACCTGTGATTTTCTACATGTGGCCTATTACTTAAGTTTGGTGCAGTAGGTCCCTATGATTTCAGTTCATTCAGTATGGAACAAGTTGATGATCAATGATTTGTCTATACAGGAAGCCTTGAAAGAGACTGCCCAAGATGGAAGTCAAAAAAGAAAAAAGGCATCTACTTTTATGAGTGGAAAAACTGGCATTACAGTAACATCCGTTTAGCATTGCAGTCTACGAACCCTAACTGGGGAACAGGAAGAAGTCTCCCAACACAACAGAAGGGACAGGGTTTATTAAAGGATCATCTATGTTCCAGGAAGAAGATCACAGTTTGCATCACCATGGAAGACTGAGGAAGAAATCCTGATGAGCTGCTCTGGTGTGGGATAACAAGGCTGTGGCATGTTGGGCAACAATTCCCATGATTCCCAGTCAGCAAAATACTTGGGATGAAATGGATGCATACTCCAAACATCTGAAGGGTTCCAATATAGAAATATATGTCACAACCACACTGAGCTACACAAAGCACTTGCCCCTTTGATGGAATACATTTTTCTTTCTCCTTTTGCTACTTTTGTATTGACTGGAAACAGTTAAGCCCAGTATAATATTTAAATCTCAAATATTGACGTGTGATCACATTTCCCTTACTGGAACATTTCCAATGGAAAATAAGGGGAAATAATACATCTAATAAGCTGAAAGTAATGAGAATGCGTCCGGCTGAAGCCACTTTCCCAGTCTACCATAATTAGCCTGCATGTTAGTTACATAAGGCTTAGTTAGAATCACAACTTTTCTCATCACATAAGCTAAAAGAAAATGATTGTGATGGAGCTCATTATGCAATTTCTTTACCTGATTAGGGAAATTGCTCATAGTTGGTTGCCTTGCATAATGTATTTGGCAGTGCATCAAGTAACACTGTCTGTCTCCTCAGAATATGCTGCCTTGGAGAATCATTGCAAAGAAGGAACTGATGTTGGGTGTTTTAGCCCCTTAAATGCAACCTTCCTAACTTCAGTCATGGAATTTTTGGACCTTATTGCATTGTCTCACCAGTGGTCAACCTCAAATGAGGATGGAACTGGACATGTTGCTTTTAAGCCATCTAGATTCTCCCATCCCTTTCTTTAGTTCAAGCATGCAAATGCAAGTATATGCAAGTATATTACTATATGCTGAGATGCATGGAACACTGAAGTTACCGCTTCAGTGTTCCATGCATCTCAGCATATAGTCATGCCAGCCATGTGATCACAGAAACATCTTTGGACAATGCTGGTTCTCTCGGGTAAGAAATGGAAATAAGCACTTCCCCACTGAGTTGGACACAACTGGACAGGGGAAATCTTTACCTTTACCTGATTACCAAATACATTGAAGTCATGCCAGTGGTATTCATCTTAGGTTGGATGCAATATAGTTCTGAATCCATATTTACCAGCTGAATTTTTTTCAATGAGAAGACAGACCTTTCTAGAGTAGGGATTCTCTCTCTCTCTCTCTCTCTAATGTGTGTGTGGTGTGTGTGTGTGTGTGTGTGAGAGAGAGAGAGAGAGAGGTTTCACAACACTAATATTCTCTGTATGTGTTTGTGCATGTAGTCCATATGTTGAATACAACCATGATTTGTTGAACAAACTACATTCACTGAGTTCATATATCATGGCATGCCATAAGTCATGGTTTATAAACCAAAATAACTGGGTTCACAAAATACCCAATCCGAACAAAACTACTTAATCGTTGACACAACCAGTTAATATTCACTCTGGGTACATAGAGGGGGAGGAATCTTTTTCATCTTCTGTGGGAAATCAAGGCCACTTCCTCAGTATTAAATCCCAATTAATTTAATCTAATTTACTTCAAATTGGACATGGAAGGGATTTTGCTTTCAGGCATAACAAACTGCCTTATTGTTTTGAAGATGTAAAAGTACCTCCATTAACTATGCTTTAATGTTCTGGTGCCATTTTTCAGTTGTACAATGCATTCATCTCTCTATTTTGGAGTTGAAATACATCCTAATGTAATTATACTTGAGTTAATTTGTCATTTCAGAAAAGAGGAAGAAGGTCTACAAAAACAAAAGGAAATAATGTCAAACTATGAAAGAACCAGCAAGACTTGGAAAATACAATTGAAATATGTTTCTCCCCTCCTCAAATATTTTGCAATTAGTAATCCTTCACAGCGTACTCTTACATGAAGAATGTAAGCTATTTCCTGTGTAGAAATGCTCATCTAGAGACTTGTGATGATCTGGATTTCTTAGCTGCCAAATTTGGGTGTGAATTATAGCAGCCCCATTAAGCAAGAACATCAACTCAACATGCCCACAAAATCCAGGATTTACAGGAGACATTTTGCTGCCTGAGGAAGAGAGGCCTAAATTAGCCAAGACCATCTAGTTTAGTTTGACTTCCAAAATAGAGTATCCCACCATCTCCTCATCTTTATGGCCATTGAAAGAGTAATTCACAAATCACCAACCTGTTTTTGCACCCAGATTCAGCTTCTTGAGGCAGTTTCCTTGTTCTGTTGGATCAATGTCCTACCTCATCCCTTTTCTGTTCACAAAGACAAAATAGCCAATGTTTTTCCTTGGACCCCCAAAATAAGAGACACAAGACAGGCAGCAGCTATCAGTGTTAGATGAAGTTGTTTTATTTAAAAGGCTATGTCTGGGGAAAAGACATTCCAGCCCTGCCTCCACAAACAGACATGTTTATATCTGAACTCTTAATCACAAATGATAACCTTAGAAAAGACTCCTGGAGTTTCCCAACTCCAATTCCTAGAGAAAAAAGGTTGACTGCTTAATTTCCATATATGTTTCTGGTCTCAGCTACAGCATGATAAACTTTCCCTGCATGAGCAAAGTTCATGCTGCCCATTTTGTGCTAAGGTTAATGAGAAAATCATCTCATCTCATTTCATCTCTTCTTTTAAGTGCCTTCAAGTCAGTCTGGGCAATTTCCAGGACAAGTCCTTGCAATTTTCTTGGCAAGATTTCAGTCAAACTTTGCCCTTGCTTCCTTCCTAGGCTGAGAGAGGATTGGCTTTATGTCTAAAGCAGGACTAGAACTCACAGTCTCAAAGTTTCTAGCCTGGTACAATGGTATTTTGATTACTATACCAAATTGGCTGTCACATCATCTCACACCTCTTACAGTTTACCACAATTTATTTATTTATTAAATTTATTTATTAAATTTGTTTGTCACCATCTCACCACAAGGCAACCAATTATAGTTGGTCGAAGACACATTCCCCCTTTGAAGACACACTATCATTTAATATCTATATTATGTTAAATGTATTTGTCCCTTTTATTACCTAAATTTGTGGGTCAGGTAGATTTGTTTTATGTACAGTCATTGTTAGCAGACCAATATGGTTCAGTTTCTTTGAAGATGGCCAATTTTGGGGGTTATTTTGCTCGTAAAATATAATCAATTCTTACTGATAATCTAATTATTTCTTTTTATTTCCCTTTAATTTGTCAGTTTTAATTTTTACTTCTTGTAGTGGAATTCTGATCACTAATTGTAATAAGAGTTTACTGACTATGTAAAGATGTTCCTCTTTTGCCAAATGTTTAATTCTTGGATGAATTTAATTTATATTTTTCACTCTTTAGATTCTGTTTCAATTTGTATTTTTTTTCCTTGAACCCATCTACCAAATAAATAAATATTGTATAAAAATAAGTATAACAGCACTACTGGCAAATAAATAAAGGATCAAATCACTCCCCTTGGAGCTCCAGCTGGCACCTGACCTCCGTTCCTTTCACCGCGACCTAAAGACTTGGTTGTTTCAACAGGCCAGCCTGGACTGAATGGGGTGGGGTGGGGTTTTATCAATTTTAGCTTTTAATTGGGTTTTAATTTTTATTGGGCTAATTAGATCGGTTTAATTGTATTTTAATATTTGTATTCTTATTTCTTATTGTAAGCCGCCCTGAGTCCCCCTGGAGAGAGGGCGGCCTATAAGTCCAATAACATAAATAAATAAATAAATCAAAACATTATAGAAATAGTTACCAGGCATCTATTGTGAAAAAAATATGTCTAACATTTGTATTATAATTACATGTTTCCTGTTATGCGTTATTATGTTCTTGGGAAAAAATGCTGGAATGGAAGAACTTATGAAGATACATAACTGACTTGGCTCTGGTTTACATTGCTCTGCATACCAGACACTGCAATAATTACGAACAACCCTTGAGCCTCTCAGTTTTGAATATCTTCACATGATCTGTGTGTGCAAACAAACTTTTATTTGTTTTGTTGTCCTTTTGTTATGTGTTTGTGTTATGATGCTGCATCTAATCCATCCATATTTCAATAAAATTCCTGCTTTTTAATTAAAAAGTAATAATAACATGAGGAAGTGTCTGCTTTTCTAAAATATGGTTTTGGTCTTTAGGAGGACTCAACCTTTCATTGGAAAGCTTCCTCTCTAGGCCCAACAGTTTATCATTCAGAGTTGCCACAATATGATAGTGATTTATAACTCTCAAGGTGCACATTAACCATTTTTGCCTTTTAGACCTTATATGAATTCCTGCTTCCAAATGAAGGGGGAGATAGGTCAGCACAGAATATTTTGGAGTTGCAAATATCACTTTGGGCATTTTATGAACAACCAGGAGAGAGAGACAGGCATTGCTGATGAGAGCCTTAGAGGGAAGCCTGGCTCCATTTTTTTTTTACTTGAGTCAGAAGGGTGACTAAAAGAAAGCAGGCTGATGCTGGCAGAAAACAGGGATTAAGCAGATGGTCCAGAATAGTTTTAACATTCACAAACAAAATCAGGGACTTTTTGTGATGCCTGAAATTTAGATGCTGACAAATGAATCTGTGGTAACCATGCAAGGCAGATTGAACAAATGAAGCCATGATAAAATATCAGCAAACACAATGCCTCTTTGGCTCTTAATACAAGAAATATTTTGCAGAAGAGAAACAAAGGCCAAAGACAAATTATTAATGTACCAGGAATTACTGTATTGGAGAGTCACCAAAATTAAATCAAAAGAGCAATTAATGGCAAAACGATATAGCTGTCAATGGTTTTCCTATTTACAGTTATCAGAAAGATATAAATTTGATAAAAGGCTTATGGTATGGAGCAAAGAAGGACAAAATTTGAAGTGCAATTGTTCACAGGCTATATAATTGCTAAAACATACAAACTTGTTGAAACTTGAAATAGAAGAAGAGGCTAAATAATACATGATAAAGTAGACTAAGAATTTTAGTTATAATATACAAATGGATCAGTGGAAAAATGTTTGGTCAAAAGAGAATTTTTACAAAAAGATGTATTGTTGGTAGATGACACCAGAGAAAATATCTAGAATGTATAAAGGCACTTCAAATGAATTTTGGAAATATGAACATTTTGAAATGTTCTATGATGCTTGGTAGATAAGTAAATTCTATGATGCTTGGTAGATAAGTAAAAAATTAAAAATTGGATTCAAACATAGTTTGATATCAAGCATTTTAAATATTAATATTCAATTGAAGTCATGACTCTTCATTTTAGGGTTGAATGACATACATTTAGAAAATTATCACAGAAGATTGCTTCAGTATATAATGACTGAGGCAAGATTATTGTATGCTCAGGGAGATGAGAGATTCCACCCTACATAGAAGTGCAATGGGTGAAATTGACAGATCTTGCTGAAATGACCAACTGACTTCTTTCATTAGATAACAGTCATTATTGATTTTTTACCAATGACTGGAAATCCCTTATAAATGTTTGCATTAAAAAGAAAATTATTTTATAACTTGTGTTTTCGATGATTAGAAATAATATGTTATAGAAAGAATTACGCTGTAATCTTAGAGAGATTTGATCTGAGTCATATATATCAGGGGTCTGCAACCTTGGCAACTTTAAGACTTATCTTAAGACACAAGTCTTAAAGTTGCCATGATTGGAGACCCCTGATATATATAACTGCCAAGAGGAAAATCAGAAGCCATTTCTTAATAGTTCTTTTTATGTTTTGATTATTTTATTTTATTTCTTTTTTCTGTCTTCTTTCTTCTTTGTCCTTTTCTCCTTTTCTCTTTTCTTTCATATTTACATGTGAGGATAGATAGATAGATAGATAGATAGATAGATAGATAGATAGATAGATAGATAGATAGATAGATAGATAGATATTATTTTATAAAGAATATGAATCAAACAGGTATGAAATAAATCAATATAACTCAACCTTTCTCAGAATGCCAAGGCTGCTATCTATTTTTGTGGGGGATGAGCAGCTATGACTTTAGGATTGTTAGACATTAGCCCTAATTTAAATCTGTCCCTAAAAGTAAACCACCAGATGCAATGAGCTTGTCCCATATTAAGGAATTACTTACAAGTAACTCTTGTCACTATTATGATGGCCACTTTTACCTTAAGAAGACATTTAGCAATATAATAATACTTTTAAAAATAAATACAGAACTGCCATATAGTTTTTCATACTGGATATTTCTGAATCCAAATAAGGTATATTCTGAAAGATTTGTTGTTGACAGATATTGCTTTGCACTATTTGTTCCCAACAGAATTTCTGCTTGGTATGCACAATATTGACAATATAAACATAAGCCACACATATGTGTAAATTATGAGAATGGGAAAAGTAGGAGGTATTTTGTGTCCGTCTGTTTATCATCTATTGCACAGTGAACTCTGAATGCTGTTGTTCCGGTTTGCTTTTGAGCCTGTTAATACCCAAACCTTTACATATCTGGTTGTTCACAGTTTTGGACCTTGATAGGTATTCAGTGAAAAATAAGAATGAATAAACAAAACATCACTGGGTTTTTTTTGCTGACAAATCCCCACTCTCTAGTCCAGCTCAGGCAGAAAAACATGTTTCAAAGACTCTTCTGTTAGAAGTCCACTTTTTGCTGACTCCCGTAGCTCTAGTGATCATGGTTCCTTTCCTTCTTGTTTTCTTTGTTTCTCTCTTGTTTCTCCAGAGTAATCAAGGAGAAGGAACTGCTACAGATCCATTCACTGGCCAGAAAGCAGACTCTGTCCCTTTATTTATCAGTGTAGCTGGACTTTGAAATCACTCCTACCTGTAAGGACTATGATGCCACAAGCCCAAGCGACTTTACTTGTTCATATGTGGAAACAGCGAAACAACTGACATAAAATCAGTCTGAGGGGGGTGGTAGGAAAAAATATGAAAGGAAAACAGCTTCAGGAGCACAAGGTGGGGAGTAGACAGTCTCATGAATGAGTCAGATGTCATATGGTGGGATGAAATGCTTGGGTAGCTTAGTCTGCAGTGATCTGAATGCTACTCAGTCTGGTAAGTCTAGATGAGCAACTTCCAAACCTTTGCTGTCTTTATTTTGAATTTATCTTTGAATAGATTGTGGACTGAATCACTGTCAAATAGAGGATGCCTCCAAATAGAGACATGTCATCTGCAAAAGTAGACAAATAGCCATGATACTGACCTTAAAATGTTATGTACTTTAGGAGGCCTTCTGGCTGTTAAGGAGCTGATAAGACTAGCTGCTGAAGAAGAAAAAAGAGGAAATGAGAGAATGGACCTCAACACTCATTAGGAAAGTTGATGTTATCTGGTTAATAGACAAAGTGCATTGTGGAATTTCACAAGCCAAGAAGGGCTTAGTTTCAGAACCATGAAGATGAAGATAGAGAAAGCAAAGGGAGGAAAGAGAGCATCATAGATCAAGAAGGAAAGATGTGGCCAGATATTAGTTTTCATCCCACCGAGGATGAGAATTCATAGAATCATAAAGCTGTAGAGTTGGAAGCAACCATGAGGATCATCTATTCCAACTTTCTGCAATGGATGGGAAAAGCAACTAAACCATCCAGGAGTGGTAGCCAGCTTTTTCTAAAGAACCCCCTTAGAGAATTCACAATGTCCATAGCAGGACTATTCCATTGTAATATAGACCTTACCCTTAACTAAATTTTGCTTATATATAAATGAACTCTATATATTTGTAATATATATTTGTTATTTCTGGTGCTAGTTTCTATGGCCACTTTCTCTGTAGCTTCCCTTAGCATACTTGAATATGGCCCACATATCTCACCTCACTCTTATTTTCTTCAGACTGAATATTTTCTTATAAGTCTCTGTATCACCTCCATTGACATCTATTTAATTCTGTGTAACCTGTCAATAACCTTCTGGAAATGTAGTGTTCAGAATCATACAGAGTACTCAAGGTGTGGTCTTACTAATGCCAGGAAGAGAGACATAATTACCTCATATCTTAATACAAGGCTCTTCATGCAGCCAAGAACTGTCAAAACCCTTTTAGCAGCTGTCTCATGTTCAGCTGATTGTCAATGACCACACAATGCTTCTCAGATGTAGGGTTTCCAACTCATGAAACTTGCTTCTTGTATGATGCCCTTCATTTTTTTTTCTCCCTAAATATAAGACCTTACCACTCTTTCATGTTAAAGGACACACTGAACTAAAAAAAAACTAAAGCTAAACTTTCTGTGGAAATGCAAATACTTTGTTAGAATATATATACGTATATTTTTGTTTGGTTTTTCCAAATTAGACTGCATCCTTCTTGTTGAAGTAATTATACTGTATTGTTCATAAGAGGCCCTGTTTCAAAGCCTTGGTTTTTTTTTAAATTCATATTTATATCCCGCCCTTCTCCTGGGAATCAGGGCGGCTTACAATTTTTGGAGTGCAACCCAATGCGCTCAGCAATAGCCTTCATTCCATTGTATATGCCTGCTTATTACTAAGCAGCATTTTTACAAAGTCAGCTTATTGCCCCCAACAATCTTGGGTCCTCAATTTACCTACCCCGAGAGGATGGAAGGCTGAGTCAACCTTGAGCCTGGTGGGATTCAAGCCTGCAGTAATTGCAGGCAGCTGGAACTTAAGTGCTAGGCTTTTAACAGCCTGCACCACCAAGGCTCTTTTATACAGCATCATCTATTTTCCCCCATTCAAGCCATACCTGGGTTGCATTGTGGGTGAATTGGGAATTTAATCCATACCCTTGAACTGGAATTAAATAAAAATGACTTCCCTCCTCCTATCCCAAGAGAAATAAACAACCCCCGAACCAAAATACTGACACTTATTGCTGGCCATTCTCATGCCATCTTAGATGAGGAAACAAGAGTCCTTGTTACTTGAAATTCCTAAAGCAATGAGAAGAAAAGAGCTTCATACAGCCAGCACAATGAATTTAGCATGTACAGCTGGAGTAAAGCATAAAGACGTACATTATAGCAAGCACTCATTTAGCTGTCAGGTACTTTCCACCTTTCCTTTGCCATCAACGTTAATTACAGGATATTTGCATTTCAAAGGAAGTTGCTTTCCTATGCAAAAATTACACTTCTCCCTCCTTGTCCTAGCCAGGAGACAGAATTAATCCAGCTTGCATTTCTCTCTATCGGTGAAGAGGCATGAGTGTTAAAATGAGCCTTGCCACTGGGTGCCATGAGATATGCTGGCTTCCGGAAAGTCCCAGGAAATTATTTGGCATAATGCCCTGCCAGGGCTGTCTGGTGGGGAAAGGGAGAGGAGGGGAAAACCCAAATGTTTCCCCCTTTCATGTATACAGAATTGTAAAATGTCGTGGGAAAAGGCAATGTCTTCCTCTCCCATTGGATCTGTCCAGCACTTGTTGGTAGTATGGTCTTTGCCCCCTTTCCTCCTTGCAGCAAAAGCAGTACTCAGAAAGGGAATGGGACATATCTGAGGGGAACCTCTGAAACCGATCAGGAGGCAGCTGGGAAATGCCCCCCCTGTGTCCCATGGCCCATTCCTACAGCAAAACCAGGTAGGAGGGCTGCTGCAGATCATAGGAATGATAAAGTTCCATTTCTTCTGTGCTAGGAGAAGCGCACAAGAGACAGAAGGTCTGAAGAAACTGAGCTTCTTGTTATTGCCTGGATGGAGACACAGAAGACAAACATTCAGGGCTGATTCACATATTCCTGGGCATCTCATGATACCTCACACATTGGGTAACTCACAGCTGAGTGTGCAAGCTGTCTACTTGGAAAACTGTTGTGGCAAAGTTGAGAATTGGGAAGTTTGATATGTCATGTCTTGTTCATATACTCAACAATGCATTTGTTGATGGATCAGTGTTCATCTTAGTCCAGATGGCTCTTACGGGTGAAATTAGTATTTTTGTTCTTCAGATCAGCTTGGCTGATCTGAATTTATTTATTTATTTATTTATTTATTTGAATATGCCGCCCCACTCGGGGTGGCTCACAGCTAAAAAACAGAGACAATAAATACATTAAAAAATGATTAAACTAATTACAAGCCCAAATCCTAAAAACAAATTTACAATAATTAACATTAAAAACTATCCCCCCCCCAAGGAAGGGTCACAGCCCGGGTTGGCTGAATAACCAGGTCTTTAACTCATGGCGGAAGGTGCGGAGGTCAGGGGCCAGGCGGAGCCCCAAGGGCAGTTGATTCCAAAGGTCAGGGGCCGCAACAGAATAGGCTCGCCGCCGGGGGACCGCCAGCCAGCATTGGCCTGCTGATGGGACCCCGAGGAGTCCTTGCCTATGTGCTCGCACAGGGCGGCCGGAATGATCAAACAAACCCAACAGTAGCATTGAGCATGTTCAGTGTTACAAACACTCTTTTCCCAGTCAAAATGTCAAAAACTTGTATAAATAAAGAGAGCATTTCCCCATTTAAATGTTTCATCTCAGGGCATCAGATCCAAACTCCAGTTGTTATTTTCCAACTTCATGATCAAGGCCACCATCTTGTTTCTTTTTCCCTCCTGCAGATGTCCTCCCAGTTTTCCTGATTGGCAAGATGAAACATAGCATAGTATGAATATATAAAGTATTGTTGAAGGGAGATTGCAATGGGAAGTAACATAGTCTTAAAACTTTACTTTTAAAAATCATAATGGTTTTTTATTTTGAATGTACTTTCCTTGCCACTTGATATTCACAGATATTTCCAATGAACATCCATGAGGAAATGTTCCTATTATCACCTAAACACAGAAAGAAACCCAAACACTTCCCTCATTGCTGGAGATAGGACAATTGGAACTCACTTTAAATTAACAAAGGAAATGTTGGACCGAGCCTAAAAGTAAATGGGGTGTGCCAGCTTCCCAAACAGACTGATAAACAGCTGAAATCTCCAGAAAATTGAGAAGTCAAGATAAATTGGAGCAAAGGAAATATCTATTTAAAGAATATTTGTCTATCTCTGTTGATAAAAATCTATCCAGGAATTTGTGTTAGCTTGTTATTTTCTTCATGGTCTGTCCTGAACTTTCTTTTTATGGACACACTGGGGCATTAAACAAACTGCTTTTTGCCAACTATCAACATTTTACAGTCTGAGTAAAACACTGCATTTCCCTCTTTTTTGCAACAGTTATTTTTCAAGGCACTATTTTACTGAGTCACCTCCATACCTCTCTTTTTCAACTAGGAATGAATGCATATTAATCTTCAAACGTAAAAAGGGAATCTATATTGGATGTTTTTGTTTAGTAAAAACAGATTATATTTATCTCTTGTGAGATTGCTCTACCTCTATGGGAAGAGGAATGGCAAATTCCTCTGGACACACACTTTAACCCTAAACAGCAGGAGATGTCTCTATCAGAGTGATTTGACCTTTTAATCCCCAAAAGAACTAGAGAGGTTCCCTAAGTCTTACACACACACCAGAATTAGGGAGAAGATGACAGGTGGGTGACTGCTAAGCCAAAGCAGGAAATGGGGCCAGAAGATCAAGAATGAAAGGATTTCTGGGAGAGAAATATTGTTCTTATATATTCTAATATGTCAGAAATGTAGAAATTCTTGTAAACAACCATTGCGCCTCTCTCTCTCTCCTCCCTCCCTCTCCCTTCCTCCCTCCCTCCCTCTCTCTCTCTTTCTCTCTCTCAGTTTGTGAGAGAGATAGAGAGACAAAGACAGAGAGAGAGAGAGAATGAGGTGAGGGAAGGAGATTAAATTTATGTTTTACCATTGAATAATGCCAATGACCCTCTAAAGAAAAACTGCTAAGCAATCATTGCCTAACTGCACAATTGTACCACAAAGAAAGGAACACATATAGTAAGTATAGCAAGTAGAAGCATGTATATTATACAACCAATTATCTTTTACAGATACCACACTGACCACCATGGTTTGGAATTGGTAGCATAGCCACTTTATTATGGGTGAAATTCTATACATCAGTTTTCTACAACTACTAATAAAGGTTGCTGAATAATGTACCTAAATTATAAGCTATGCTGTCATTTAGAATAAGAAAAAAAGAGATCCCTTTAAACAAGCTAACTATCTTATTCAACACATTTAAGCTAAGATGTAGGTAGTAACATAGCTCCAAATACCTCCATACCAAGCTCTTTCCCCTGACTTTTTAAACAGAAAAGGGTGGGGCAACTGACATGCTGTAGCACAAAGTTCCAGCCATAATACTAATAATATCATATTTACTTGCAGCAAAGTCAGATCTTTGTGCCTGGAAAGGTCCCATTAGAACAGGGGTCCCCAACCCCTGGGCTGCAGCCTGCTCTGGGGCCTCAAGCCCTTCAAATCCAGGCTGCAGAAGTGGAAACATGGAACTAACTCCTCCCTCCCCCACTGGCTGGTCCGCAAAGCTGGAAAGGTTAGGGAATTCTGCATTAGAAGAATAAAAGGCAATTTCACATTCTGGTGAATTGGTTTCACAGCCAGTTAAAGTAAAACAACAGTTACTTTATAAGTAGAGTAATAGCTGGTTTGTGAGTACATTCCCATTCCACCTGCTCCTGAAATTGCAGATATGCCTCCAGCCTCAAAGGCTGCTTATCCCTGAATTAACAAACAATTATACCACAGTCGATATGTAACATCTGCGGAATTAGAATCTAGAACAGCCTCTCCAAAGGTTTTGATTGCAGTGGCCATCATACTTGGTTTCTGTGCTCCGTGATGGTCTTGGTTTGGAATAATAGGAGATGTGGTTGAGGTGAAGCTCAGCTTCCTGCTCTGACACATAGGCCAACCCAAATGTGTGCACTGTGTGTATATCGCTATAAAAAGTACAAGGATTGCGACACAAAAAAACACTATCAGGTTCTAATTTTAGTACTGGAAACTCACAGATTGGGGGGGGGCTTTTGGTGGGGGAGAGGCCCAACCTACTTCACAGTGTGATAAAATGAAAGAAGCTGCTTCAAACTCTTGGAGGAAAGGCAGGATAGAAATCTAACAAATGAAAACAAAGGTACAAATATATGGGTGTAAAAGATTTCTGAATTGTTGTGCTTCCTTGGGAATTAGCTATGTTTAAATATATAGAGGGACCTGATCAGAGGTGGTATTCAACAGGTTCTGACCAGTTCTGGAGAACCAGTAGTGGAAATTTTGAGTAGTTGGGAGACCCAGCAAATACCACCTCGGACTGGAGATTTTACAGTATCCTTCCCCTGCCACTCCCACCAAACCACGCCCACAGACCCGGTAGCAAAAAAATTTGAATCCCACCACTGGGACTGATGGCTCATTGGTTAACGAGCTGGGCTTGTTGACTGGAAATCTGACAGCCCAGGTTTGAGATCCGAGGGCCACACAATGGGGTGAGCTCCTGTTACTCATCCCAGCTCCTGCCCACCTAGTATTTCGAAAGCATACAAATGCTAGTAGATAAATGGGTACCACTTTAGTGGGAAGATAACAGTGTTCTGCGCACCTCAATGTACACATCCTGTACATGTGCTGGGCACATGACCACGGAAGTGACTTTGTACAACGCTGCCTCTTTCAGCTAAGAAATGGAGATGAGCTTCTCTCCCTAGAGTCAGGCACAACTCAACAGGAGAAACTTTTACCTTTAAGATATAACTTGGGGGTGATTTTTCTTACAAATTTACAAATGATGTAAAAATTGTTCATTCCAGCAGTCACTCAAACATATCAGAATGTTGATTTCCACTACAGAACTACATGGGCATAGAGAAGTAATCATTTATCTTCGAGGACTGAAAAAATAGATTTGCTAGTACATTTTAGTCTGATGAACATCTTGTTTCCATTGACTTGCAATGAAGGGAGTATTTATGCAGTACTTGCTGAAAAAGCTTTGAAACCAGCTGATTAGAAAAGTCTGCAGTTGTTTGGTGATAAATGGCTGGATACAAGGCTCCCCCAAGTGGCCAAATTATAGTTTTTAATGCATGGACATTTTTCACCCTTGAACAATTATACCAATGTCCCAACCTGGTATGTTTCAGATACATTGCAGAGGTGGCATTCAGCAGGTTCTGACCAGTTCTGGAGAAGCAGTAGCGGAAATTTTGAGTAGTTTGGAGAACCGGCAAACACCACCTCTGACTGGAGATTTTACAGTATCCTTCCTTTGCCACGCCCACCAAGCCACGCCCACAGAACCGGTAGTAAAAAAATTTGAATCCCACCACTGATACATTGGCTTTCATGTCCCACAATTTCACAACCCAAAATGCTTATTACCTTAGAATTATGCTAGGCAAAATGTTTGGGAGGATTATAGTTCAAACTTAAGCTCAAATGAGCGCATGGTTCTGCATTTTGCAATATGGATCCATTTTATTAATTTGTCAAAGGCAAACATAATTTTTAAGGGAAGTAGAGCCAACTTCATTTCTCTTCCTCCTCCTCCTCTTCATCATCATTATCATCATCATCTTAAGATTTTGATTATTTCTTCACAACCATGTGAAGTCACAACTGCTAAGTCTTTAGCAGGTGTTGACATTCAAACTCATCAAGTTCAGAATATCTGCATAATATATGTTCATATCCAGTGTGGCATTTTGTAATTCACAGATGGAAATTTTGTCAGTGTGTAGATTTTCTATGTGCCATCCACATTTTTTTTGTTGTTATGGTGCCCAGTGTGTCAATAACCACCAAGACTATTATGGTTGGTTCATGCCATAATCTCAATTTTGATTTTCAGGTCTTGATAGTTTGTGATCTTTTCCAATTTTTGTCCTCTAGTTTACTATCTCCTGGTATTATCCACACTTTCTTTTATTCAACCATAGTTAAATTTGGTGTGTTATGAGCCAAGACTTTATCAGTTTGAATTCAGAAATCCCACAATATTTAACCTGCTAATTTTTTTCACTACTTTTTCAACTATATGCTCCAGTAATTTTTCATTCCTGGCATATGATAATTTTTGCAAATATTCCAATGAATCACTTTGGCAACTGTGTTATATCATTTTTATAATAGGTTTGTGTGATTGGATTCCTTTATATAATCTACTGTTTCTTCTGCTTCTGTGTACAACATGCACTTTGAATCATTTGATGATTTTTCAATTCTAGCTCTGATTATGTTAGTTTGGATAGTTTGCTCTTGAACAGCCAAAATCAAGATTTCACTTCCATTTTTTAATGTTGTAAACCATTGCCAGGTTTATCTTTATCCACTTTTCTCTCAATCTTTTGTAGAAATTGGCTGTGTAATGTTCTTGCTTGCCAGAATTTTGATCATGTTTTTATTACATTATTTCAATATTCATGTTTTGTTTCCTTCATATTCACTAAGTTCCAACTTGCATCAATGCTTCTTCTTGGCTGTCTTTTACATAATCAGCCAATACATGCTTTTCTTCTTTGACAGTTTGACTCAGAGTAAAACTCTGTCTCCATTTCTGTGGAACAAGTATAATCTCTACGTCAATATCGCTATGGGAATGTATAGCATAGTCATGGGGTTTTTTGTTTCTCAGTCCGAAGTGTCCAGTTCAGCTAGTGTCCAGTTAATATTTCCAGCAGTGTATTGTATCACAGGTATGGCCCAGAGGCATATATATTTGATGTATCCTTTACTAATCATATTTTTAACTTGTCCATGATTGATGATATCCAACTATAAAATGCCCAGATATTTATAGGCTTCATTCTGATGGCTCTTTATGGTTTAATCATTCTGCATTCCAATTCTATTACTTTGTGATTTTACTGTAATCTAGTGCTATTATAGCACACCCAAATAAAATAAGCAAACAAATAAATTCCTCTAGGCCAAAATCCATTGCTATATCTGTGTCAGGATTCCAGCAATTGCTCTAATTAAATCATGATTCTTGAGCCAAACTTCAAAAAACTTCAAAGGATTCATTAGAGGAGACATACTGGCACTGCCTTGTATGAAGCCAACTCTGGCATACGTAATTTACAGTCATCTGTGATCCTGTTTCCCCCCTCCCCCCTGGGTGTCTCATAAACCAGATTCTCCAACTGAGCACGTTCACAGGCTGGGTGTCATCATTCACATTCTCCAATTAAATATATCCGCGGGCAAAAACTTCGGTATTTGAGTTACAATCTTTTAAAGATAAGAGTTGGAATGTACTTTCGCTTTCCTCCCTTTTTTATGGCAACTACTAAAACAGGCATAGGAGTGTTTTATGAGTTGAAAATTGTGCTAACAATTCTTACAGTGACAATGACTGGATTTCAATTTTTGATTACTTTTATTTATATTTCTTTATATAAATAGCTGTCAGCTGTCACAGCTATCAGTTCTGTTGGCCTTCATTTGTATCAAGTTCTTCCCAAAAACATAGAATGTTGCAGTATATTTATTTATTTATTTATTACTTGGACTTGTATCATCTGACTGCTCACAACTAAAATCAAACAATAAATTAATTAAAAGAAAATTAAACGAACATAAGCCCAGTATAATTAAAATGTCAATTAAAATTAAATATTGAAAATTTAAAATTAGAAAATCCCCCCAGGAGATCAGCACAGCCCGGCCTGTTCGAATAACCAAGTTTTCAGATCGTGATGGAAGGTGCGGAGGTCAGGGGCCAGACGGAGCCCCAGGGGTAGTTGGTTCCAAAGGGCGGGAACAGCCACAGAGTAGGCTCAACCCCGGGGCACCGCCAACCGGCATCAGCTCGCCGACGGCACCCCGAGAAGCCCCTGCCTGTGTGCTCGTACAGGGTGGTTGGTATTCGATATCGGTAGGAGATGCTCTCGTAAATATCCTGGACCCATGTCTTGTAGGACTTTGAATGTTAACACTAAAACCTTGAATCTCACTCAGAGGGCAACCGGCAGCCAATGCAGGTCACGTAAGAGGGTTGTAACATGGGAGAATCGGGAAACTCCCATCACCACCCGCGCATTTTGTACCAGCTGCAATCTCCGGATGGTATGCAAGGGCAGTCCTAAATAGAGAGCATTGCAGTAGTCGAGTCGGGAGGTAACAAGTGCATGAGTGACTGTACGCAGGGCATCTCGGTCCAGGAATGGGTGTAGCTGGCGAACCAGCCGGACCTGGGCAAAGGCCCCCCTGGCCACGGCCCCCATATGCTCCAATCGGAGCCGTGAATCCAGGAGGACCCCCAGGTTCCGTGCTCTGTCCACAGGGGGCAACACCTCTCCCCCTATGACCAATGATGGAATCTCTTGACTGGACCGAGATGTCAGTATGTAAAGCCACTCAGTCTTGGCCGGATTGAGCCGAAGCCACAGAGCATGTTTCTGTCCATCCAGATCCGTACCGCATCCAGACAATGGGACATCACGAAGAGGGCATCACTGACATGGTCTGGGGTGGAGATGTATAACTGGGTATCATCAGCATATTGATGATACCTCACCCCAAAACCACAGATGATCTCACCCAGTGGTTTCATATAGATGTTGAATAAGAGGGGCGAGAGGACCGACCACTGAGGGACCCCACAAGTGAGAGCCCTCGGAGTCGACCTCTGCCCCCCCGTCAACACCAATTGTGTGCGCCCCGAGAGGTAGGAGGAGAACCACTGTAAGACAGTGCCCCCCACTCCCAGCCTCTCGAGACACCGCAACAGGATACCATGGTCGATGGTATCAAAAGCTGCTGAAAGGTCTAACAGGACCAGGACAGAGGAAAAACCCCTGTCTTGGGCCCTCCAGAGATCATCCATCAATGCGACCAATGCCGTCTCTGTGCTGAACCTGGGCCGGAAGCCTGATTGGTATGGATCTAGGTAGTCCGCTTCATCCAGGAACAGCAGAAACTGCTGGGCTACCACACTCTCAACAACCTTCACCAGAAAGCAAAGGTTGGAGACTGGACGAAAGTTGTCTAACACGGCTGGGTCCAGGGCAGGCTTCTTCAGGAGGGGCCTTACCACTGCCTCTTTCAAGACGGTGGGAAAGACACCCTCCCTTAATGAAGCATTGACCACTGCCCGGAGCCAGCCACAGGTGACCTCCCTGGAGGCATATACTAACCAGGAAGGGCACGGGTCCAATAAACATGTGGTAGAGCTCAGCTGTCACATGATCCTGTTCACTTCATCCTCAGAGACAGGATCGAACTCAATCCAGGTCGAATTGGCCAGACTACTTGCACCCTCTTCACCGGGCCACTGCAAATTAGAGCTCAACCCTCCCCGAATTCAAGCGATTTTATCCACCAGATATTGACCAAATTCCTCAGCCCTACCCCGCAATGGGTCCACCGCCTCCCCCTGATGTAGGAGAGAGTGGGTCACCTGGAACAGGGCGGCTGGGCGGTTATCCGCGGACACTATGAGGGTGGAGAGATAAGACCTTCTCGCCGCTCTCATAGCTACCAGATAAGTCCTAATATAGGCTCTTAACTGGGCTCGATCGGAGTCGGAGCGGGTGGACCTCCACCTGCTCTCTAAGCCCCTCCAACAGCGGTTCATCTCCCGAAGCTCCTCGGTATACCAAGGAGCTGAACAGATCCACACCGAGTGAGGGGCCGCATGGGGACAACTCTGTTGAGAGCCCTTGCAGCAGCCCGTTGCCAGGTAGCCACAAGGTCCTCGGCTGAGTTGTGGATGAAGGAAGTGGGAAAAAACCCCAGTTCTGCCTGGAACCTCTCAGGGTTCATCAGGCGTCTGGGGCGGAACCATCTCGGTGGTTCCTTATCCCAGCAGTGAGGGACAGCTTGTTGGAAGACCAGCCGCAGGAGATAATGATCTGACCATGGGACGGGAAGGGCAATAAAATTACCCTCCCCCAGATCATTGCGCCACTGTTCGGAGTTAAAAACCAGGTCAAGCATATTGCCCCACTCATGAGTCGGGTCCTGAATCACCTGGGTCAGGCCCATGGCTGCCATGGAAGCCATGAATTCCTGGGCCAAACCTGAGGCCCCTCCCAGTGAGGGCAGGTTGAAATCACCAAGGACCATAATCCCTGGTAATTCCACCGCCACCCCTGAGAGGTTATCGAGAAGCCCAGGCAGGGCCACTGCCACACAGCTGGGGGAGAGGTATGTAAGCAGCAGGCCCACCTGACCTCCAGGCCCCCACCTCAGGAGAAGGGTCTCACACCCGCCTATCTCAGGAACAGTGACCTCCCTTGGAATCAAGGTCTCCCGAATAACAACAGCCACCCCACCACCCCTCCCCTGGGCTCGTGACCGGTGCAGTACCCAATAACCTGGGGAGCATAAGTCAATCAGAGGGACTCCACCCTCTGGCCCCAGCCAGGTCTCGGTGATGCAGGCCAGGTCCACAGCCTCCTCCTCAATTACTTCGCGGAGGAGGGGAACCTTATTAGCCATGGACCTGGCATTAAAGTACACCAGTCGGAGCCCAGGGGTCCCAGTTCCCACATCCCCAGGAGGTTGGGAGGAGGCAATAGGGTCGGAGCACTCCACCACTCGAAGACAGCGGGGGCGCACTCCCAGGATGTGATATGGCCCTATGCCTCGTTGTCTCCCACTGATCCCCACACCCTGGAGATTGCCATTCCCGTCCCGTTCCCCAGGGCCCAGCCGGCCCCCTCCGCTCCCCCATCACGATTCTGTGCCGGGCTGTATTATATATCAGTATATATCAGTATAATATACTGTCATGCCCCTGGTGAAGACTGACTCTGAGGGAGAGGAAGAGCAACTGACAGGGAATGGAAGTGGGGCTCCAGAGGTTGTGGAGGAGGCTGGGGAAGGGCAGAGGCTGGCTGGGCAGTCACAGGAGGACCCAGGCCCATCCCCTCTCCATCCTAGGGCAAGCAGGGAGAGAGGATAAGGGAGAGATGTGGTCTACTCAGGAGGAGAGGGCCTTGATCCTCCTCATGGGCTGCAGCTGTGACAATTGGATAAGAGGACGGACCTGCTAATGGCAAACGCTGGAAACAAAGTGTGGAAATATCTCTAGTTTATGGTTCCTCTGAGTTTGGTGTCCTTCCCAGTGTGTGTTCTGTTATCTGTGGACATCCTCCAGCCCTTATCTTGCCTGGTTTGTGTTGTTTTTTACTCTTTATAATTTAAACAGCATTTTCCTCCTTCTCCTAAATGCTCGTGTGGGAGTTTTTGTCTCCAGTCAAGGATATTTGGAGCTTGGAAGCAAAGTGAAGGAATAAAAGGGGCTTCACCTGTTTTTTGTGACTGTGTTTATTTTGTATCCCACCCTGGATCATCACATATACATCCAATTCGAAGCAACATGGCCTTTTGTCATTTACAGATGGAAATTTTGTCAATGTGCAGATTTTCTAAATGCCAATAAATGTTTAACACCTCTATTAATATCAACACTTTGCATTATGCTGGGAACCTACTGGCAGATGTTTAAACATAGACATTGGATGAGTAGCTGCACTAGTTCAAGCAAGCATAGCTCCTTTTCTTCTATGATCCCAATGTTATTCCTTGGAAAAGATCTAATCAATTCCCTTCCACCAAAACAAAAGAAAGTACAACACCCCCCATAAATGTAAGGCACCTATTTCTGATTTTGTGTGTGTGTGCTAATGTATTCCAAAACAGTAGGCATTGTTTCAAAAGTAATTGAGACATCTGGCTAAAGTGGTTCTGAGCTAGAAACTTGTTCCTGAGCCTGCTCTCCAGCTGTTAACTGCAAATATTGGGTAACTTCAAAGTTCCTACCATTCATGAGTCGTTATCCTGAAATCAGATTGGTCTGGCAGCCCTTCAAACAGATCTGTGTCTTCAGCTAAAGAGGACATGCAACCATGTGGTGCAATCTGGAAATATGGTTCAGTTTTGCAATGACAAGAATTCTAAATTTGTCCCATGGATGTTTTTCTACTTCACTAATATATTTAAAATATAAAACATGAATAACACTTAAATAAATTGTAGCAATTCTCCCCTTTGATTCAACATTTCTGGGGAATTCTTTAGGACTTCTTTGAATGTGTGGAGAACTGAAACTGTGCATTAAAGCTAGGATGAAAGTTCGCCCAGTTCTGTCTCATTTTAAGGCCCAGTCCTACAATATGTGTCCTGGTCAACTGAATAATATAGAATGCAGTTGCATCTTCTGTCAGAACTGTTTGCAAGAGATTCCACCATCCTGCAAAATATGATGGTGGAAGATCACACATATTTATGAAATCTCTTTATTAGATCTGAAGTTATACTAATAATGGCAAGATTCCAAGTTTCTTAAAACTTTTTACAGGCAGAAAGTGTTCAGTAAAAACATAATGCAAAACATTAGTCACATTTCTCCCCCCCACCTTTCCCTCCCCCAACTATATGCACTAATGTGTATAGGTAGACCTCAACTTATGACCACAATTGAGTCCTAAATTTATGTTGCTAAGCAATTTGTTGTGAGTTTGGCCCCGTTTTATGACCTTTCTTGCCATAGTTGAATCATTGCAGTGGGTAAGTGGTTTACCCATTCAGTTTCCTTGTCAAAAGTTCACAAAATGATCACATGATCCCACACTGGAACTGTCCTAAATGTGCAACTGCAACTGCCTGAATTTTGATCATGTGACCATGGGGATGCTGCAACTGTAGTCAATGTGGAAAATGGTCATAAGTCACTTTTTTCAGTGATGTCGTAACTTTGAACAGTCACTAAATGAACTTTTGTAAGTCGAGAACTAACCTGTATTTTTCACAAGTAAAACGCCTTTTTAATGTTCATAAATTTATCCACTGGGGGGGAAAAATACTGAAGAAATGGCCAAATTGGACGGAATTGTAGGTGCAGGACTGGAACACACTTACATCATCTATTTGTCTCCTACAGCTCTATGCCCATTGCCAGCAATTTTTTTCATCAGCCCCTAACTTGGCACTTAGAATGTTCCTTACTAGGCAGGATTGCTTGGTTTACTCATTTCTATTTGAAAAGAACACTGCAGATGGGCTTTCAAATTTGTTGGACTCTCCAAAGGTAACCTCTAACTAGACATGGATAAGTAACTAGACTGGATAAGTAAATAGTGTTGGGGAAGGGGTTTAGAATTGCTTATACTATAGAATAGAGCCGTTGTGGCACAGTTAGAATGCAGTATTGTAGGCTAACTCTGCCGACTGTCAACAGTTCGATTCTCACTGACTCACCTTTCCGTCCTTCCGAGGATGGTAAAATGAGGACCCAGATTGTTGGGGGCAATGTGCTGACTCTGTAAACTGCTTAGAAGGGGCTGTAAAGCACTGTGAAGCGGTATATAAGTCTAAGTGCTATTGCTATTGCTTATATGCTGGGAATTTTGAGGTCAAGTTGAGTCTGTACAAGGAGGACAGGTTCCAACTTGATTCTCTTCTTGAACCACAGGCAAGCAAACTCTAAGCAGAGAAAGGTACAAATTCCAGCCTAAGAACCTCTTACCCAGATAGAGGGTCATAGTAATGGACTGAGAAACAGATTCCAAGCAAATACAACAGGAGCTCTATCATACATATGTGTGGCCAAGCTAATCAAGTGCTGGGTCTTTGAAGGAAGAGTCTTTTTACTGGTAGTGGAGGCAGCCAGCTGGCATGGTGGAGAGCATGATGTGATTTTTTAAAAATTGATTAAATAGCAAGCACAATCTACTTGCAGAAGCAGCAGAGTCAATTCAGGGGAAGGAGGAGCTCTCTACTGAAGTTCCCATGAAAGGGGAACTATGAAAAGCCAAAAGTGTAAGATTCCTCCAAGATCCCCTGCTAGAATGTAGACATTTGTGGTTTGTTAACTCCAGAAAAAGTTCTCCATCACAAGAAGAAAATTCCCCTTTTGAAAGATGCCAGTATGCTATACATATTTATGTGTTAGTGTCTCCAGTAATTATTGCACATCTTTTGTGTCAGTCTGCATTGTGCATGGAGAGAGAAAAAGAAAATATTTGCATCTCTATAACTTATTAATAACCCCTTTCCCCACCCCCAAAAGCAATCTGGTATGGTGAATTACAGAACTTGAAAAGCAAACTATTCCCAAAATGCACTCTAGCTTCCTACATATGTTGATGACAATGAACAAATCACCCACATTCAGTTAGTGAAACTTAACATGCATCAGATGTCAATATCTGTCAGGAAAGGAATGAGTTTGAATATCAACTAATGAGTGTGAATATCCACTAATACCATTTTTTAAATTAAAGAATTAAATTGTGCAATTGCATAATATAGTGTAGAGAGGTTGGTGTGGCATTGATAATTGATTAAATAACAACCACAGTCCAGCTGCAGACTGCATAAAGCAATTGTTCTTGATGGGCTTTGGTAGCCTGACATTACTGGGATTGGGTTGCATTGGGGCCAGGACCAAAACTGCTCTTAGGATTTGCTTAAAAGATAGAGTAGTTATTAGAACTGAGAGTTTCTATAGATTTCTGAACTAAAGTATACAGGTAAGGCCAGAAAACTATTGGTATTGATTGAGAAACATGTTGCATTTTCCATCAAAATATTGCTTTTTCTTGAATAGACCTGTCATAAGAATTGTGGGTGTTGTTGGTGTGTTGTGTTAAACTAGAGGAAAGGTGTTAATTTGAAACATACATATCTGTAATCACATTTCTTCCTATCCCTGCTCACCTCCAATGCTTCAACCCATGCAACAATCAGATGTTTCAGTGTTCCTGCCTTTTGGGCTTTTCTTCCAACCAGATATCTGTGAATGTCAGAGCTTCTACAATTCAAGTCTCTCTCTCTCTTTCATTTCTCCCTCTTTTCATGCAGCAAACAAATTTTAATAATAAAATACATAAAATAAAATAATAATCCACCTGGGCATTGTTCTCAATATGTATTGGAACTGCAGTTCTCAATATGGTGACAATCCTAACATATCTGAAGATACCAACTCAGGAGGATTCATAGGTAGAATCTTCAGTTTTAGAACTATTTGATCCAAGGTTTTGGGTTGCTTGATGCTGTACGGTAGAAGGAGCAGCAATTGTGCACTAATCATTAGTGTAACCCAGGACTTTAACATGTCAAAACTTATATAAGTCAACTATAAATATAAATTTATATATATTTATAAATATAAATATGTCAACTGCATAACTGGATAGAAGCATTCCTGTCAAACAGACAACAAATGGTCAAAACTGGGAGCGTCTTATCAAATTCTGTGCCTGTCAACAGTGGTGTCCCCCAAGGCAGCGTTCTAGGACCAACTCTCTTCATACTCTACATAAATGACCTCTGTGATCATATTAAGAGCAACTGCGTTCTCTTCGCTGATGATGTAAAGCTATTCAAAACCACAGACAATACTGCTACCCTTCAAAAAGACCTCGACTATGTATCAGAATGGTCAAACAAATGGCAACTTCAAATCTCAACAAATAAATGCTCTGTCTTACATATTGGCAAAAAATAAACCAGAAAATAAAATACAAGGTGAATAGTCAAGACCTTGTTGATGATCCAAACTCCATCAAGGACCTTGGAATACTCATCTCTAATGATCTAAGTGCTAGAGCCCACTGTAACTACATAGCCAAAAAGGCATTAAGAGTTGTTAACCTAATCCTACTTAGCTTTTTCTCTGGTAATATCACACTACTAACTAGGGCATACAAAATATTTGCTAGACCAATACTCAAATACAGCTCATCAGTCTGGAACCCACATCACGTTATCTGATATTAACACAGTTGAGAAAGTCCAGAAATATTTCACAAGAAGAGTTCTACACTCCTCTACTCATTGCAGAATACCTTATGCCACCAGATTTGAAATTCTAGACCTAGAAAACCTAGAACTACGCTGTCTTCAGTCTGATCTAAGTATAGTATATAAAATCATACATTGCAATGTCCTTCCGGTCAATGAATACTTCAGCTGCAACCATAAAAATACAAGAGCACACAATAGATACAAACTCAAGTTTAACCGCACCAAACTTGATTGCAGGAAATACGACTTCAGCAACAGAGTGGTCAATGTCTGGAATACTCTACCTCACTCTGTGGTTTCTTCCCCAAACCCCAATTTAACCTTAGACTGTCTACTATTGACCTCACCCCTTTCCTAAGAGGTCTGTAGGGGGCGTGCATAAGTGCACCAATGTGCCTACCATCCCTGTCCTATTGTTTCTTTTATTTTTTTTATATGTATTCATTTCATGTATTCACAACTATGTTTATCCTTATACTTATTATCTTGTAAGTGATGGACAAAATAAATAAATAATTAAAAATAAAAACTTGAAAACTTACATTCACATTTGAAAATTGTAACCAGTTTAGATTTTTAAACTGATATTCTATCAAGCAGCATAGTTTTATTTCAAAGACTTCTAATTGTACTGCCTGTACTTGGTTTCTTGTATAGCAAAGAATTATTGTTTTCATTAATACATAAAATTATTTTTAAAAAGCCTGTATAAAACAAACTATATATTATGAACAAAAGCATATGGAAGTCAGTATACAGAATTGGAAATATTATTTTAATGTTTTTCAGATCTAATAATTCATATAATTACAAACTCAGTGTTCATTAGGTACAAATTAAGCTAGTTCTTCATATTCTTCTTAAATATTCTTCATATTCTTCTTAAATATTCTTCATATTCTTCTTAAAAAGAAATTTCTAAGCAAATATTTTTATACTTTTTATAAAAATAGTTTGTACTTCAAATTCATACATAAAACTTTTATTAAAAATTTGAGTTCCGTATACACAGTTTTTAACTTCTAATCCACCTTCCCTTCTCCCATTCAGTATAGAATTCCTTTTAAATATTGAATCAAGAAGTCAAGTCCAAATAAAAATAATCCAATTAGTTTTCTTTCTAATAGGCTTAAAATAAGCAGGTGGATCTATTTCATGTTTTTGATCAAAAACTTTGCCTGGAGATGCCTGGATAGAGGCTAGTAAAACTGGAACCTTGTATTGGACAGTTTTCCAGTTGCCTTTTATCCAAAATTATTGTAACCTGCTGTGATATAGATGCTTCATGAAAAGAGATTGTTCAAAATTAAAGTTTTAATTAAAAAAGGAGAATCCTCTAGAACAGTGGTTCTTAACCTTTTTGAAAGAATTGCCCCCTTGAGCCATTGAGGAAGTTGTCATTGCCCCACTCCCCCAACATAACTGCCCCCCTGCCACCTCTTAGCGTCCCCAAGGGGGCCAGCAGAGGGGCGCTAAGAGGCAGCAGGGGGACGGCGCTGAACGCGGCCACGGCGGCATGTAACATGCCACCGCTTCCGCATTGGAGGTGCTGGCTCCAGAGCAGTGCTAGTCAATGGGTGAACCTGCAGGGCCGGCTGGCACCTCAAACGCCCCCGTTGCCTCTTAGCGCCCTTCTGCTGGCCCCCTTGGGGACGCTAAGAGGCGGCAGGGGGGGTTCGAAGTGCCGGCCCTGCAGGCTCGTCCCATTGACTGTTGTACCACACCTGAACCAGCACCTTGAATGCGGCAGCATGTTGGGAAAAGCCGCCGCCACCGCTTTCCCAAAGTGCTGCTGCTCTCTTATTCTTTCTGTCTGTCCATCTGTCCGTCCATCCATCCATCCATCCATCCATCCAAAAGGTCTGTCTGTTTGCCTGCCTGCCTTCCTGCCTATCTACCTACCTGTCTGTCTTTTTGTCTACCTACCTACCTACCTATCTACCAATATAGATCTCTCTCCCTCTTCTCTCTCTCTCTCCCCAATATATCTCGCTCCATTGCCCCCATATTGCCCCCTTTCCGTTCCTTCACCCCCACGTCGCCCCTTTTCATTCCATCGCCCCTTGAAAAACAAAATTGCCCCTTGGGGGGCAATATCGCCCAAGTTAAGAACCACTGATCTAGAAAATAACCCTTAAATAGTATTATGTACTAGTATTATAGTACTAAGTCTCTACTGTATATATTGCAGCATTTCTTGGTTGTAAGGTTGGAGAAACTCAGATTTAAGTTTCTGGTAGGGCTGGCCTTGTGCTTTTGGCATCAGAAGATCTATGCTATCCTCCCTGGTGGGTGTCATCATCTGGACTAGGGCTGGATTCTGACCTTTGGCCTCCTTTTGGTACTTGGTACCTGTTATATCTTGTTCCCCTTTGGAACAGCTGGAGAAGACTTGGGTTGACAGGGTATCTGTGCCCTCCCCCCCAAAACTGTCCAGTGCCAAGTAATAGATACAAGCTGAGGTAAGGTCCAAGGACTGCTGCAAGGGCCAGGGGTAAATGGGATGTGTTTGGTTATATGTTTGGGGTGAATGTATGAGTTGATGGGACCAATAAGAGAGTGGGGGAGGAGAGCACAGAATGGGAGTGAGATGGGAAGTTGCTGGCCTGCCCTCAACAAGAACAAGATTCACCCCTTTCCCATTCTCTGCCCTCAGGTAAGCTTAGTTGACCCTCCCTTCCTTCCTCTCACCATGTGCTATTTATATATAAAATGTTTGTTTCATATTTAAAGTATGTTGTCTTTTATAACAGAGTAATATTGTAATTATACATTGTTTTAATGTTACAGCTTAGTTCTGCAACTAACACTGGCTCCCAATTTGCTTCTGGGTGCAATTCAAGGGGCTGGTTATTACCTATAAAGCCCTACATGGCATGGAGCCAGACTTTCTGAGGGACTGCCTTATTGTTATTGTTCCTAGTTGACCCATTAGATTAGGCAGCATGCCATTGCTCTACATACCATCAATTGGGTTTTTTAAAAAAATCTAATGCTTTTTCCTTTGGAATATAAAATAGTCCAAGATCTGAACAACCCCAACTCTGCTCACCTCTCAGAAACCTTGAAGACTTGGCATTTTACAATATTAGTGGGATTCCTACCTTCACACTGGATCAGATATTCCTTTAATGATCCTTGAATACCAAACATTTAGGGTTCTGTCTAATGTATCTCAGTGCCTACATTAGTATGGTAGACTGTTGTGGCTGGCTTACTGTATTAATCTTACTATTGGGAACAAAATCTCCACATCAAGATACAGTCAAATGATCTCTCCCATTGGAAACAGCAAATCAGTCTTTTAAAAGCTGACTGTGAAATAACTAGTTAAGAAATTATGTGCAGTATTAAAGTAATTCCATAAGTAAAATAGATCAATATCTAAACCTTCAGATTGCTGGCTCCAGAGTTTTCTTCTCACTTGTAAGTGTATGGATTGCACTTACAGAAAATGGCAGTTGATCTAACTGATTGTTCAGCCAGAGTTTTCAAACAGACACAAGGCTGGAGGTTGCTAAGCCTCCTGCAGTCCTTTAGAAATTGGTATGAACAGTTGCTGGGGGAGTTCAGGTTGGCTGCTAATTATTGAGTCATTTACAATGCACACACACTGTTCAGTGTTCCTGTCTCTCTCTTATCCCAGATTATTTTCTGTAGTTGCTATTTTCTAAAATGTAATTTTATTAAAGATTTTTTTAAAAGGAAGATAAACTAATATAAAGCAGGAAAAAGAATGAAAGAGAAAGCTAAAAGTGCAAAAAATAAAAATAGAAAAGAAGGGGGAAAAAAGAAACAAAGAGGTTATAGGTACAATCATAAATTTGCCTCTTACTCTACGACTGCATCATACCACTCTTTCTATAATCTATCCTGTCTAAACATCAAAACCATAAATCATGAGTTTATTTCTTCTTGTTTCATACAAAAAAAATCTAAAAGAGATTTCCAGTCAGCAATAAATGTAGATATTGCCTTTTCTCTGTTCAATGAAGTCAATTTAGCTATCTCAGCAAGTTCTATTCTCTTCACCATTCCTCCATTGTGAGTGATACTGAATGTTTCCATCTTTTGCACTTCAGGGATCGTGTTCTGTAGTTGCTATTGTTCTGCAACATTCTTGTCAAATCAATATTAGCATGTTTGGATTTCCAGAGAAAAGAAACCAAGCTGTACCCGTGATTCTAATCTGTCTTGTGAAGCAGGAAAGGTTGAAGAGCCAGGGAAGTTGTTTGGCATGGTAGCGCTGCCAAATGCTAGGCCAAACAGACAGCCTGGAAAAAGATGTTCCTTTTCCAAAACCAACTCTCTGTACCATGGAGGAGGATGTTGTGGCGGTCTGGCAAATAGGCAAGCAATACTTGAAGGTTAGACAAATCTGATCTTTAATTTTCTGCTCAGCCATTTGCTTGCAGAGTAAGATCTTCGCAGACATCACCACCAGCCCTCTAGGCTGAAGTCCTTTTATTCTGGTCCAGAAAGAGGGAAACTTTGCATTGTCCAAAGTTGCCTGTGTGCCACCGAATTTCAGAGACATAGTCTCATGTTTTGGAGGCCACAAAAATGGGCCATAGATTGATAAATGTCCCAAAACTGAAGTCAAGGGTTAACAGATCTATCTGTGTGCTCATACATATAAATAATGAAAAGGTATGAAAAATAATGAAAAGGCCTAGATACACACACTGATTCATGACTTTTTGTCTCCTGAAGATTAATAAGCCAATGCCAGAGGAAACAATTCAGAATAGCCCCCACCTTGACCTTGTTATCCTTGAATGGGGGCAGTGAAAGTTTGGGATGGGCTTTCTAGATTTTGTTAAGGTACACACAATGATTAATGAACATTCCTGGAATCGTCCTCATGTCTGTTTCTTAACTTTGATCATCCCCCTGATAGGCTTGACACTTCAACAGAAAAATCTGCCAGGAATCCTCTGATTGTGTGTTATTAGATGCATGTACAGACATAGACCTTCTGAATGTGCTACTTCTGAAAGAGGCCTATCACAAATCTAGCAGAGCTTGGGCCATTTTTATGGTGGCCGCAACATTTTGGAATTCTCTTTCCCGATAAGTGTGATCTGCTGTTTCTGTTATATGTTTTCACATTTTAGCCTTCCTCCCACAGATGCTGTTTCAACTGCCTAAAGTTTATGATGAAGTCATGCTTTGGATATTATTTTGATGTGTTTTATATGTACCCACATGTCCACATACATATTCATGTACATACTGTTTGATAGGCAGCAAAATGATGTTTAGGAATAGCACGGCATAGTAACAAAGCATCTTATCTTTACACTATTATAGGACAGCTGGAGGCAACATATAATTTAAATAATCATTACCTGAACCATGTTTGTTTTGTAAAAGAAAATGTTTTCAAGACAAGTTGAACACCCATGAGGTAAACCTATTAGCAATTTATATTTATTTTTATTTATTTATTTATTTGATTAGTCAATTGGTTACAAGATAATAGGTATAAGTATAAACATAGTTATAAATACATGGATATCTATAAGAAAATAAAAGAAACAATAGGACAGGGACGGTAGGCACTTTGGTGAGCTTATACACTCCCCCTACAGACCTCTTAGGAAAGGGGTGAGGTCAATAGTAGACAGTCTAAGGTTAAAGTTTTTGGGGTTTGGGGAAGAAACCACAGAGTGAGGTAGAGTATTCCAGACATTGACCACTCTGTTGCTGAAGTCATATTTCCTGCCATCAAGTTTGGTGCAGTTAACCGTGTGTTTGTATCTATTGTGTGCTCTTGTATTGTTATGGTTGAAGCTGAAGTATTCATTGACAGATAGGACATTGCAATGTATGATTTTATATACTAGATTAGACGGAAGACGGCATAATAGTTTTGTTTGCAAAATACATTTAGCTTCTAAGCC
This sequence comes from Naja naja, assembly GCA_009733165.1. Lineage (NCBI taxonomy): Eukaryota > Metazoa > Chordata > Lepidosauria > Squamata > Elapidae > Naja > Naja naja. The sequence goes on from CM019149.1 coordinate 78,999,072, forward strand.
ATGGTTAGCCAACTATATTAGCTATGTTCATACAACATGCTTAGCCAAACATAACAAGTCTTGTCATAGTTTACCATGGTAGATGGATTTATAGTTTATACAACACATTATAACACAATGTGATTGGGATTATTCGTATTTGAAAAACAAAGATTTGTGGTTTAGCATACTGCATGAAAATGGCTTATATAAAATTTTCTATAGGCATAAGAATATGTGCAGTTCTACATATTGTGTTGAGACTTTCTCTGACCCACAGAACTTATGCAGTGACAGTTTTACCTCAAAAAGCCCTTGGGTGAGACAGAATTCCCATATTCTAAAATTATATTACAGGTAGTCTTCAAGTTACAATCACAATTGAACCCAAAATATATGTTGCTAAGCGAAACATTTGTAAAGTGAGTTTACCCCATTTTATGACTTTTCATGCCCCAGGTTGTTAAGTGAATCTTTGCATTTGTTAAGTTAGTAACATGGTTGTTAAATACATCTGGATTGCCTGTTGGCTTTGCTTGTCAGGAGGTTGCAAAAGCTGATCACATGCACCCAGGACTCTGCAGCCATCATAAATATGAACCACATGCCAAGCATCTGAAGGTTGATCATGTGACCATGGGGCTCTTGCAATGGTTGTAAGTGTGAAAATGGTCATAAGTCACTTTTTTCAGTGCCATTGTAAATTTGAACAGTCACTAAATGTACTGTTGCAAATCGAGGACTGCCATATTTCCTGGATTATCCAAAATTGCTGCTGCCTCCCAAACCACTCTCAATTAAAAAACATAGACTTGTATGCCACCCTCTCTCCCTCACTCAGGGCGGCTCACAGAATAAAAAATACAATACAATAAATTAATTTAAAAAAGATTAAACAATACAAGCCTAATTTAAGAACAAAACAATTTAAAACTATTACAAATTTTAAAAAACAGAACCCCCCCTCCTTTTTGGTTCAGTCCAGGTCGGCCTGCTGAAATAGCCAAGTCTTTAAGTTGCGGCGGAAGGAGCGGAGATCCAGAGCCAAACGAAGGTCCATGGGGAGTTGATTCCACAGGGTGGGTGCTCCCACAGAGAAGGCCCTACCCCTGGGCACCGCCAGCCGACAGTGTCTAGCCAACGGTATCCCAAGGAGGCCCTGTCTGTGGGAGCGTACAGGGTGATTGGAGTATGATGCCGGCAGAAGACGCTCCCGCAAGTACCCTGGACCCAAGCCATGTAGGACTTTGTATGTTGTTACCAATACCTTGAATCTCACCCGGAAGGCGACCGGCAACCAATGCAGGTCGCGCAGGAGGGGTGTAACATGGGAGTATCGGGGCACTCCCATCACAACCTGCGCGGCCGCATTCTGCACCAGCTGCAACTTCCGGGTGGTCCGCAAGGGTAGGCCCATGTAGAGAGCATTGCAGCAGTCAATTCGGGAAGTGACGAGTGCATGAGTGACTGTCCACAGGGCATCTCAGCTCCGGTAAGGGTGCAACTGGCGAACCAGACACCCCTGGGCAAATGACCCCCTGGACACAGCCCCCACCTGCTCCTCCAGACTGAGCTGTGTATCCAGGAGGATGCCCAGGTTACGCACCCTATTCCCAGGGGGCAACACCTCTCCCCCATGACCAACGGTGGTATCTCCTGAGTAATCCGAGATGCCGGTATGTACAGCCACTCAGTCTTGGCCAGGTTGAGTCGAAGCCTGTTCCTGCCCATCCAGATCTGCACCGCATCCAGGCAACAGGACATCACGGGGAGGGCATCACTGATATGGGTCGGGGTGGAGATGTAAAGTTGAGTATCATCAGCATACTGATGATACCTCACCCCGAAGCCCTGGATGATCTCACCCAGCAGCTTCATATAGATGTTGAACAGGAGGGGCAAGAGGACCGAGCCTTGGGGCACCCCACATGTGAGGGGCCTCGGGCCCGACCTCTGCCCCCCTGCCAACACCGATTGCAAGCAGCCTGAGAGGTAGGAGAACCATCGTAGAATGGTGCCCCCCACTCCCAGCCCCCCAAGCCGTTGCAATAGGATACCATGGCCAATGGTATCAAAAGCCGCTGAGAGGTCTAATAGGACTAGGACAGAGGAAAAATCGCTGTCCCGAGCCCTGCAGAGATCATCCATCAGTGCAACCAATGCTGTTTCCGTGCTGTACCCGGGCTGGAAGCCCGATTGGTACGGATCCAGGTAATTGGTTTCCTCCAGGAACGTTGGAAGCTGCTGGACCACCACGTTCTCAACAACCTTCGCCAAGAAATGAAGGTTGGAGACAGGACGAAAGTTGTTCAAATTGGCTGGGTCCAAGGCAGGTTTCTTGAGGAGGGGCCTCACCACCGCCTCTTTCAAGGTGGCGGGGAAGGAGCCCTCTCTCAAAGAAGCGTTGACAACCGCCTAGAGCCAGCCATGTGTAACCTCCCTGGAGGCATACACCAACCAGGAAGGACACGGGTCCAATAAACACATGGTGGAACTCATTTATGTCAACTGTTAATAGGATGATCATCTTACAAGCTATTTAAAAGTCAAATAAATCAGTTAATGTTATAATTTCCCAAGTCTAAAGAGCAAAGCTGCTTTTGAAGGTTTCAGCTTCAGAAAACCTGAGTATTTTTACAGTCCCCAGAGCTCGTCCAGAATGGGAGAGATCACTATTTTCCATTTTATTTTGCTTTTAAGAAGTTCCCACAGCCAGGAATTATAAACCAATTATACTTTGTTTTTGTTTTTTTTAAATCAGCAGATGTGCTTTCTCTAACAAGGAAGTAAGTGTAATGTGTATGGCTTTTAAGAACGCGGAACATCAGTTGGAACAAGTATAGCCTGAACCTTTTCTCTGATCAACAGAGACTAAGTAATTCATATCATAGGCCTGTGTGTACATAGAAAGCAACAGTCCCAATCTAGTCAATCACACACACACACACCTTCTTTACACTGGAGTTTGATGAATGACATGAAGCTCAGCCATTGAGCTTCTGCCCTAACAAATTCAGCATTGGAAATGGCTCTGATAGCAAATGTCATGCCCCTGTCGCAGTCTGAATCTGAGGAGGAAGCTGAACAGCTGACAGGGAGTGCAAGTGGGGCTCCGTTGGCTGTGGAGGAAACTGGGGAAGTGCAAAGTCCAACTGAGCAGAGCAGGGGAGAGGTAGAGCAAGGGAGAGGGAGTTCAGAGGAAGACCTAGGTCCACCCCCTCTTCATCCTAGGGCATGCAGGGAGGAATGGATAAGAGAGCAACGTGGGTTGCGTGGCTTATGGGGGAGGAAAGGGCCCTGATTCCCTTAATTAGCTGCAGCTGGGAACACAGTTTATAAAAAAGGAAAGCTATGTGCAGCAGGCTGTTGGAAGCAAACATGACTTTATCTTATGTTGTCATGGCTTATCTGTGTTCCTGGCATCTTCCCAACCATGTGAGTTTTGCCGTGCTTTCAAGTCTGAAATTCTTGCTCCTGCCCTGCCAAACTAATTACTTCAGTTTGGCTTAATTGGACTTTAAGTTACAGTTTGTGTTTACCTTGTTTTGGACTTAATTTTCTACAGTCAAAGGCTGTTCCTGGGAGAGTTTTTCTCCAGCCAGAAGGTAACCTGGACATTGGGGGCAAAGTTGGAGATAATGAAGGAACTCTTATTGATTATCTGACTGTGTTGCCTTCGTGCCACGCCCCGGGTCATCACAGCAAATTGCAATCATTTTTGTTAAGTTTTCATCTCATAAATCTGAATTAGAGCAGACTCCTCATATTGAGTTTACTTGTTTTATGAGCAGGGAAAGACACATCAGGAATATTGAGCTAAGGCACTGAAGGTGTCTCTGCGCCACTGTATTCAACATTTCAAACAGAACATGGTGGCAAGGAAATATCAAGGAGCATTTCTCAACCCAAAGATGTACAGGTAGTTCTCAGCTTACAACAGTTCATTTAGTGACCATTCAAAGTTACAGCAGCACTGAAAAAACATGACTTGTGACCATTTTTCACACTTACGACCTTTGCAGCATCCCCATGGTCACATGATTTACATTTGGATGTTTGACAACCGTTCCATATTTATGACGGTTGCAGTGTCCCAGGGTGATGTGATCCCCTTTTGAGACCTTCTGACAAGCAAAGTCAATGGGGAAACCAGATTCACTTAACAACCAGGTTGCTAACTGAACAACTGCAGTGATTCACTTCACAAATGTGGCAAGAAAAGGCATAAAATGGGGCAAAACTGATTTAATGAATTTCTCACTTAGCAACATAATTTTTCAGCTCAGTTGTGGTCACAAGTCGAGGACTACCTGTGGAATTGAGTGTTGTTAGCCATGGAAGATTAATTTCTTCTTTCAAGTGAAGAGTAGTTGCCAAATTAGGGGTCAAACAAACCACCTCTCAAATCAAAGGACAATAGAATAACAATGCTAGGGCTTCCCACCATTACCACTGCTTTCTCTCTCCTGCCCTCCACAAGCTTTCACCCATCCCTGAAAAAAAATTGCATTATTTATTTATTTATTTATTCGACTTATATGCCGCCGCCTCTCCCAAAGGACTCGGGGCGGCTCACAGATTAAAAGGAAATACAACAATAAATTACCTAAAAACCATATTAAACAAACTAAGCTGAATTAACATTAAAACCCCCAAAATTAAAATCAAGAAAACCCAAGGAGTCAGCATAGCCCAGATTGTAAAAACAGCCAGGTTTTTAACTCGTGGTGGAAGGTACGGAGATCAGGAGCAAGCCAGAGCTCCAGTGGAAGGAGATTCCATAAAGTGGGGGCCGCCACAGAATAGGCTCTCCCCTGAGTCCCCGCCAAGCGACATTGAGTCACGGACGGCACCCTGAGGAGGCCCTGTCTATGCGCCCATACCGGGCGGTTGGTACTTGAAAATGGGAGGAGTCGTTCTCGTAAATATCCTGGACCCATGCCATGTAGGACTTTGAATGTTAACACTAAAACCTTGAATCTCATTAGTCTCTAGTTTGCTGAGGTTAGATGGCAGAAAAAAAAGCAGCCTCCCAACAGAACACTTTTCAACTTCCCACACATCTACTGTCTCCGTGGTGCAGGACAGTCAGGCAGCCAGTGGTGGGATTCAAATTTTTTTACTACCGGTTTGGTGGGCGTGGCTTGGTGGGCATGGCAGAGGAAGGATGCTGTAAAATCTCCAGTCAGAGGTGGTGTTTGCTGGTTCTCCGAACTACTCAGAATTTCTGCTACCGGTTCTCCAGAACTGGTCAGAACCTGCTGAATACCACCTCTGGTGGCAGCCCTCTACTGAATGGAAATGGAACCTTCTTTTTATTAAGGAGCAATAACAAGAAAAGACTGTCTTTTCCTCAGATTGCACAAAATCTGAATTTGATGGTGTTCCTCCCCCACATGCTTAAAAAAAAAACCCTCTGCTTTTCCAGCCAGTAATTTAACCGACATCCATGCTAGGTTATAGCTGATGGTTTCTGTAATACATTTATGATATGACCATGTTAATAATTCATTTTTTCCAGCCACACAAGGGATCAGTGCTTTTCATGTTATAGTTCAGAATACGATCCTGACACTGAATTACTGAATATCACAAATGGAGACAAATGGAGGGTTTGACATCACTAGTGTACCTGCAGCCTGGTAGAGAAAACTCCAGGCTGCTGACACACTAGTAGCAATCAGTAGACTGCTGCTGATTATTTGCCATTAAATCAGTGTCCATTTTTAGCAACCACATAGCTACTGTTCTCCATGACAATCTGCCTTAGTCTAAGACAATTCCTACCAGATCCTTCAGTATTCCAAAAATGCACCCATCACCCCTGTAACTGAGTCCATCCACCTTGCTGCTGGTTGTCCTCATATTCTCTTAAAATTACTGCTGGCTACATTTATTTAACAACTATTACAAAAGAAAGTAGGGAAAATTCTGCTTCAGTGCTATAAGTTGTTTTTCTTTCCTTCGTTTGCATTTCAAGAGGCATTTGCAACTAAGCAGCTCAATAGCAAAGATGTTCAAGTGTTGTGGGCCAGCGGTCTCCAACCTTTGCAGCTTGGCGGCCTGAGGGGGGGGAAGAGGGGACCCGGGCCATGCATGCACATGCGCGCCAGCCTGCTGCTAGTGCAAGTTGAGCTGCGTGCACAAGTTGAGTTGCACACACATACACACTAGCCTGCTTGCTACACGGCCTGGTTCTGAAGAGGTCACAGCCTGATAGTAGGCTGCGACCCAGGGGTTTGGGGACTGCTGTTGTGGAGGGTTCTGTGCGTCAGACAATGATAGGTTTACCCTATCTTCATTCAACTAGAATAAGCAGAAGATAGTTACATATTAAATGGAAGCCTTCTAGGTTCTTTTCCTTTTCTTTCCCGTAAAGGGTGTGACAATGGAAACTTTACTGAGAGTACCAGACTGCATGTTTTCATAGGCCCACACTAGGGGAAGTCTGAATGGAACAGATCCCAGACAGCTGTTAAAAAAATACTCACAGAGGGAGTGCGAAAGGGAAGTGAAGCAATGCTGAACTTCATTCAAGTAACCCGCACTGCAGCTAGTCCATTAACTCTTTCGGTGGTCAAACTACACATATAAACCATTTATGTGGGGAAATTATTACGGTGGCTCTTAAGAAGAAATGGTGCAAGGCCAGAGTGGCACAATCAAGAAAAAGAGACTTAAATCTACTCTTTGTGAGAATGAAGTAAACATTCCAAGTTTATTGTTAGTCATGGAAACTAATCAACTGCACATGCAGTTATGTGTGGATCCCATCTCTTGAACTGATGCAGATTTATTTTCTCTGCTGGAACGGCCCAGAAAGAAGATTTTAAGCAGATGCTAGGAGAGAAACATTCTTCCCTGACTACAGATTGAAACAAAGAGCCCAGTGGAGCAATTTAACCTTCTAACTTAAATTTGCAGAATAACACATTCAATGTTAGGCAGGTCTCCGCTGAGAGTGAACGACCCAGCGGAGTCCCAGTAGTAAACAGCAAATCCAGCCTTCCTGCTCTAAGCAGTGCTTAACTGTGCCTGTGTTAAATTTCCCTGACAAACCATTGCTGCAAAATGCCATAAGAGAGTAAAATGGCAATCAAGTCCAGCTATATCCAGCATTACTTAGCACTCTGTCTAGGATTTGTTCAAAATGAATGTTACTCCTGCCTCCATCTTTGGTAATGTTTGTCTCTATAAGTATTCCAAGGGAAGCCACTATAAAGCATACCTGCTATAAATCTAATCCCATATTGAAAATTTACATTCAGAGGGAGTTTCCACACTAGGGGTATAGTTGCCTGGATCAACTTTTTTGCTCCTTCTAGGCAAGCCCACAATATTAAAACACATATGATTCATTATTCACCCCAAACACTTATTTAATTAAAAAATTTATCAGTGTTAAAATGGTAGGAATGAATTTTTGTAACTTAAAATGCTACAGGTGAAACTCAAAAAATTAGAATATCGTGCAAAAGTTCATTTATTTCAGTAATGCAACTTAAAAGGTGAAACTAATATATGAGATAGACTCATTACATACAAAGCAAGATAGTTCAAGCCGTGATTTGTTATAATTGTGATGATTATGGTGTACAGCTCATGAAAATCCCAAATCCACAATTTCAGAAAATTAGAATATTACATGCAATCAATAAAACAAGGATTGTACATAGAACAATATCGGACCTCTGAAAAGTATAAGCATGCATATGTATTCAGTACTTGGTTTGGGCCACTTTTGCAGCAATTACTGCCTCAATGCGGCGTGGCATGGAAGCTATCAGCCTGTGGCACTGCTGAGGTGTTATGGAAGACCAGGATGCTTCAATAGCAGCCTTCAGCTCTTCTGCATTGTTTGGTCTCATGTCTCTCATCTTTCTCTTGGCAATGCCCCATAGATTCTCTATGGGGTTCAGGTCAGGCGAGTTTGCTGGCCAATCAAGCACAGTAATCCCACGGTCACTGAACCAGGTTTTGGTGCTTTTGGCAGTGTGGGCAGGTGCCAAGTCCTGCTGGAAAATGAAGTCAGCATCCCCATAAAGCTCGTCTGCGGAAGGAAGCATGAAGTGCTCCAAAATCTCCTGGTAGACAGCTACGTTGACCCTGGACTTAATGAAGCACAGTGGACCAACACCAGCAGATCACATGGCTCCCCAAATCAACACAGACTGTGGAAACTTCACACTGGACTTCAAGCATCTTGCAGTGTGTGCCTCTCCATTCTTCCTCCAGACTCGGGTCCTTGGTTTCCAAATGAGATGCAAAAGTTGCTCTCATCAGAAAAGAGGACTTTGGACCACTGAGCAACAGACCAGGTCTGTTTTTCTTTAGCCCAGGTAAGACGCTTCTGATGTTGTTTGTTGTTCAGGAGCGGCTTGACAAGAGGAATATGACATTTGAAGCCCATGTCCAGGATCCATCTGTGTGTGGTGGCTCTTGATGCACTGATTCCAGCCTCAGTCCATTCCTTGTGAAAGTCCCCAACACTTTTGAATGGCCTTTTCCTGACAATCCTCTCCAGGCTGCGGTCATCCCTACTGCTTGTGCACCTTTTTCTTCCACACTTTTCCCTTCCACATAACTTTCTATTAATGTGCTTTGATACAGCACTTTGGGAACATCCAACTTCTTTTGCAATTACCTTTTGAGGCTTTCCCTCCTTATGGAGGGCGTCAATGATGGTTTCTGCACAACTGTCAGGTCAGCAGTCTTTCCCATGATTGTGATTCCTACTGAACCAGACTGAGAGACCATTTAAAGGCTCAGGAACCCTTTGCAGGTGTTATGGCTTAATTAGCTGATTAGAGTGGGACACTTTGAGCCTAGAATATTGCACCTTTTCACAATATTCTAATTTTCTGAGATTGTGGATTTGGGGTTTTTATGAGCTGTAAGCCATAATCATCACAATTATGACAAATCACGGCTTGAACTATCTTGCTTTGCATGTAATGAGTCTATCTCATATATTAGTTTCACCTTTTAAGTTGCATTACTGAAATAAATGAACTTTTGCACGATATTCTAATTTTTCAAGTTTCACCTGTATGTTAAACCCAGAAGTTAAAGCTGGCTTAGAAAATGAGAAACTGAAATGAACAAGAACTCTGTATTTAAACAGCTATTCTTATCCATTCTTGGAAATGTATATTGAGACCAATTCATGCATATTACATATGTACAAAATTACTGGTTATCCCTATCAGAATGAGCCACGGAGGCATATGGAAATTAAAAATAGTTGTGCTCACAGTGACTGTGGATATAGAACAAGAATGCAAACATGTCTCTCAGTGCTTTCTCTTTAATTATAAGGCAACTTTCTGTAACCAAGAGTCAAATTATGGTTAATTATAACTGTGATGATCGTATTGCCTACTCCACTTTTCCACAATTTAATGGCCTCCAAATAGTGGAATAACAACTTCCGGAATTTCAACTACACTTTGAGTTGGGGAAGGATGGCCGAGCCCTGTGATGGCAAAACTATGGCACGTGTGCCGGAAGTGGCACGCAGAGCCAACTCTCCAGGCATGCCAGCTTTTGCCTATTGCTCTTCTGGGTTCTGGCATGCGCATGCACACTGGCCAACTGGTTTTGTGTACACGTGCGTGTTAGAAACCGGAAGACCAGGTACACGGCACACATGCGCGTGCTGGGAAATTGAGCTTCCAGTTTCCGGCTCTCCCATGCGGCACGCCAGGGAGCTGCTCTTCCGATTTTCAGCACACGCACGCACGCACACATTCCCAATTCGGCACTCGATGCTGAAAAGGTTCACCACCACTGGCCCTAGCCATTGAACATCAAAATATTTTTCCATGGTAAGCCAGAATGGCCTTTTCCCGATAATCAGTTGGAAGTGAGATCAATCAACACATCAACTAAAGCTATAAATTCTAAATACCTGTTGGTGCTGAAGTAAGAAAAAGTAAAAGCTAAATTAGATAAAGAATGAAGACACTAGAGTTAATACAAAATGGGGCTTCATATATTACTACCAGATTACATTGTCATTGTGAGAATGGGAATAGACAAACTGTATCTCATGCTGGATCACTGACATGTAGTTTTCCATCCTTCATATGGAAAGAAGTATACAGCACTATATAATTACAAATTAACCACAACATTGCTTTAGTTTAAACTCTTAGACAGGAAGGAAAGTGGGCATTGCTTAAACACTGCTTTTTTTTCACTGTATTTGAGTACGTTTTAACATGTTCCATGCCCACAAGAGCCAAAAATATTTCTTTGCTTCAGGCCCTAGGGAGTATTCCAAATGAAAAGAGCTGTTACTAAAAACTTTAGTGAGGTCATATGTTTGGCAAAGTTAATGACAACAAATTAAACTGCTGTTTTAAGAACTTGGCTTAGCATTGGCCTCTGAGATGCCAAAAAAAAGTCCCTTAACTCTTTGTAATCTGCTCCAGAACCAGTCACAACTCATTTCCTAAGCTGTATATATCGATGGAGTACTTAACCAGGAATTTTCATCAGACAACTATTGAGTTGTTTCCTGAAAAAGCAGTTTGAAAGATGAGGAATGCAGCTGTTTCATGAAGTTACATGCAAGGAATAAGTAGTATTTGTGATCCTCCCTGATTAAGAATTTTATTTGAAGCTACTGATGTACTTGAATTCACACATCGCAGTAAGTCAAAATGCAATTTGATCCTGGGTTTAGTCTGCTGTTTGAACCTTATGGCTGATTCAACAAACTATAATTAAACCACAATTTGGCAAGATACATAAATAAACTCTGTGAGTACTAATTAGAATTGTGACCATAATGCATGAAAGTTATATTGATCAGACTGATAAAAAATTAAGGAGAATCATTTTTAAAAGAAAAACTAAAAAAAAAAAAGCACTATCAAGAGATTGTCAAAATAATTGGTACCAGATCATCAGCTTTATATGCATTCTCACTAGCAGGTTTATTGCGACTTCATCTACAGCTTTGTTACTTTAATGGGCAACCAAGAGATCAAAGCAAACCTCAACAAACTGAGCAACGTCTTTGTGAGAGCTTCAATTCCTTAAGTTACAGCTATAATGGTTGGGCTTCTCACTTGGGTATAAATTGCTTGGGACTTTTCAGTGCCTGTGGCTTATTCTAAATGCAAGTTTGAAATACTGCCTAGCCATTTAGAACATCCAAGGTACAGCAACAGATGATTTTGATGAGGCCTTTCAATGAACGTATGGATATTCAGAACCACATGAAAATAAACCCCTGGGCAGAAGGGCCACAAAAGTTAACATATATACCTAGTGTAGAAATATCACTTTATGTGTACTTATCTGCAACAACTGAAATGACAGACTACAAGAGTGACATGGAAAAATGTTATATTGGACATAGAAAAAAAACCAGCTGATATTTTAATAATTCAAAGTAAAAATAACAAATCAAGAGAGTGACCAGGATAATTTTCTTATATTGGATCTACAAAAGAAGCTTATTAAAGCTTTCAAGAATTTTGTGTGTAGGGACAAAGAAAAAATGGGAGGGGGGAAACAAGTTTTAGGACCATGATGGTGAACCTATGGCATGCATGCTGGAAGTGCCACGCAAAGCCATTTCTGCCAGCATGCGAACCGTCACCCGGAACTGATCCATTGCACATGCACACACGCCTCCCGCCAGCCGATTGTTGGATATCTGCCGTGCATGCACGGAAGGCGGGGCGTGCATGGGAGATGTGCACCCATGCTCAGGGGGCAGGGCGCATGCAGGGGTTCATGCACACATGCGCAGGGGGTGCACACGCATTGCATTTTGGGCGCAGGCACATGTGTGCACACAGATGCGTACTTTCGGCATGCAATGACGAAAAGGTTAGCCATCACTGTTCTAGGACCTTATTTGAAAGGAGTAAAGATCAAGATTGTTAGAAATAAAAGGAAGGAATATAAAGTTGGTTTATTTGATCAAGGCTGAAATAGATATGTTGTTACCGGTATCTCTGGTAACCCTTAATGGATTTTTGCTGATATAATTTATTTATTTATTTTATTGGACTTAAATGCTGCCCCATCTCCGAAGACTCGGGGCGGCTCACAATTAAAACATACAAATACAATAAATAATTAAAAAGAATTAAACAACTATAAAGTCCAATAAGACCAAATTAAAATACTTTAAAACTATCCCATACCCCCCGTGAGGTAGTCACAGCCCAACTTGGTCAAATAGCCAGGTCTTCAAATCGCGGCGGAAGGTGCGGAGGTCAGGGGCCAGACGGAGGTCTAGAGGCAGTTGGTTCCATAAGTCGGGGACCGCCACAGAATAGGCTCGCCAACGGGGGACCGCCAGCCAACATTGACTTGCCGACGGGACCCCGAGGAGCCCCTGCCTGTGTGCCCGTACAGGGCAGTTGGCACTCGATATCGGCACTCAATATCAGCAGGAGACGCTCCCTTAAATATTGTGGACCCATGTCGTAGGACTTTGAATGTTAAAGCCAAGACCTTGAATCTCACCCGGGGTGCAACCGGCAACCAATGCAGGTCGTGCAGGAGGGGGGTAATATGGGAGAATCGGGTGACTCCCATCACCACCCGCGCGGCCACATTCTGCACCAGCTGCAATCTCCGGATGGTATGCAAGGGCAGTCCTAAATAGAGGGCGTTGCAGTAGTCGAGTCGCGAGGTAACAAGAGCATGGGTGACTGTACGCAGGGCATCTCGGTCCAGAAATGGGCGAAGCTGGCGAACCAGCCGGACCTGGGCAAAGGCCCCCCTGGCGACGGCCCCCACCTGCTCCTCCAATTGGAGCCGCGCGTCCAGGAGGACCCCCAGGTTCCGCGCCCTATCCACAGGGGGGAAGACCACTCCCCCTATGGTCAACGATGGACATTCCTGACTGGACCGAGATGCCGGTATGTACAGCCACTCAGTCTTGGCCGGGTTGAGCCGAAGCATGTTTCCGTCCATCCAGATCCGTACCGCATCCAGACAGCGAGTCATCACGGAGAGGGCATCACTGATCTGGTTTGGGGTGGAAATGTATAACTGGGTATCATCAGCATACTGGTGGTACCTCACCCCAAAACCACGAATGATCTCACCCAGCGTTTCATGTAGATATTAAATAAAAGGGGGAGAGGACCGACCCCTGAGGGACCCAAGTGAGCGCCCTCGGGGCTGACCTCTGTCCCCCCATCAACACCGATTGTGACCGCCCGAGAGGTAGGAGAGCCACCGAAAAACAGTGCCCCCCACCCCCAGCCCCTCGAGGCGTCGCAAAAGGATACCATGGTCGATGGTATCGAAAGCCGCTGAGAGGTCTAATAGGACCAGGACAGAGGAAAAACCCATCCTGGGCCCTCCAGAGATCATCCATCAGTGCGACCAATGCTGTCTCCATGCTGAAACCAGGCCAGAAGCCCGATTGGTACAGATGATTGAAATGATGATGTTTTATGGGTTTGTTTCCAGATAAGAGATGGATATGGGAAGAATATCACTTTTTTGTAATTTAAGAGGTGATTTTATTAAAATTGTTTATACTTGTGATGAAGGTGGGAAGTCATTTCTGTATATTTCCTTTTACTACATTCTTTTTTCTTTCCTATTTCTCTTATTTCCTTTTTCTATACTTTCTTTTTTTTTCTTATTTCAGTGTCTATTAGCAGTTTCTATATTCTTATATTTAAAAAACACCAAATTAATGAATGTTTTGGGGGAAGGTAATTACAGGTACCATTTGTAAATAATAGAAGTATGGCATAGGCCCGTGATGGCAAACCTATGGCACGCGTGCCACAAGTGGCACACAGAGCCATTTGTGTTAGCACATGAGCCGCAAGCAAACTCACCTCACTGTGCATGCCCATGCCTCACAGCTGATTTTTCAGCTGGTTTGAGGTCTTTTTCGGCCTCCCAGAGGCTTGGAAAAAGCCTCTGCAAGGCTTTTTAGGCTGAATTAAAGGCCCATTTTGTCACTTCCTGTATGGGCCTATAATTCATCCTGAAAAGCCTTGCAGAGGCTTTTTCCAAGTCTCTGGGAGGCTGAAAAAGGCCACAAACCAGCCGAAAAATCAGCTGTGAGGCACAGTGTAGGTAAGGGAGTGGCGGGGGGGACTGCGCGCACATGCACAGGGGGTGTGGGGAGGGGTGCGTGTATTGCATTCTGGGTGCTGGCCAGCAAGTGTGTGTGCGCTACTGCGCACACAATTTTTGACACAGGAGCCCAAAAAGGTTAGCCACCACTGGCATAGGCAATTATGACAAACAAATCTATGAACAAGCATACAGATCTGAAATGGACATATAGAAGAAATATGCTAAAGATTCTGAGTTTGATAACCAGACAAATGTTCAAATTAACATTAAAATACAACAGCAGTGTACTTTTTTTTACAGAGAAATGTAATATCAAAAATATGTGAATCAGCATGGTGTTCATTTAGAAGTTGAATAGGATGAAGAAGATCCAAGTTCAAAACCACCCTCAGCCACAGAAGCTCAATGGATGACTTTAAACAGATTGTCTCATTTCTCAGCCCAACCTACCCCACAATTTTCTTATATTCAGAATAAAAGGAAGTGGTGGATGGAACACTCCACTAAATAAAACAACTAGAATTCCTGGGAGAAAAAGCAAACAGAGAAAAAAGACAGGTATAAACCATAGATCTCTCTGTGTAAATAACATTTCAGATGTTCTTCTGGCATTTGAGATTCCAAGCAGAATCTCCCCAAAGCACCAATTATGTTTTTTTTAAAAAAAACAACTTGAACTATATGCAGCACATTTGTAATTGAGACGTCTTCTATTTTTTAATGAAAAACTCCCACAGTGTGTCATATGCATGAATGCACCCACACACAATATTTCAACAAGTCTTCTTCAAGTTCGAAAAGATTGGTTTCAAAATAAGAATATCCATTTCTACTGTCATTGCAGTTTGTTAGATTTGAATTGTTTTTGCTAAATAAACCTTGGACATCAGAACAGTAAAGCCAAGCAACACATCTGGCCATGTTAATAAGAAAGGAAAGTTTAATCTTAACCAAAATGTATTTACAAACATTATTAGCTATACAGTTTATTCTAATAAAATATGTAAAACCATTCACACAAAATCCATCAGCTTTGGGGGAGAATCAGGTAGATTTACTCTGAGCAATTTTTTGTTGATTCTCAAGACATTCCTTCAGCTTGTCTTCTGTTAATGTTAATCTTTGTTCTAGAATGGACACAGTCTGCAAAATGAGAAAGATAATGACATAATGTGCTATAGGTTTAGCATAAGACAACTATTTTGTTTAGTGAAAATGACCAAACAAACTCTAAAGAAGAATAGGATACATAACGTATGTGGATGTAAATATATATATATGTAATGTAAATAAATAAATATGATAATTTAATAATAATACAGTAAGTAAGGACTTAGTAAACAAGCGATAGATATATTTGTAGTAAATGAATCGAATTGTCACTAAAGAATATGCACACTGTTATGACAACGCTGTAAAATGTGAGAACTTGTTTCTCTTTTTTAAAATTTCTTGAAATCTTGAATAAACAAATATTTTTTAAATGTAAAAAAGACAACAATTTTAGGTAACTACTTAGAACAAGTCAGATTCATGTGAGAATTACATCTGAATAAATATCTGTAAGATTAGGCTATGCTGCCCATCTTATTTAAGGATACCATGGGCTGTTTTTTTCTAAGAAAGGAGTGCAATAGAATAAACTGCTAAAAGCCACAAACTCACAGAAAAATCATGCACTGGCAAAAACACAATATTACATAAGAAAACATTTCACCATATTACATATCAAATTTGCTGGCCATTTCCTAGAATTTAATGGAAAATTATTATCCAAAATAGAAATGTATATAATCCGCTAAATAATTCATTATCTTAATCTTTGGGGAAAACTAACATGAAAAGAAAATATGGTGTTAATTCCACACCAAGGCCAGCATGCAGAAAGGATGGAGAATTATCCTTTTTCCAATTTTGCTTCTCCTGTTAGTTGATCTTACAGTTGATCTTTTATATATTTGTTTCACTTCTCCAGCACAGGTATTGTCAACAAAACATTAAACAATATTGGACCCAATCCCAATCTAAAAGAACTCTCTGATCATCAAATATGGGAAGAGACCCTTTCAGAAATTTAGTGACTTCCCTTGCAATTCAAGAGCTTCCTTGAAGCAGGAGAATAGGGACTGGTAAAAATATTATTCTAAGTTAAACTTTACTCATCCCCACAGGAATGAGTGATAGCAACTGACTTACACCGAGGAAAGCAATAACATACATTCAAGGTCCCCGTGATAGAGCAGTAATTTGCATGCCTGCAATGCAGTATCTGATAAGAGAAAAATTCTTGTTGCTTTCAAAGAAATATCAGAAATAATTCCATTTTGAAGCTATAGCCAAGATTTTGTTTTTCTTATCATAGAAAATTATGAGAAGATTAGGGGATTAACTTTTGCAAGCATCTTTTTTTTTTGTCTCTGTATGTGTGCCTTTGAGTTAGTTTTTTACTCCTGGCAACTGACTGGATAAGTTCCTGCAGTCTTCTTGGCAAGATTTTCAGAAGTGGCTTGTCCTTACCTGCTTCTCAGGGCTCAGAGAGTGACTGGCTCAAGATCATCTAGTGCCTACAGCAGAATTAGAACTCATGGTTTCCCACCTTTTATCAGATGCTTTAACCACTAGACCAAACTGGTTCACTTTGCTAAAGTCTAGCACATAATAAAGCCAGGCTCATATGTAGTACCAGGAAAGCTAAATTACATTTTCATTAGATACCAAATTATTACACACTTAGCAATTTATAACATCTGCTAGAATATCTTACTGTCACGAAGCCAAAATAATAATGGGAATATGTTTCCTATTACTTCCATGTTGAGAGGCTGATGCTATAAGAATGCCATAAATCCCAATTTACAATAATTGGCACTGGAATTTTGGTTAACTGAACAACGCAGTTGTTAGGGTTAGTGAGTCATCACGTGGAGACCCAATTTTACAACTGTTCTTATTACAATTATTAAGCAAATCACATGGTTGTAAAGTGAATCACATAGTTATTAAGCAAATCTTCAAGTCCACTGCAACAAATTTAACTTTGCTTGTTGGAAGCTGGCTGAGAAGGTCACAAATAGCAATCATGCGATTGCGACATGCTGCAATCATCGTAAATGTGAGCAGTTTGACAAGCCCCCAAATTGCATTCAACTGACTGCGGGATGATGCAATGGTTATAAATTTGAGGAAGGGTCGTAAGTCATTTTTTCTGAGTCCATCGTAACCTCAAACCATTGATAAATGAACATTTGTAAGTTGAGGACTAGCTGTAGAGGGGAAACAGGCCAGGTACAGCTTGGGAAAATACTATACAGGAAAGTTTGCTGAATGATACAGAGTTCTACACAATGGAATTGAGCAATCTGGCAATGGTTCCATTAGTTTCCTTAATTTCTTTTAAGTCTTATGACTGATTAAAAAAAATACATATTTAAAAGGATTGTCGCTATACAGTTCAGACAGTTTAGAAAGCAGAGTGATGCTCCTTCAGTGTAATGTGGTATGTGTTTAGATCCCTCTGCTGTTCATTCTAGGGTACTAATCAAAGGAGTGCTAAAGGTACAATATAGTAGTTCTTGCTTGAAACTTTTTCAAGTTCATTGCAACAAAGCTATTCTTCTGGAACTTGTCACTTCATTGCAACCAGCTATTCTTCTGGAACTTGGAGGAACAATATAGGAAAAACTCTTACCCGACCCAAAATATCTTGAAGATTGGGGCCATCATGCAGTAATGAAGCACGATTTTCAAGTCAAAAAACATTTTTACAGGTACTAAGCATGGACTACTACAGACTGTATTTTTAAATACTGCAAATAATAAACATTACATACAATAAACACAAAGTAGTTTTGCGTACATGAATAAAAGGACTATATAAACTGATCATATTATTATTTCTCTATTACGCTCAGTATTTTTACATTTTTTTTTTCGGCGATGGCATTACATATGTTCAGTAATACTCAAAAGTCTCCTGGATTATACCCAGCCACATCCAGAATGGGCAGATAGCCATTCGTAATGTCACTGTCTTGGCTGAACTAAAAGTTTCTCCATCTCTAGGCCATGTGGCTTTGGCCCAAAAGCGGGCACCATTCGGCCACTCTGAAAATAGCACCCGTTTTCGGGATGCAGCTATGAAGCCAGGGATGCCAAGGCACATAGAGGCCTGTCATTCTTCCCTCATATGAGGCCCTTGGACTCTTCTAAAGATAAATGCACATTTAGTGACAGGGGTTGGGTAGGAGGGCGTGAGACCCAGTGGAGTGGGAAGTAGGTCCAAGTCTTGCAGAGAACCTCAGAGGACCTCAGGGGCAGCACAGGGTGCTTCAGGGGTGAGAAAAGCTTGGGACAGGCAGGCCTGGGCCTGTGCTAGCCCTCCCATGGCCTCCCCCATCCCTGAGGCACCCCATGCTTTACTTAACGATCTGCACGGTCATTTAATGACTACACTGGGGAAAGTAGAAATAGCTCAAAGCAGCGAATGCAGTCCAGAAATAAAACATTGGATTGCGCAGACATGATGAACATGAGCCAAATATGAAAAAGCAAGGACATTAGTCTGGCAACCAAATCAGGTCAGTCTGCTGTATTGTGTCCCCCATAGCTACCTATGGTTGTGAAAGCTGGACCTTAAAAAAGCATGACAGGAAGAAAATCGACTCATTTGAGCTGTGGTGCTAGAGAAGGCTCCTGCATATTCCTTCAACAGCAAAGATGGCCTAACAAACAAGTACTAGACTGCATAACACCAGAAATGTCACTAGCAGGCAAAATAATAATACTACATCTCACTTCTTTGGCCATGTCATGTGGGGAATACACTGGAAAAAGCAATTAAGTTTGGAAGAACTGGTGGTAAAAGGAAACCAGGCCACCAAGGGTCACGTTGGCTGGATATCATTGAGGCGGACACCAGCCAGACCACAGAAAAACTCAAAGAAGTAGTGCAAGATGGGAAGATGGGTCGAGACCTGGCCAACAGAATCACCAAAAGTCGTACACAACAGAATGGATAACTTCATCATCATGAAGTGATCATTTTGCTTAACGACCATAACAACTTGCAAACATAATGGTCAGGCTCCATTATGGTCGTAGGTTGAGAACTACCTATAGGCCCATATGCCTCACGTCAATCCAAATAGATTCCCAAAGCAAAATTCTTTTATGAAACCTCTGAACTCATCTTTAGGCCAACATTTCTAAGCCTAAGAATCATGATGGAGCCTTGACTGTACTATTCCAATGTGCTCCTTCCCTGAGACATTTATTTATTTATTTATTTGTTTGTTTGTTTGTTTGTTTGTTTGTTTGACTTATATGCCGCCCCCTCTCCCGAAGGACTCGGGGCGGCTTACAAAGTAAAAACAACACAACAATAAATTAGATAAAACCAGATTAAACAAATCAAGCCGAATTAACACTAAAATCCCAGAATTAAAACTCTAAAAACCACCCCACCCCAGGGTCACAGCCCGGGTTGATTAAACAACGGAAAGTGCGGAGGTCAGGGGCCAGGCGGAGCTCCAGGGGAAGTTGATTCCAGAGGTCAGGGGCAGCGACAGAGTAGGCCCGTCGTCGGGGGACCGCCAGCCGGCACTGCCCGGCCGACGGGACCCCAAGGAGCCCCTGTCTGTGGGTTCGCACAGGGCGGTTAGTGTTCGATGTCGGCAGCAGTCGCTCCCTTAAATAATGAGGACCCATGTCATGAAGGACTTTGTATGTTAAGGTTAAAACCTTGAATCTCACCCGGAGCGCAACCGGCAACCAATGCAGGAGGGGGCAACATGGGAGAACCAGGGAACTCCCATCACCACCCGCGCCGCCGCATTTTGCACCAGCTGCAATCTCCGGATGGTATGCAAGGGCAGTCCTAGATAGAGAGCGTTGCAGTAGTCGAGTCGCGGTAACAAGGGCATGAGTGACCCGACGCAGGGCATCACGGTCCAGAAACGGGCGAAGCTGGCGAACCAGCCGGACCTGGGCAAAGCCCCCTGGTGACGGCTCCCACCTGCTCCTCCAACCGAGCTGCATCCAGGAGGACCCCAGGTTCCTTGCCCTATCCACAGGGGCAGCACCACTCCCCTATGGTCAACGATGGACATTCCAAACTGGACCGCGATGCCGGTATGTACAGCCACTCAGTCTTGGCCGGGTTGAGCCGAAGCATGTTGCCGTCCATCCAGATCCGTACCGCATCCAGACAGCGAGTCATCACGGAGAGGGCATCACTGATCTGGTTTGGGGTGGAGATATATAACTGTGTATCATCAGCATATTGATGATACCTCACCCCAAAACCGCGATTTGTCATCATTTTTGATGTTGGGAAGCCATTCTTTTTTCTTTATCTGAAATCCAGATGTGGAAAGTATCACACCATTCCAGCCCTCTTATTTCTACTAATTACCATCTGCATGTAAACACTTTCATATGTGCATGCATATATATTTTTATATTTAAATGTAGCAGAAGGTATATTCTCCAAAAAGCTGGTTGCGGCAAAAGTTGAATTAATTGAATTAATGACTATCCGACCCACGTATATCAATTATTCTCTTCACATGGAAATATACAACAACATACCCTGAGAAGGGGCCTGAGCATTTAGAGGTTTCCAATCTAAACTAGCTCTGTGCCAGTAAAAAAAAAAGCAAAGAAATGAGAAGCCTGGGTAATTTCTTCTTATATAAATGTACTAAACTTTTCCAATCATACAGTCCAACTTTAAAGAAAAGTCACCTCACAATTTTCCAAATAGGGTCATATATAAGTCTATCACCACCACCACCCACAGTGTCTGTATATGGAAAATACTGAAGGCCAACAGGAGCCTCTATGGCATGCTGGCTAAGGTGTTTGAATAAGAGCGAATCAAGTTCAAATCCAACACATTGAACAAGTCACTATCTCTAAGCCAAACCTATCTCGCCTGTTGTGGGGAAAAACTGGATAAAAGAATGGCATATATGCCCCCTTGAGAAAAAAATGAAATACAAATGAAAGTTAAAATGTCAAGTATGTTGCTATGGACACTTATTTATTAGATATGTATGCCATCCGTCTCATTTAGTGGCAACCAGCATATAAGGCAGGAATTTGCTGGCTATGAATTATGCACACAAGCTAATTCCAAACATTAGCAACTCACAGGCAAAGAAATGAAAAATGCTACAAATCAG
This sequence comes from Naja naja, assembly GCA_009733165.1. Classification (NCBI taxonomy): domain Eukaryota; kingdom Metazoa; phylum Chordata; class Lepidosauria; order Squamata; family Elapidae; genus Naja; species Naja naja. Next base: position 79,020,311 of record CM019149.1, read on the forward strand.
AAAATTCTGCTTTGCCTTCCATCACTCATCCATTACAATGCAAGGCAAGTATAAAAAGCATTTTCTGTTTATGACTTAACTAGCTCAATACCCGTGCTTTGCTATGAAACTATGTGGTCGGGCTTAGTTTTTGGGGGAGGGAAATCTGCCTCTGCGTACCAGCATCCAACAGTATTCATCTGGCTAGCGTCCTGTCAGTGTATGAGAGAGCTTAGGGCTGTTTGGAAACTGAAACAGTATTTGCTGTGTGAGCAAGGAGACAGCAAGGAGCCTGGGCGTGGCTTAGCTCAACTCTTCTGTACTAAAGCTGCTTGGTGCTGTGAAACTAAAACTGAAACTCTTCTCCTCTGCTTCTGTTTTGCATTTGGAACAGATTTCTTTTCAGGTGGGGAGGAGGGGTAGACTTCCTTAAGCATCAGAGTGTGTAATATATGAAATACTAATGCTCTGATGGTCATTTTGAAAAATCCTTTCTTAGCGAAAGGATCTAGAAGCCAAGAGGAACATACGTGCCAAATTTCAAGTTGTAGGCTTTACAGTTCTGGAGATTTTGTGATGTTGCATGAGTGGTATTTCGCTTTTATATATATAGATAGATAGATTTTCATATGTAGTTACCCAGAAGTTTCTTCATCATATTTCTCTCACTGATTCTTCCAAAACAGCATGATTCCATTGTTATAAAAACTATTTATAATATTACGATACTTCAACAAAATGCCAAAGTCTTCTCTACCTGAGTGAGGACATCCAACTGTCCCACGATGTGCTGGAGAGTAGTGGTAAGCCCAATCTCATCAATTTGTACTTGCTGTCTTTGCATTAGTCCTGCCGTTCCAGCTTCTTGAGTTTTTTGTCTAACTGGAAAATCTCCAGAATCCATCCCCACTTGCTGGAGGATGAGAGACACCATGAAGGTAATGAAACAAAAGACCTGTCACTCTCATGACATACATATTTAAATTGGCACATTGGCGCAAACATGTGCTAGAAGCTTAGGGCACAGAAGAACAGGTGCCTAAACCACAGAGCTGTGCCAATGTTGCCTTCAACCCCTATGGTCAGGGAACAATGATCTGAAGGAGGAAGCTGTTTTTGCTACGTAACTTCTCTTCCAGGTTACTGGAGGAAAATGGCTTCAGCTATTACCTGCAACTCATGTTTGGGACCTCCAAGAATTGAAACAGCAAAAGAGAAACCTGGAGCAGTCAATGGCAGAAAGGCGCAACTCCCAAAAAGCTTGCAAGCCGGCAGGCAGGTAAGCGACTGCTGTGGTACAAATGTGTATTGGGTGCACCTAAGATGGGAAGGCATGCAAATGGCTGCTGCAGGCAAGCACAAGTGCAGTTAGATGTGAGGGGGAGGGATGGTGCGCAGGAAAGTGGCAGGAACAGGAGCAACTTACTGGGGCAACTTGAAACCTTCCCTCTGGCTTCCCCATTGTCTTACTTGCGGAAAGTCAGCAGGAAAGGTTGCAAATTGCAATGACATGACGATGGGAAGCTGCAATTGTAGTAAGTGGAAGTTAATTGCCAAGCGCCTGAACCATGATCACATGATCATGGGGTGCTGGGACAGCTCTAACTTCAGGGACTGGTTTTAAGTACCACTCCTTTAGCACCATTCTAAGTTCAGTCACTGAACAAGTGATCATTAATTGAGGATAACCTGTATACAAATATGAGAAATATGTCTTTATAAGTTTGAGGGTGAGCTTTCATCCGTATTCTGATGATACCCAGCTATGTATCTCCATCCTTGGTGGGACACGAGATTCAGCAGATGAAGGCAAATCCAAATAGGTTTATTTTTCACTTTGGGCATACCCCCAGAGAGAAAATAATGAAAAAGAGACAATTATAAACTGTATTGAGTTAAATTCAATTTAGTTTTGTCCTGGTCCTGACCATGTTTGGGAGTCCAAAGAATGTATGTGGCTCTCATCTAATAAAAGAAGATCCTTTTTCTGTTAAAATATTGTACTGTAAATATTTTTAATTTTATAAAATATTTTTGAACGTATTATAAACAAACCAATGTCCTAATAACTATACATTCAATTTGGCTTACCTTTTCATGTCTGTAATTTCCAGCTTTTGGTTGCTCACTATAGCCAGTGTCCACTGGTTTCTGCAATCAAGCATTTGAGAAGAATCTGTGTTATTCTACATGCTTGCAATTTCACTGTAAGCATCCAGATACTCAACCTGCTTTCCCCAAATCTCAAGTCGCATACCATCCCTTACTTTAACAAATGTCCCATCACTTGAAGAATATCATCTGGCAGGCCTGCCTGGTGGAACATCATCTCTCACCCCCAGGTCAGACTGGCTCTGACCCTAATGGACTTTTCCAAGACCCTGAAGACATCCTTGTGTTTTCAAGCAGGGGGAGTCAATGTTAAATGTCTATACTAATGGTTGTTTGGATGTCAGCTATTTATTTTGTCTTCTTGTTGGCTTTGTAACAAGTGAACAAAGTGAACGGAGTCACTTTGATGAGATGGGCAGCCATTTAAGTCCTGGCTGGCCTTTTCCTCTGTTTATAGTGCAGCCAACTTGATAAGCTATTGTCTGTTTGTTTTATCAAGAGTCCTGATTTTAAATAGCCCATGCTGGACTCCCATTGTCTCCTCTGGTTTTTCAAACCAAAGCCTCTCCAACTTTATACTCCAAATTTCATCATTTCAGTGAAGGAAATGGATGCCTTCAGACCCTCAATCAAGGAAATGTTCAAACTTGCATAACAACAAAGTTGGCTATAAAAATTTTCTCCAGATGCACTTTTTGAGCTCCACAGTCAATATTTAAAAAAAACTACATACAAACTATTTGGAAGGAAAACTATGTAATTATACTGGTGAAGAGATGACACTATTTTAGTTCAATGTTCCAATTCAAAATTTATTCAGCACAATGGAATGTTTAATACTAATCGGAGATGGAATCAAAGCCAGAAAAATGTTAAATGGAAATGAGTGTTAGTTCAATTATCAGCCACTGAGAATCCTTATTACCTAATTGTAATCTCTATTAAAATATTGGAATTGAAACAGTTGTCAGATAGAAAGGAGAAAAAAGCAGTCTTTCTCTGAAATTTTTATTATATGTCCATCACCGATTATTCTTGTTAATTAGGTTGGACAAATTAGACAAAATAATGGATCTACAAAAAATGTAAAAAACATCAAGGCATTGAGGACTGAAGACGAAATGTTCTTTACAGAAGTGTAGATTCAACAATAATCCTGACAAACAAGTTCTAATGATTTACAAAATCTATCTGATAGGCATTAAATCCATTTATTGTAGTATCAATACAATATAGGTGTATTGTAGGTGCATCTTTTCTCTCAGGTAGAAAGCTGACAGGTAAATAAAGAATGGAGTCAAGGATCTTTGGTCACTTCAGATTCAAATGCTCTTAACTCTTTACCTTTGAATGTTTCATATAGTTTCACATTCTAAAGTTATTAAGCTGCCCGATCAATTATTTTTATTTTTTACCCATTGTATTGTTTTTTTAAATCTATCTGTAAACTAATGATAACTATCAGTGACAAAGAATTATGTGAGAAATGCTAAGTAAGGGGTATGTAAAAAAAACCTAAAAATACAGAGCACTAGACCTATTTTACGTTGCCATTTCTTTCAAGACAGAGCTAAGAATTAGATCACTGTAATATGGTTTCATGGTTCAAAATGGCAGAGTGTATCAGAATAAGAAAAATCAACATGCACGGTGGTTAGAAAGCCAGATTGTTAAACCCGTTTTTTCAGTTCTATCCACTAACACGTGAGCTTCTTTCTAGTGTTTTCCTTGTAATAACAGCACCTATCTATTTTAACTCAAGTAAAATTTATAAAGCTCTACAACAGTTAAACACTTTCAGTTATCAAAATCAATCCTCTTGAATTCTCTTGATCTTTCTGAGGGTGAATTATCATCACCACTGACAGTTTTCAGCAAATATATGGAGAAAGCCAACAAGATGTAAAGTACTGGTTATACTGTTCAATTAAGACTGGGAGAATCTAACTAATTGCTCTTCAACCAAAGACCTTGTTAAGTTTTTTTTTAAAGGCCAATTGCATTTTCTCAGGCCAGCCTACCTTCTGGTTGTATTCTGGTTGTAGTCCTTGACTTACAATCAATCATTTAGTTCAGTTACAGCGTCTTATGACTGTTTTTCACATTTACAACCCTTGCATTATCTCCATCAACATGTGATCAAATTTGGGCTCTTGGCAACTGATTCCTGCTTATGACAGTTGTAGCATCCCGGGGGTCATGCAATCCCCTTTTGCAATGACAGGCCAAATCAATGGGGAAAGCAGATTCACTTAACAATGTGACCAACTTAACAACTGCTGTGATTCACTTAGCAACTGTGGCAAGAAAGGCTGTAAAATGGGGAATGATTCACTCAACAAGTGTCTCACTTAGCAACAGAAATGTTGGGCTTAGTTATGACCACAAGTCGAGCACTGCCTGTACCGTATTAAATAAATATATTAGTCTTATTATCTAAGTTTGGTGTAATGATTAAGGCATTAGGTTAGAAATGAGACCAGGAGTTCTAGTTCTGCATTAGGCACGAAGTCAGCTGGGTGATCTTGGACTAGTCACTTTGTCTCAACTCTAGGAAGAAGCCAGTGGCAAACCTCTTCTGAAAACCTTGTCAAGAGATCTGCAGAGACTTGTTCGGGAAGTTTCTGAGAATTGTACAGCAGTGAACAGAAGAAAAAAAAATCTAGGAATGCAGGATATAATGTTGTTTCAAACCAGAACAGAAAAATCTAGAATACCAATTCCATCAACTTACCATACTGTTAAAACAGCCATTCATATGCATAATGGCGTTCTGTGTTTTCAGATTATTACCACAATCACCACCATTTGCATTCATAGTATATTTCTGGGCTTGTATTGTACCATAATCAGCAGCATCGAAGTTGGTCTTCCAAACCATTACCTACAAAAGTAAATTTACAGAAATATGTAAAAATGTTTAAATAACCCACTTAGTATTATAAGAATAACACCCCCAGAAAGGGGAGTGAACTAATGTGTACACTTTTCACTCATTTTAAACATTATATAATTCCGCTTTTCACAGAAATGGATTTAAAAGATTTCAATCTAAGATCCTAAATAAATTTGATATTAAGAGTCTCTTGGATTAATATTATATTAAAAAACCACAGTATATGTATAATTGCTATTTTTTAAATGTCAAAATACTTTTCTGTCTCATTCTTAGTCCCGGCTTCTCCCTTCTTGTTCAGAGTGCTAATTTAGTTTTTAACAAGCATAAAATTAAGTTCCAAGTGCTCCTAGAATTATCTGTGCTCCCCTCATACAAGTGATTTCTTTGAGAATATCTGTAAATGCAAACTACTTCTCATCCAGCTTCTCAAAGAAAAAATTGTACGGTATGCAAAGCCTAAGCCACCAGAATTAGAAGGTGAATACTTCCAAATACTGGCTGTTTGGGATTTCTGCTTTTTCTATGTAAAAATAACTCCATAGAAGTACTTAAGATATTAATTTTCTTTTAGGCAATGCCCTAAAACCATGATGGCAAACCTACGGCACGCATGCCACAGGTGGCACTCAGAGGCATTTGTGCCAACACGTGAGCCACAGGCAAACTTACCCCACTGCGCATGGCATGCCTCACAACTGATTTTCTGGTCTGTCTGAGGCCTTTTTCGGCCTCCCAGAGGCTTGAGAAAGCCTTTGCAGGCCGAAAAATAGGCCCATTTTGTCACTTCCTGTATTTCCAGAAATACCGGAAGTGTCGAAACGAGCCCATTTTTCGGCCTGCAAAGGCTGCACAGGCTTCCCTCAAGCCTCTGGGAGCCGAAAAAGGCCTCAAATGGGCCAAAAATCAGCTGGGAGGCACAATGCAGGTAAGGGGGTGGGGGAAGTGATTGGGGGGCACACGCATTGCCTGCTGGGTGTTGGCACGCGAGCGCAAGCACGAAAGCACACACACAATTTTTGGCAAAGGAGCCCAAAAAGGTTAGCCACCACTGCCATAAAATAACAAACATTCATAAGAAATAATGGGGATTGAATGCTTCCATCATAAAGACAGAAATAGTTCACCTTACATTTTCTATGCTGCGGAAACAAATTCTTTCTGAGAGTTGAGGACTTGAAGTAAACTGATAGACATGAGACTCGGAGTAGAAGGCCAGGCATGGCATCAAAATGATGGATCCTATAGGCCTGATATACTACTTCAAAGAGTCATCACTATTAGCAATTCCAGTTTTCTCTTTCTTAATATGATTAAATAATTTTTATTTAGGAAGTTTCAAAAATAATGGGAAAAGGATGCAGATTTAACTCATTTTTATATCTGACACATGAAGTATGTAAATAAAGCTAATAAAATTATTCATTTTGTCACATGTGAATGAATCTTCTTCCCAGGAAAGCCCAGAACCACTAATAATAAAATGACACTTCTAAAGCATTAATGTAGCCCTTTCCATATGTCTACTTCACAGAATTCCCAACTCTTGAATCAATGGGCACATTTTCTAATTTCAGAGTAGGGCACAAATGCTCACAAGCACAGGTTGATGAGTGGATGGTTTTCTTGACAATTCACAAAATAATTGCCACAGCAGGTATGATCTGTTATAAAACAGCAAATGATTAGGTTACTCCCTGGTGCACTCTCTAAGACATTTACTGAAGGCATAATTAGATTGGTTAGCATGGGAGTGTTCATGGAGCATCTGTTTGCAACTCCAAAGCCAACTGCATCTTTTCCTGGGGTTTCAGTGATCACAGGAAACAGCACAACTGCTTCAAGGAGTTGCAATTAGAGCACTATATAAGCACACTGATGCATTCCAAAGAGCCTTTTTGCCTTGGAATCAAACAAGTTGTCAGGATGCCTGTTTTAAAATTGCCACAAGTTGCACAGTACTTGTGAGCATACACCATTTCTGTCATAAAGGTATACTTGTTACAGAATTATTTAAAAAAGCAGTACCTGCTCATCAAAACCTCCAGATGCAAAAAAATCTCCTGTTCTTGAAAAAGAAACACAGGTAGCTGGTCCCTATAAAAAGAACAACCATTTAGTATAGATTGGAGGTACTAAACATCCATATGAAAGCCTTATGTGGATGGCATATTTTCCCTATTACAATACCCACACCAAGCTATTTGAACAACAATATTGATTTTGATTTGATCTATATAGAACTTGCATATAAATAGTACATACACAGTGCTGTTTTTATTAGTGGTAGTCTACACTGTATTCTTTTTAATTCTATCTTGTAAATTGCCTTGAGATCACTTTATTTCGAAAATCTGGCATGAACTCATTTTAATGAAAATAGTTAAATACAATTGTGCTTGATTTTTCCAAGAAGTCTTTGTTGTTTCTAGATCACTCTTATTTCTAAGTCATACACAACAGTATCCACCATCCCACTGAACAGCAGTAATTTCCCTAACAGATGATAGATGACTGATACATAAAGCATGAAGCATAGTTTCCCTACCAACCACGTATCAACAATGGATCTACGCATTCATTCCAAGCCTTGTTTATAGTTTAAGGGAAAAGTACTCCACAAAAGAAGATACTGTACTTAAAATTACAGTCAGAATATATATACCAAATTGTGCAGCTGTAAATGTCAGCAATTAAACTCCATCTCCCTAACAAGCTTACTGGTTTGAAAAGTAAGCACCATTATAATTAAAGACAGCAATGTAAACTTAGAAGTATTCTCTATGTAATCAACTGGAAACTTATTCCGGTACAGAAATATGTTACGTCAAAGTACATTTAAGACATCTTGGCCTTTTCCTATGAGTAAACGTCCCAGAGAAGTAATCAACTGTTAAGGTTATAAACCATATTAGACCTAAGCAATGTCTTCAGTACAAACATGCAAAGTGTAAAAATTTAACAAGCTCTTAATCCAACTGACTAATATTACTTGCATAATTAACACTTGATTATTAATCCTTGTATCTTTAAACCTACTTTTATCTATTGTTAGTATAACAGATTTAGCTACAGCTCATTAATTAGAAAGTTGGTGTTTAGTAAATTATACTGCACAAAATAAACAGTACAAAAACATATATCCAAGTTTTTCTAGCATATTCCTACTAACAACATGGAGAACTTGCTAAAGTCAACTATAATGCAGGTGACAGATTTCAAAGTACACAAGGAATGAAAACTGGGAGAACAGGCAGTCTCAGAAATGTTAGATTCAAGTATCACAGATAAAAATTTACAACTTTAATCAACATTAAATCAATGGTTAATTAGAGCTGATAGATATAAAAACTGCATTCTATCATTACCACAGTACAACAAGACTATGGCACAGATCCTTACACACTATGCTTTTTTCAAAGAATTCTCCCCTCCAAAACTCATCAACCCCCCGCCTCCAAATAAGGTCATGCCTTATCTTTGTGAATATGGATATAATTTGTGATGCGCAGGTTCGGTTGAAATCCCATGTAAATATCATGGATACCTAGCTGTATCTGTGCCTTGTAACTGTCTCTGTGCAATAGTGCTACTGGAAAAAGAAATGAATTATTTTACTTGTTTGTTATTTAAACTTGTCAGTTTACTTTCATAGAGCCATGGAGAGCCAAATACTGATTCTTTGTTAGCTTGGCAGAAGGAGCTCGTGCACATTTAGGATAAAATGCTTAAAGGAATATCCTTTATCCTTTCTATTGTGTTCCACCTCTGTTCAAACTGTAGGGAAAAGAAAAGTGAACAGGGATAGGACATGTGCCCAGGCACGCATTTTGCTTCCTGACTGCTGCAGCAGTGTGGCTGCATATTGCAATGTGTTGTACGTGCAGCTGCTTTTGAAAACTCTTCTGCAACGTCACTTAATACAAACTGTATCTGCAGAGTTATTGACTAGAATCAACTGGAGTAAGCGTAGCACTTATAAAACTGGTTACTGGTACATTTCTGGGCACAATTCTAAGTGCTGATTATTGTACTGATGAAATCTTAAACAGCTTGGAAGTGGAGCCATTGTTCCTTTACCAAAGACTCACATACTCAAATTACTCTGTGTTATAATGGTCCCTTCATGAAATACTGCCGCTACACCAGTGGTGGAGTTCAAATTTTTTTACTACCAGTTCTGTGGGGGTGGCTTAGTGGGCGTGGCAGGGGAAGGATACTGTAAAATCTCCACCACCTAAAATCAGAGGTGGTATTTGCTGGTTCTCTGAACTACTCAAAATTTCCACTACCGGTTCTCCAGAACTGGTCAGAACCTGCTGAATACCACCTCTGCACTACACCCACACCCACACACCCACACCCACACACCCCACAAAGTTTGCCTGGTATCAATTTTTTTTTTTTTGATGCCCAGCAATTAATTTTTTACATAGTAATTTTTTCCCCAACATACTTATTTCAGCTAGGTTTTAATGGGTTTTTGCTTTTAAAATTCTACTGAATTTATAGTTACTGGGTTTTAATTGCATTTTTATTATTTTATTCTATTTGATTTTATTAGAATTTTAACATATAATTTTTTGTGAGCCCTGAAGTTAAAAAGAAGAGTGATCTTTTTAGAATGTTGTATGCTATTAACCAAACTGCTACATGAAAAACTCCTATATATTTTTTTAATGGTTCTTGGGAAAATCTGAAATTCTGAGAAAATGTTGGAGCATTTTTTTAAATCAATACTTAAAATCAATTGATTTTCAGTTCAAACATAATCACATCAAAATATGCCTTAAAAATCAGTTGATTTCCTGTGACTTTAGAACGGGAGCCTTGAGATTGTTCAATATGTGATCTCCATGTGTTTCAGCAATGTCCCATCTGAAAATTGTGTATTTTTGTAATGATACCTGTATGTAAAAGGTATAAATGAATTCATGTGTAATAACTTCTGCTATAGAATTGTTTACATAGTTATTGCATGCACAAATGCAATATATTAGTTCCGAACCAGCTCTCCTCACCTGGTGACCATGTAAGGTGTACAATAGCCTGCCTTCTAATAGATCCAATATTTTTAGTGTTGAATCATTAGAAGCAGTAATGAGGTAGTTTCCAGAGGAGTGAAAGGACAGGCAATTCACTGAAGCACTATGAACTATAGAAAAAGAGAAAAAAATTGCATGTTACATTATGAAAAAAAGGAAAGTAGTCCCTGCGGATTTTACTCCACTGGTCATTACTGACTATAGGGGCGGTGCTCATCTCTGTTTCAAGGCCAATGAGTCAGCATTGTCCAAAGATATTCATGTGGTCATGTGGCCAGTATGATATCATGGAGTGCTGTTATCTTCCTACTGAAGCAGTGCCTATTTATCTACTCGCACTTGCATGCTTTTGAAATTCTGGATGGCAGGAACTGGGGCAAGGATGAGAGCTCACTCCATCACAGGGTGCTCAGGTTTTGAACCTGGGCTGCTGGCTTTTCCAGCCAACAAGCCCATCATCTTAACTGCTGAACCGCTGTGCCACCTTATGTTACATACATTCATTTAAATTAAAGATATAGAGAAAAGTGAGACTCATTCTAACAGAAAATAATTGGAAAAAATTAGCTCTTAATTTGTTACAGTATAGCTTAGCTCAAGCATCCTCATGTAATAAAAACACCGTGTAGTTTTATGTGAATAGTAACAAAAGTGAACGTTGGACAGATTAATGGCACTGCTCCTCAGAAATGTCCCAAGTCCATCAAAGAACTGTGAGTTTTAGGCCTCTTTTAGGCATGGAAGCCCCGAGTGACTTTGGGCTAGTTAGTCACTCACTCTCAGACCAACCCACTTTACCAGCTTAGCTCCCTCCCACCATATCTCCCACCATATCTTTTGGCAACCCTGCACCCTGCCTTGCATCCCCAAGAAATACAACCTTAAACACTGCAGCAAAAGTTGACTAGAGAAGCTGTGTCTGAAAAGGAGACCGCAAAGTCAATGCGGCACTGGGTGCAAAAGGAAAACAATTGGTGCAGGGAACTGGGACAGAAGGCAGCTGGGGAAACAAATATATGCTGGTGCTTTTTAAGGCTTCCCCCTGGAATTAACGTGAATTGGAGCGGGTACTCTCTTAATGAACTGTGAAGCCCAATTAATGGCTGCAACAGGGAAAACTGCGATTGGCATCATAAGTCAATGAGATCAGGTGATGCCTCAGTTTGTGACCGCACCAACTTGCAATGGAAATTCCAGTGCCAATTGTGGCTGTAAGTCGAGGACTGCCTGTAGTCATGTTTCATTGTGAAATAAACATATACACTAAAGACATAATATCATTACTTTTCAAATATTTAAGTGCCTTAAGTTAACAGTACTATACATACATAATAGCATGATCAGAAAGGAATTGGGGCTGCATTGTTTAAAAAAAGTACATTTTTATATAAAAATGTTGTCCGTGTACTGCTTAACCTTCAAAACAAAATTCTTCATACAGTCAAACATGAAGTCCTTTCAAATGTTCATTGGGAAAAATATCAAAGAAGCATGGTTTTTTCATCATTGGGAGTTTATTGTTGTCTGAAACTTTTACAATAAGCTTAGCAAATATTCTGTTAACTGGTTACATGGGTTATGTTGCTCCCATAACTACAATGCAATGAATGAATTAGAACGGACAAAGTTTACAGAAAGCACTAAGCTGGACTCAATCAAATTACATTATGGTGTGCAGCAGTGAGCACAGCCAGTCTAACAGTACACAGGTTACTTACCTTGATAATGTTGCAGCAGCCTGTTCATCCTAACATCCCATACTTTCACTGTGTTGTCAGTGCCAGCTGAAGCAATGGAAGTACCACTGGGATGAAAGTCCACGTGTGGGACAAACCTGCAATGATTAAAAATTAGGAAAAAGATCTTAACCAAAAATGAAAAAAATTGTCTTAAAAGTTACATGATTGTTCTGTTTTCTATAGAGTTTTTTAAAAGTGCTGCTTGACTAGTGAATACTTCTTAAACTTCCTGATAAGGCAAAGCAATCAGGGAATTATCTCACTAAAAATATGTATGTGACGGTAGACTTCTTATACCTTTAGAAGCAGAGAATCTACAGAAAGGGTCATAATATTTTTGTTCCTCCATTTTCAGATTTGAAAAACTTCCGTTGGTTGATCTCCTTCAAGGGAGACATGAGCAATGCTCATCCCAGGGATCCGTAGCCTTCTGGTAGCAGGGTAAAGCTACATCACCACAATGGGTATGCAGCTTCTTTACTTCATAAGGCTCAATGCAAGGGGATGGCTAAACCAAGGTCCAGCATTTAGTTCTTACATGTTTGGCTTTGATTCCCATTTAGAACTGCAAAAGAGTCTCATGGTTACATGATACTATTTATTGTCATTAGAAACCTAAACAAGAGTTAAGTAGAAAGTCAGGTGTTTGATTAGGTCATGGCAATAGCTTTAATGTTGAGTCTTATATAACCACAATGATTCTAACAACTGAAAGTAGCTCCCAGTCCATAGGAGCATTAGGACAAACTGAATCCCTGAATCAATGTTATGCACAAAGTTTAGTAACTTTTACTGGGGATCAACTTAAATTATGGGTATAGCTGGGTTTGACAGAAACTTGTGCAATGATGTGAGTTATAAATATTTTAAATCAAATAAGCATTTTTATAAGGATGATGGTTGCACACAAGACTACAGTCTTTCATGAATGAAGGCAAAATATCGGTCCCAGGATAATGTTGCAGGATCCAATTTGAATCAGTCATTGGGACCAGAGGTTTTTATCTTCTAAGCTTTCAGACTCGTGCTGGAGCCCACCCTCAGGGATCTTCTATCTAGCAGAATGTGTTAGCGGAATTCTGCTAGGGGAAAGTTCCCTGAGGATGGGCTCCAGCACGAGTCCAAAAGCTTGGAAGACAAAACCTCTGGTCCCAGTGACTGAACCAGACTGGATCCTACTGCAGTGTTTGCATGAAGTTTCAAGCCTGAACTCCCTGAAATTTAGATGTAGCTCTATGAAAACAGCTTGGAATAAAGGGTACTTCTGTGACCAGTCTTCAGTGAAATTCTCTCAATAAATGCTAACTCTAATTATAAAATTTATATTCAGCGTTCTATAAATCACAATAAATTCTTCCATACTTTTTTGAGAAGCTTTTCTGGTCACTTTCTTATTTCAGCCCACTGGTCTTTTGGACTAATTGTACCTTTTCCAAGCTACCTTTGTTATCTTTATCTCCAAGTGCCTTTTATGCCACTCACTAGTTTGGAAGAGCTAGAGAAAACCAGAGTTTTCATCACGTGTGGGTGGAAGGAAAAGCCCAGCAGTTCCACTGGTTGTAGAAATTGTTAGAATTTAACTTAAGTAATAATGCTTGTGGACTACTGCTTTGATTTTTTTAATATACCAAAGTACATAAAATACATTACAAAAATTGTTAAATTGGTATGCTTCCTGACTTAAATAAATGGTGTAGCATTATTTTTTAAAGAGGTATTTCTTTATAGGCTTTAAAAAATATAAGACAAACCCCAACAAACTATAATTGATACTTGCCCACCATGCTCACAAAAAGAATGTATACATTCTCGGCTTGCTTTATCCCAAAGTTTGACTGTTTTGTCATCACTGGATGATACAATCAATCTTCCATCAGGAGAAAATCTGCAGCAAAGACATTTGTGGAAGCACATTTAGTAATAGCCAATGGAAATTATATCTGAGTTATTCTCAGAGGAAAATTACTAGAATGGTGGTGATGTTATCTGGTTATAATGGGCTCTGTGAACCATTCAGAGTGATGTTTCACAAGCAACAAAAGCCCCCATCCAAACCCACTGCTTAAAACAGTGAAGCTTTGGACCCTCTTCAAAGTTCACTGTGATCACTTTGAGGGCCTTCCCACATTGTATATACATACATGTATATACAATGTGGATTCAAGGTCCTAGTATTAACATTCAAAGTCCTAGGAGACATGGGTCCGGGTTATTTACGGGAGCGTCTACTGCCGGCATCGAATACCAACTGCCCTGTACAAACGCACAGGCAGGGACTTCTCGGGGTGCCGTCTGCAACTCAGTGTCAGTTGGCGGTATCCCGGGGAAGGGCCTACTCTGTAGCGGCTCCCGCTCTCTGGAACCAACTACCTCTGGGGCTCCGCCTGGCCCCTGACCTCCACACCTTCCGTCACAACCTAAAAACCTGGTTGTTTGAACAGGCTGGGCTGTGCTGACTCCTTGGGGAATGGGTCTCTTATTTATTACGGGTTTTTTAGTCTAATTTGGCTTGTTGTAATTTAATTCCATTTTAGCTAATTTAATTTATTGTATTGTTTTATCTGTGAGCCGCCCCGAGTCCTTTTGGAGAGGGGGCAGCATACAACTCGAATTAATAAATAAAATAAATAAATAAAATAAATATACAAGCATCAAAAGTGGGGCTGTTACTAACCTCCCTCCTCCGCCCAAATGGTTTGCACAGCTCTAATAGATAATAAGACACTTGTTTTAAATCTTTCTCTGGCAAGCTATTATTTTATCTATTCTATAACCAGAACAATGGATTTCTGTTTTTTGACAGCTCATAATATACATTCTCAATCAGAGCTTTTATTTTTGTAAACATGTTTCCATTTTTCCTCTCCTGTATGGTCTAAAATTCTAAGTATTAAAAGGTATAAGAAAACAAGTTAGCAGTGAAGTTTTCATTATACCTATTTTAAAAGTAAACCTATTAAGTTCAATAGTATTTGGCTTCAGTTAAACTTTTTGAAAGGCCTTCAGAAAAAGCATATTACACAATTGAATACATGCTACATTACAGATCTTCACAGATATTGTTTGAGAAAGCCCTAGTCAAAATCTGTTTCTGCAAATAGCATTGCATAGACAATGAGAATGTGCACTGTCGGCCTATCCTGCCCTCACATCTTTTCTGTCTCCCCTTAGTCTACATATCAGAGGAAAATCAGCAACAGTTTTCTCCTTCCAGAGTTTCCTCCAATGGATAAGCAGAGTGAGGCTGCAGAGAATTTAAGAACAAGGTAAGGCTACTGCACCTAGCTTCCTATGCAATATTAATCTCTAAGAAAGACTTGAACCCAGCTGCTGTCACATGACAGTCTGATCCCCTATGCATGATCATAAAATCATTTTTTTTAAAAAAAGACTTACTTAGCACAACGAACCCAGTTTATGTGCTGATTCAGGGAAAATAAGAATTTTTGCCTGTGGACAGCCCATACTTTGATTGTTTTGTCATCAGAGGCTGTAACCAATGACAGGCCATCGTTAGAAAAATGAACGCTTCTGACTGTTGCTGTATGAGCCTTGAATGAAGTTGATTCTCCCTTGCTTAGTTTAGGGAAACAAACACAAAAAATTATGATACTAACTTTTAAATCATTCAGTACTTGTACACATTTGTTTTCATTTATACTTTTACATTAACAGAAATTTGTTGAATTTAGATTTATACAGTCCAGTAAACCAAATATGAAAAGGGGGGGAGGGAGGGGGGAGGGAGGGAGAGAGAGAGAGAGAGAGAGAGAGTTCTATTTCAATTTATAGGCTAGAATAGATGATTAGTTTAATAGTTGTGCAAAATAATCAACACTTGGAGTAATAAAACAGTGACCTACTAAAACTGCGAAGCAACAAGAAAAAGTAAGCGTTTTCATAGAAAAAGAAAAAAGATATATGAAAATTGAGCAGCTGTGTAATCAAATGAGGAAGAATCACAATCAGGAACATATATAATTTCATCTCAAGAAAAATAAATTTATTGTGTCACCAACTAAATTTTATTTATTTATTTATTCCAAACACAGATACCGAGTTGCCAGCTCAGTGTAAACTGAAATAGATTTTCATGCAATAAGTAATGTATTTATTTTCTTACCATAGAGTTACAAACAGCAAATAACACATAAACCTTCCTGGTTCAGCATACACTTGAAAAAGTGTCTGCTACAGACCTTTTTTTAAATCTTAAAAATTCATCCTATCTTCCCAGGATGCCTCATGGATAAGAGGAGATAAATGAATATTTTTCTATTTATGTTAAGGATGGAAATCTAGAAAAAAAAGGTAACCAGTATAATTTATTATACTTACACACTTGGAACCCATAAACGAACTGTTTTATCTCTAGAACCTGAAGCAATCAGGTGGCCAGATGGTGAAAAATTAACACACATTACTGCATCTTTGTGACCCACAAAGCGATAGGCTCTCATCTGAGGTTTCATACTCCAGATCATCAAACAAGAATCCATAGAGCCACTTACTAAATGAAATAAAAAATATGTTTATTATATTTTTAATGACTAGAAATAACTTATTTTACAAAGTCAGTTCAATCAAACTACCTGTTCAACAGATCTTTCTAATGTACTTCTGGAGGCTCTTCTTAAAAGTAGACAAAGAACAAATTGAAGAATGACAAGCACCCATGTCACTCCAAGTGAAACTACCATTATAATTAAGACAACGGTCTGCAAACATTTTGTCTTTGCGGATAGGCGGGGGAAGGAGATGGTTCTGTGTAAGCGGCAGGCGAGCACAGCTCCATTTGCGCAAGCGGCAGGCCCACCATTCGCACAAGTGCAGCTGCGCACACATGCGCATCACTTGCCACTTCTGCTGAATGGGCCGCAGCCCAGTAGTGGACCGTGGACTGGATGTTGGGGATCCTGAAGTAGGAAGCACCTCCAATTTATCCTTTATTAAAATCAAAATAATCTGTAGTATCCTTGATGTGACTTTGTGCCTAAGATTAACATATTTACAAACTGCTCTCCTCCTTTAAAGTTAAATGAAATGTTTTAATAGTGTGTGTGTGTGTGTGTGTGTAATCTGCTTATTTTAGGAAATAAACCTGAACAAAATGATGCTCAGAGAGTAACTTACCTAGCTGTTTCTTATTTAGACTGAAATCCACGCTAGTTATTGCATCCCGGTGGCCTTTGAAATTCCTCTCCAAAGTTGGGTCTTCCTATATAAGTGTTACATTGAAACAAGTGTTATCTAACAAGAATGCAAACATATTCCTAAAAATGCTTGTATCTTGTGATGGGAAATGCAGGGGGAAAAGCCAATGCCAAGAATCAAATTCTGTACTCTGAAGTACTAAACTGTTTTGTATTCTTAATTCAAAAAGTTATGTTGAGTTTTAACTGGATCTGGTTCCGATGAAAATTAAATCAACTACTTCAGATTCAGATTTAGAAAAACACTTTGATCTTGCCCCACAACTTATGGAACAGAGCATGAAATACTTACAACCCTTCTTTAGGAAACAACAGAGATGCTATAATTTAGAAAATACATAGACAGTGCTCTAAATATAGAGTACAAAACATTGCGGTCTCTCCATGGCTCAAAAAAAACCCCACTATCATATTTAAATATTTGTTTAATGTGATTAATTAACCCAATTCAGAATTTAGCTTTCCTTCCACAGAATCCATATCAAATATTTATTGAGGGATGCTGTTAAAATCATTGTTTGAATATAAAAGAGAAAAATAACAAAAAAATAACCAAATATGTCAGTTTTAAAGTTCATTTGGATACTCCAATCGTACTAGTCTGTTGAACAAACTACAATGTTTTAAGTTCAGATTTTGACTCTAAGCATATGGACACAACAATAACTAGGATTATACCCTACATTAAGCAAAAACCAAAGAAGCTATCTTTTGGCTTAGAACAATTAATAGACTCAGACTAGGATTTTGTTGCTGCAAGTCAAATGAAGCTGGGCTTGATATTTATTATGTCAAGGTTTGAGCTAATTTTATCTCATCTTTAATAGCAATATTTTATGAAATACAGATACATGAAATCATAACATTACATTTTCACACCATCCAGAAAAGATATATTCTAATTAGCAGCTCTTACAGCACTCTCTTAATATTAAGGATTTTTTAAAAATAAAATATTTGGAATTGCAATATTCCGCAATTCATTTCTTATAACTGTAATAGTAAATTGAATTGTTAGAGATCACAATTAAACTGGCAAGCCAAGAAGCACCCATACAATGTCCAAATACTACTAATAGAGCAACAGGAAAAACATTTCTGAAGTAATTTTCCCCTAAATTTCTGATTATGTACTTCAGTTACAATGAATAGCTTCTATGCAGATCTATTCAGAAAGCAACTTTGTCATCATATATAAAGTAGTTATATTTCCGCGTAACTTGTTCTTTATCATATATTTAGAGAATGGTTCAGCATCAAAGAAAAAAGACGCTTGAAGCTTACAGCTGTGTAAAAAAAGGAGTCTTGGCCATTATGATCAAGACATTCAATTTACAATAAAATCTGAAGCAAATTGATAGGGATAATTTATGATTCAGGTATAGATTTCCCAACATTGGAAAAACTAGATGCCATAACGATTGAGATGTGGATTAACAAGATGTCTTCAATTGCCACTTTAGAAAAAAAAAATCACAAAGTAAAAATAAGGAGACATCAGAGGCAGGAATCACAATTTCATCAAGCTTTGATAGATTATATGGTTTACCTCACTAGCAATAAACTATAATACAGTAATATTTTACATACAGCTAGTCCTCAACTACAATACTTTATTTAGTGACTGTTGAAAGTCAGAACGGCAATTAAAGTAATGACTGATTACCATTTTTCATACTTATGACCATTGCAGCATCCCTGTGGTCATGTGATCAAAATTCAGATACTTGGTAACTGACTCATATTTATGACGGTTGCAGTGTCCTGGGGACATATGATCATCTTTTGCAACCTTCTGACAAGAAAAGTCAACTAGGAATCCAGATTCACTTAACAACCATTACTAACTTGATTCACTTAACAACTGTGGCCCCAAAAAAGCTGTAAAATGGGGCAAACTCACTTAACAAATATTTTACTTAGCAACATAAATTTTGGGTTCAATTGTGGTCATAACTTGAGGACTACCTGTATATGGTATATTTGTGTATGTACCCATCCTGCCTCTTTGTTTACATTTTAATAAAATTTTTGCGTTTCTCATATCATTTTTCTTTGTACATCTTGGAATAATTTAGGTTAATCTTGGTTAATTTAGTTACTTGATAATGTTTATCATGCTTCAATTAAAAAAGAAAAAAATCTATGATTCAGAAAGTATTTTTTCAAATAATTTACATCCATTTTTTTTACAACTGTCACTATTCTATCTGAGTAGCCTCCTGATACTTATTTCTCTGTCCAGGGGTATAGGAGGAAGAAGGGAAGGCTTCCTACAATTTTATAGTGATAAAGATGCACAGGGATATAGGAAGATGAATCTAGCACAGGGATTTGTTAAAGAGAAAATCTTCACTCTTGCACACACATAGGTGTTACTAATAAAAAGAAATGGGGGGGGAGGGGCCCTTCTTGAAGACACAGAAGGGCAGGTCGGGCTCGACAAGAGGGTGGACTAGAAGACCTCCAAAGGTGCCTTCCAACTCTTGTTATTCTAGTATTGGCAAGCAAGCACAATTAAGCTACTTAAATCCTCCAGAGCCTTAGAAGATGGTAAAGCGGGGGCGGGAGGGGGGCTTTCCACCCAGATCTTTTTCTTCTCTTCCTAAGCAGAACCTCCCCTAGTTTGGAGGAACTTTAGATGCAACACTCAAGAGCGCGACTCAGCGCTGCTGGGATCTAGATTGATGTGGCGCAACTTCAGGATCGCCCCCTCTTTCTGCGCCGATGCAGCAGCCCACGATTTGGGGTCGGTCACGTGGGGCTGAGGCAGCCTAACTTGGCTCAAATCACCGGCCCAAGCGTGTAGTCTGGCTTCTCGCAGATCGGCGGCCCTGGCTCTCTCCGCAGATTTGCTGCCTCGGGCCGGCCTCGCTTCGATTTTTCCGCCGGCTCTCTCCCGTATCAATCCAACCCCACTTTCTTCCTGCCTGCGCGGTGGAGCCGTCCGCCCCAGAGCCAACGCCGACATCGCCTCGGCACCCGCAGCATGGCCCTTACCAGGCAAGGGAAGGCCATCGCGCCCCAAGAGCCGCAGCGGAACCAAGAGCCGCCCCGACTGTTGCCGCCGGAGGGATTCAGTTTGCCCGCTCCTCCGACCGCCTTAGTAACGGCGTTCCTGCCTTAAAGGGGAAGACGGCGTGGGGGTGGGGGGAAAAAACTCTCCGCCGACGCAAAAGGGGCCATCTCGGAAGCGGCGCTTTAAATTGGTCAGAGCCAGCGGGAAGTTAATTCCCTTTCGGTTTCTAGTATAGGAAGGAAGGAAGGGAGACATTTCTCGGGTAATAGCCGGTGAAAGTTCCTGGACCTAAGTTGAAAAGTTTAAGAATGTCAGCTAAAAAGCCTGATCGCTGAAATGAGTTTATGATAGGGCTGTGCCCATAAGAGAGTAAATCAGAAAAGGGGCTGCTTATTATATAGAAGATATCCAGAATCTGCCTAGGACTAGGTCAATCTTTCTCAACCTTTGCAATTTGCACGTGGATGGGCTTCAACTCCCAAAATCCCTCTATGAACATACTAGTTTAACCATCCACTTTAAAGTTGCCAAGTTGAGACATTCTGGCCTAGATAAATGGAAGAAATTCTATCAGCTCTTTGAAATAACTGATTCCGCTATAGAACAGCTCTGTCAGTAAATTTTTGTAACATATTGGTGGAATCTTCTTGCAGCTTAAACCCTGCTTAATAAAGTTAGGTGTTCCACGTGAACACAGCAACAAGGCTCTATTTCATAGTAGGCATTACATTTTCCTTGAAATACCCTCCTTGTATAAAAATGCAAGTAGAAAAATAGGAACCACTTTGGTGGGAAGGTAACAGCGTTCTGTGCGCATTCAACATTTAGTCATGCCAGCCACATGACCACGGAGATGTCTTTGGACAGCGCTGGCTCTTTGGCTTTGTAATGGAGATGAGCACTGCTCCCTAGAGCCGGAAACAACTAGCAGACTAGCATGTATGTGCAAGGGGAACCTTTACCTTTACCTTAGTTTCCATTTGAAAGAAGCTATAAACTCTTCCTTAAGCTGAAATCAATCAGTAAACTGACACCAAGTTAGCTCTGTGCCTCCTGACCTCTTTGGGTTACTGCGGCACACCCTCTGCATGCAAATCTTATTTTCCTCCACTACTAGTCCTGGTTCTCTCCCTGTAGAAAAATATTGGCATAGCTGTGAGCTACTACTGTGTTTTATGGCTGGCATAGGTGCTGGATTTTGAAAGACTACTGAGAATGAAATAGATGAGAAAGATTATATATCTGTTTCCTGGGCTTGTAGCAGTGTGGCGTTCTGAAAACACTAAATCTGTATACTCCTGAGTAAAAGCAGAATGCAGTTTAAGCCATCTTTCAAAATTCACCCCACTTACAAACTTGCTGAATAGCTGTTTAGGTTGCAGCATTTGGGAGTAGATCCATCCTTTCTTGTTTTGCTGTAAAGGGGTAAAGCAGGAGGACATAGGTCAAAACATATGAGATCTCTGAGCTCCATTTTCACATCACTGTTAAGATTGCCTATGATTTTTTTATAATACATATATTATGCTCCCATCTGATTACTGATAAATATATTACAACAATAATAATTTCCTTCCCTTGTGAATCGGGTCCAAAATATATAAACTTCTACATCTGTTTGCATCCAAGTTGATCTGTTGTACATTTAACTATTAAATACTGTAGGAAGCCCGATTAAAATATTCTTTATTCTTAATATTAAAAAGAGGCAGGATAGAATATTTCCCCTAAAGGAGAAATGGAGAAAATCTTAACAAAGTGCAGAAAGCAGCCCCAGTCTTCCTGTCATAGGAAAACAGCCTCAAGCAGAAGCTTGAAGAGGCTGGTCTTTAGCAATGGAGATTTTGTATCCATTCAGAAAGACTAGACCAGTGGTTCTCAACCTGTGGGTCACGACCCTTTGGGGTCAAACAACCCTTTCACAGGGGTTGCCTAAGACCATCAGAAAACACATATTTTCAATGGTCTTAGGAACCAAGCCATCATTTTATGATTGGGGGTCACCACAACATAAGAACAGTATTAAAGGGTTGCAGCATTAGGAAGGTTGAGAACCACTGGGCTAGACCAAGTAAGCTCCAAGTAAGCAAGTAAGACTCCAAGTCTTACTGCAAGTAAGCAACACAATAGGCAAGCCAAAGCTGACAAGATTAGCTCAAATGCCTAGGATTTGTATTTTCCCTTTGGCTGTAGAGCCAACCATGACCCCTACATGACCCCATAGGAATCTGACAACAGCCATTAAAATTTTGAAGGACATATTCTTGCACAGGAACAAGCATCTCAATCACAAAGCCCTAAAGAATGTATAAAAACCCACCTACTCTCAACCCCATTTTGGCAGCCACCCCAGAAACATGCTGTTGTCACTAGTTTCTAGCTACCAAATAAACAGAGACTTCCTTTCCTGAAGCCTGCCTCCATTTTATTTCCAATGTCTTTCTTCCAGCTTGGAACAAGAACAGATTTTTCTTCCAACAATACATACACACATACATACCCAACAACAAAATTAAACTTCAAAGCCTTCTATTAACAATTTATTATTGCAATTAGCTCGTAGAAAATCTACAATGGCTTCTGATCTACTCCATCATTATCTCTGATCAGTCCAGGATAAAATACCCTCATTGGTTTCTTAATAATGAAACTTTTCCTTAAAATTTTAATTGAGAACTTTCCAATAATTTAATTTGATTCCCCTGAATCATATATTACCTCTGCTGTAAATATTTCTGCAGCACCATTGTTCCAAAAGTCTCTCTATAGGCAAAAACATAGCAGTTCTTGTCAGTTGTTATGTGATTAAATATAATAAATCCATTCTTCAAATCCAATCCATCTTGCCAAGATAGTCCAGTCTATCACTCATCAATTTCATTATCTCAGTTCTTTGTATTCACACCTCTTCCACCTTTTTCCATCAATAATGCCCTACTCAGATGAGGCTCTTTTTCCTTCACATCTGGCAGCATCAAATCAAATTCCAATCCATCAGACTGCAGATTTAATCCAACTGTTAGTCTCTGCCTCTGAGTGTCATTGTGGGATTGATTTAAAACTGTTGCTGGCTCCAGAAGTCTTTTATTAAAGTTTTTGAATAAAGCTTGTAAATTAAAAGGCACTTTTTCCAAAAGCTTCCCAGAGAGCTTTATCGCTTATTGTAGACATTATGAAGGCAAACACTTTCTTTCAAAGAAACAAGAGAAACTGATATACCATAACAAAATGTCCACAGAGTGAAGATACAATTTCCCAAAATAAAAAATGATTTAACAAAAGAATTTTTCCATCTAAGTTTAAAAAGACACTAGAGCTTTTCAAATAAACTAATAAAAAGACTTGTAGTAAACTCCAGTATAGATCTAAATCAATCAAATACAGGAGAGTGAGGCCTCTCACCACTGACTTCCTTACAACAAAAATGAAAGTGGTCTAAAATTCCAAAATAAAGAGTAAGAAAATGAAAAAAAGTTTATAAAAATTCAGCAAGGGGTTATACGATAGATTGGCATTGAACCACTTGATTAAAGTGTAAATCAAACAGTAAGAAAAGCTTTTTAAAATGCAGTTTAAACCCAGGTGTGCTTTAAAAAAAAACAGCTGAAGAGGAAATGATGATAAAAATTTGATCCTCCAATTGCTCCTACCAAGAATTGTAGTCATTAAGATCCGTCTTCTCTGAAGTTACACGATTATCCGAGGGCCATACTGGGATGTTCCTAGTGTTCCCATTCAAATCTAAGGGGAATAAGGAGTAAATAACCAGCTTTGGCAGCATAATCAGCTATTGGTCAGCAGGAAAAAAGAGATTGATTGTTCAGCCTGCCATTTGTGGGAAGTCCAAGACTGGCCAATGGCCATGATTCTTCATCAGAACATGTAGAAAACAGAAGGGTAAGAAAGAAAGGGTTTAACCCAGTGTGTCTCAATCTTACAGTAGCAGCTTTTAAATATCTGAGAATTCCCTAGCCGGTTTGCACTGTTGATGCATCCTGTATAATCTGGGCAATAAAACAGAAGCAATAGGAGCAGCAAATATTATGCTGATGTAGGTGAATATAATTGGAACATGGCAGTGGTGATAGGCCCTAATTATTTATAATGAGTATGTTATATCTATAGATTTCTTCAGCAGGTGGCAGCACCCGACTGCCTGCTTGGGATCAGAAGCAAAGCAGTCTAACCAGGTTAGAATTTGATGAGAAAAATGGGCTCATAAGCTACACAGAGAAATTCAAAAACATCCCAGAAGAAGGCAGTGGGGAACCACTTATGCATGATTTCCCAAAAATATCACAGATGTCCCTGTGAAGGCATTGAGAGTTGAGAAAGAAAATTTATCTTTACTAGTATACCGGTAATTTCTTTTTATTATAATGCTTCTAGCATTATTCTAAAGGCACAATCAAAAGTGATAAATATCTATGAAGTCATGTGTATGAAATGTCAAAAAATAAGCAGGTATTTATCACAAGTACCTTCAGATTAAATACAAATAGCATTAGAGTGGAACGTTGCAATTAAGAAATTCTCAATATTTATTCTGTTCATTAGGCCATTTTGACTTTTTAAAGAAAGACTTTTAAAAAAAGTTGGGAGGTGGTACATCTCCATTTTTAATTATTAATATAAGAACCTTGCATACTAATATTCTCTTTTAATTTCTAAATGAACCGAGTTATCGGTATGTGTCACTTTTTTCTATATTTATTATTTTATCCTCTACATGTCTGGAAACCTGATGAGGTAAAACTGGTTCTCATGTTTCATGACAACTGGCTTGAGGGGTTTTTTCTTCTCCAATAGCATCACATAACCAATTCAGAGTTGCGATATGTCTCTTATCTGCATTACTTGGAAATTCTTTTCAGGAATGGTCAACTGTGTTTTGTTTTTACTCAATGCTAGTAAGATTACAAATTCTGGATTACAAAAGTCTGAATGACTAGTAGATGGCAGCAAAGAGGTATAGAAAGTTTTAACTCTTTGCTAGAACCAGTAGCCCTAATGGAGATGTATGCAGGAATTGGCCTATATGATATGTAGATTTTACATATTTTCCTCCATAATAGAAATATTGAAATACTCAAAGCAGCTTATATGACAGTTCATAAAACACATTCTTTTCTTGGGGGGGTACGGAAACAAAATTGCTGTAAGACAGGTCAAACTGGTTTTCCTTATACAGAAACAAAATATAAGAGAAAATATTCTACATATACATTCTCTCAAATTAAATCCCTGGTATTTCTATTTTGTTTTTATTTTATTTTCCATTAGCAATATTGCTGTGGTTATGGTTGGGCCATATAAAGCAATAATTTCGTATAGAGAAGTTTCTCACATCAGAATCAAATTACTCCTGTCTGAGATACAGAGTATTAATACTGTTAACTTTGAAGAGAAAAATGCGATGAATGCCAAAAAGAATTTTATTGGAAGTGTAGGGGAACAGGTGCTTTCTTCCTCAAGCCTTAGGCATAGCATTTGGTGGCCTTACATACAGCTGAGCTCTTTTCTATATTACACTTTCACAAAGCAGGTTAACTTTCATTAAGTTATACACGAAGGATATTTATTCATTCATTCATTCATTCAATTTCTGCCCATCTCAGGCAAGCTCTGTGCATGAATGTGTTGTATAAGTGATACATGCTAAATTCAATAAATAAATGTATTAAGTTGGTTGAAAAGGAATCTGATTTTCTCTATTATAGCAATACTTTCCAAATACAAGTAACTTTATTATTCCTTTCTGCTATTATTTTAAATGTGTTGGACTCAAGAAAATGCAATGGTTTTTGAGTAAATTAATCCACCAAAAATTGAAGCTCAGAAGCTTGCTAAATATAGACCAGCAATTGGAAAAAAGGACATTAGAAATCTCTAGACTTCCTGCCTAGTAATGACATTTGTGTGGAAAAAAAGGTTGCTGGAATTATGGAGAATGTGAACAAAGAATGTCCTCCAATATTTCACTGGGTGTTTATATCTCTTCTGAAGCTCCAGCGGCATCAAAATCATTGAAAGGGACAGGGCCATATTACCTAAACGGTAAAGCTATTCCTAAGGAAAGATTGATTTTGCAAAGTCTGGCCATGGTCTGTGCTATTGGTTTCAAGTTTTTTCTTTCTTTTCTCCCTCCCTTCAACAAAGCTGGAACTTTGCACAAGGTCAGAAAAGTTCATAGCCTTCACTGTACTCAGGGACACATGGGCAAGATAATATCACATGAACTGATTAGAGGTGATAGAAGTTCACATGCAGCTCTTCACCATGTCTCTTTCGCTGGTCCAATTGCATTAAATGTTCTTGCACAAACATTTGTGGTCACAATTTTGATGGCAGGTTTTTTTGCAATCCGTTGTGTCCTTCAGCTTTACTTGGAACAACTCCAGTCCCTTACTAATATCAAATAGGAGATACATTGTGTTCTTCCATGATGTGGAGTCATCTAAAGATATTCTTAGGTTTGTATAGATTAGATAGTTCTTACAATTGTTGCATGTTCATCAAAGATAAGTGGGAATGAGGGCACAAAGTGATGCTATGCTAGCAGCTTTTATGTGCTTTTGAGATGGGAATATAATAAAGGATACATTGTTTCCTTATACAGTACAGTACTTATTTCCAACTCATTACATTGAATGGGAGAAATATATACATCTGCTCATATAGTGATATTCAAGTTTGAGTAAGTTTAAATTAAAAATTTCTTTATGATACCTGATGTTATCTTTAAATAATCCTGTGTGAATCAGTCTGTTTTGATTGGAATTGGAGATCAGAAAGGAATACAAGATTCAATTTCAATTTGTAGTTAGAGATTCACAGCCAACATGATTTGATTCAAAGTGTTTGGAGATTCAGTTAAAATAACTTTGCCCATATGCTGTAATGAAAAATCATCAAAACTGGCACCTGCTTCAATTTTTGGCAGAATGAGAGGAACATAGCAAGGTTGGTACTGAAAATTGTTTCAATGAGGTTTAGTTTCCCAAGTTTCAGTCCAGTAAATTTGAGGGCTATGTCAGAATAAAGTTTTGAAATATTCCCTTTGCACATTTAAATTGGACAGCACACAAGAGGAACAGTCAGCACAGCTATGAACAGCAGAAAACAAATAGAATTTTCCTCATCTTGGAAATAAACTCAAAATAATCCACTTTTCCCCCTTTTCTCCTTGGTTGCTTGAAAATAATTAGGTTAGATGAATTAGTTGTTCTCTAAGTGCTAAAGCCTAGAAATGTAATCGTATAATGATAGTAGCCACTGGACAAGACCACAGTATATTTCCAAGTCAATGGAAATGGGGAGGAAATTAAAGGAAACATATAATAGGAATAAGGACTGTTTGATTGTGTAGATGTACTCAGGACGCCAACGTTCTGATTCAGCTTTTTATTTCTCACTAGGAACGAACAGAACTGAACTCGTGGAAGAAACCGTGGCAGCCTTTACAGCCAGCTGCTCGCGGCTGTGTCCAGTGACGGCTCATCAAATTTCCCACCACCCTGGACCCACCAATCACAAGTAAGTATGCTAATACATAACACCCCTCCCCACCTGGTCCAGTCCACCCAATCCTGTCTTGCCTACTGTATGTAATCACGTAAGTAGGCGGGCTTCTATGGGTGCGACTGGACCTGCACAGCTCAGTTGCGGTTTGGACTTTGAGCTGTTCGGGTGGATCTGTCGCTGCTCTTGTCCTTTCCCTTGGAACCTCCTGAGCCGGCCATGCCGCTCCCGCCAGGAGCTGTTTCCTGGATTTGTTCCGGCCTGCTTCTATTGCCTTGTTCTTCGGTTTCAAGTATGTGTCTGCGCTTTCCTACCAGAGCTATACTTATTAATGGGTTTTGTGTGTTTTTAGTTGTCAGGGTTTGTTCTGGTTGTGTTGTTGTATGTGGAGGGTCTCCCCCTCCCCTTCTACTTGTGTTGTATCCTTGTGAGAGGTCTCCCCCTTCTTCCCTGGTTGTGTTGTATCTGTGTGAGGGGTCTCCCCCTTCTTCTCTGTTTATATTTTGTCTGTTTGAAGGGTCTCCTGCTTCCACTCTGGTTCCATTTTGTGTGTGTGATGGGTCTCCCCCTGCTTCCTTGGTTATGCTATGTCTGCGAGAGGGGTCTACCCCTCTTCTCCATTTTTATTACCCCTCATAGCCCTGGATCTGAGCTGGTCTATGTGTCTTTTCCAGTTTATGCCGTCAGTCGTTTCCACCCTGTATGA
The DNA here is from genome assembly GCA_009733165.1 of Naja naja. NCBI lineage: Eukaryota > Metazoa > Chordata > Lepidosauria > Squamata > Elapidae > Naja > Naja naja. Next base: position 79,048,541 of record CM019149.1, read on the forward strand.
CCGGGGTCCAGTTATCTGGATTACTTTTGCAGGTATCCACAAAGGGTCCCCTGTGAGATTTTTTGCGTATACTAGGTCCCCTGTTTGGAATGTTCAGCTTCTGCTAGAGAAGTCTACTGGTCTGTCTGGGTTGTATGTGGGGTGTAACCTGTCTAGGTGTGACCTTAGTTTTCTCCCCATTAGTAGATCAGCTGGACTCGTTTGTTGTTGCACTGGGAGTTATATGCTGTATGCTTAATATTTTGTCTATCTTCTCTTGTGTATCCCCTGGCCCTAGTTTTTGTAATTTTTCCTTTGTATATCTTACCATCCATTCCGCCCATCCGTTCATCGATGGGTGTCCCAGGGCTGTTAGTGCGTGCCTTATCCCATTTTGTGCTAAAAATCCCTCAAATTGTATTGCCATGAGTTGGGGTCTGTTGTCGGATACAATTAAATCCGGCAATCTGTGTGTCGCGAAAAGCCTCCTGAGCTGTCTAATGGCGGCTTCTGTGATGGTGGATTTCATGATGCTTACTTCTAACCATTTGAAGTAAGCATCCACGACTATCAGGAATGTATGTCCTTTAGTTGGGCCTGCGAAATCAATGTGTAGTTTCGACCAAGGTCCCCTTGGTGTTTCCCATTCATGTTTGGGTGCTGTGGGGGGTGTCAGCCTAGATTCTTGGCAGCTTTTACAAGTTACCACCCAGTCTCCTATTTCCTTATCCATCCCTGGCCACCACACATAACTCCTAGCCAAGGATTTCATTTTTACAATACCCAGGTGCCCTGCATGTAGCATTTCTAGTACGCTTTCTCTTAATACTTCAGTTATGGACTTCCAGTTTGGGACGCTTTGAACACAGACCGAAATCTGCGACTGCACGGTTTCGATCTGTGCTCACCACCAGAGTGCCCCAAGCCAGCTGGCTTCGGGGCTAGGCCACACCGTAGAGGTGGTGAAGAGGGGGGAGACCACTAGCAGGGTCAAGGAGAGCCGCATCTCTCTTTCCCAGCTGGCTTTTACTCCCTTTCCCAAAGGCGGCTGCAGCAGTAGTCAGAAATGGCCACCTCAAAGAACCCGACCGGAGAAGATTGTGCAGGGGGAAGTTGGAAAGAGAAAGTTCGACTGACCGGGCTGAACAGAGAAAACACCCATTTAAGGTACCTGGAATTTGAGCAACGAAGAATAATACTATCCCTAAAGAAGACTTTTTAAAGCAGCAAAAGGAAAGTGAAAGAAAAAAGAATTGTTTTTTCTTCCTCTTTAAAATTGACAGTCCTAATAGACCTTAAACATTAAGAAGAAGAGTTTTGAATAAGAATTGTTATTAATCCTCTTTGACATCAACAGGCTATTCTTAGCTGAAAATAAAGTGTCAAAGAGATAAAGATTCTTGAATAATTAAAAAGCCTTTTAAAAAGAGAGAAAGAAAGCAGAGGAGGAAAACAAAAAGAGGGTAGAATCTGGAAAAATGGAGGATACCACCTGGCGCTAAAAAGTATTAAGAGTGAATTCTAATGAGACTTGAGAAGGATACATCCTAGCTGCAATCCTGTTACAAGATAACAAAGCCCCTCAAAAAAGAAAGTGAGAAAAGAAGCAAGAAACAACTATAAACTATAGTATGATTCCTGGAATTTTGGCAGTAGATCCTAGTGAAATGGACTAAAATTAATTAGGGGTTGTTTAAAAAACAAAAAACTTTTCAAAATGCCATCACTCCTTGAAGAACTAAAAACAATACTTAAAGAATATAAAGAAGAAGCACAAATGAAAGGAGAAACTTTTTGCCCCGCATTTCAATTTATGGAAATGGAGATTTTGGAATATCAAAAAAAAAACAAGAAACATTTGCTGAACAAGAAGGGTGGGACGGAGAAGAAGCCATCTTCAATGACCAAGCAGTTTTAAGTGTGGTAAAAAAGAGGAAGGGGGGAAAGGGAGTTAAAAAGTTAAGATTTGAAGCAACAACCAAAAAAAAGTGCAATCTGAAAAGTAATTATAATGCTAGAAAGAAGCAGAAGGGGGGATCTCAAAAGGGAGATTTGGATAGAAAAGGAACAAAAAAGGGAAAGAAGAATGGGGGATGGAAAAGAAAAGAAGCTATAAAGGATTGGAACAAGATAGAAAGAGACAGGACAGTACATGATTAAAGGGATTAATTTATTTAAGAGACACAGAGACAATGGTTAGAAGTTTAATTTAAAAAGAGAATTCTGCAAGGGTACATGAGATAATATTGCTATATTATTAGAAAATGTGTTAGATGTAATGGAATATTCTTTCTTAATAATTAAATGATGTAAAGAGGATAAGAGAATAAGGTTTTTAATTATTTAAAAATGTAAAAGTTTAAAAGAAACATGAAAGGTTTTAATGCTGTTTTTTCAAATATAGTAATAAGTTAATATGAAATACAGATGATCAAAATGAATGATAATTGATGTTATTTGTTAATAAGATGGATATTAATATTAAAGGTGGAGCTGAATTTGAAATAGAAATATGTATTTTATATATATGTATATCTTTTTTTGTTTCTCGTTAAAGAATTTAATGTGTATTTGTAAGGGAATGTACCAAGCAGAATTCGGTTGATAGTTATGTTAGAAAATGAATATTATATTTGTGAAGGTGTACTTTAATTCAATAGATAATAGTTAAAAGATATAAAGGTGGTATAACTCCAGCTTTAGCAACTACAGGCCAAAATATGTATAAGTATGAAATTATAAACAGGACAGATGAAAGTGTTAAAATATTAAATGGAAAATTAGAAAAAGAAATGTAATAAATAAATAATAAATAATTGAAATTAGAAAAGAATGGAATAATTAAAAATAAGATTATAGAAAGTAGACAAATGGAAAATCTATGGGAAAAAATCGTGAAAATGGATATAAGATATGGATTAGAATACATAAGGTGAATATGTAATTGAATTTATATCTGTATGGAGAAGTGACAACCCGGGAGCACACTGTTCTCAAAAAAAGATGTTTTATGTTCTTTATGTATATGTTTGTCTATGTTTGTCTTCAAAAAATAAAAACAGGTATAACTACCCAGTCCCCGCATAGTACGCATCCCTTAATAATTGAAAGTTCTGTTTGTCTGTTTTTGAAAGGTTTGGCGGCTTCGGTAATTTCAGTCTCTGGCCAACCTTTCAGTCTCTGGCCAACCTTTCTGGCCTACCCAGTTTAATATTTGCGCCAGGGTTCTGTCTCTCATTGTTTCCCTCGCGATGTCTGCTGCTGTCGCCAGTAGATTTTCTAATGTCTCTGTTAAGAGAGTGGAAGTGGTTGGTGCTGGATCTTCTTCTATGTTTGGTAGGGGGCAGCGGCTTAGTGCATCTGCATGGTTTATGTCCTTTCTGGGTCGGTATATTAATTTGTAGTTGTATGTGGCTAGGAATTTGGACAACCTTGTTATTTGGGGGGATAGTATGTTTGGCGTGGCTTTGTTCCCTGCGATGATGCCCAGGAGAGGCTTGTGGTCCATTACTAAGGTGAAATTTCTTCCATAGATGTACTCGTGGAATCTCTTGATTCCGGTGACAGCGGCTAGTGCTTCCTTGTCCAGTTGGCTGTAGTTCCACTCCGGTCTTGATAAAGTCTTTGAGTAGAATGCTATGGGGGCTTCTTTTCCGTTGGGTAATACGTGGCTGAGGATAGCACCAATGCTGAAAGATGATGCATCGCAGGTTAGGATTATCGGAAGTGTTTTGCTGTATTGTATTAGTACGCAGCCGGATGTAATCAGGTTTTTTATTTCCCGGAATGCTGTTTCCTCCCGTTCCCAGGACCAGGTTGCTTTTTTGTCAAGCAATCGGTGTAGTGGCTCCGCAATTGTCGCTTTCTGCAGTAAGAACATATTGTAGAAATTAATAAGTCCTAGGAATGCTTGTAGGTCAGTTTTATTCACGGGTCTGGGGGCTTCCTTGATTGCTCTGACTTTGCTCTCAGTGGGGTGGATCCCTTCGCTGTCTATCAGGTATGCTAGGAATTCGACCCTGTTGGCTGTTAATTGGCACTTCTCATTTTTCACCTTAAGCTCCACTTCCTTGAATTTACATAGAACTTCCCTCAGGTGGTCACGCAATTGTCTTTTGTCCTTGGCTCATACAAGGACATTGTCAAAATATGGCACCACCCCTTTAATCCCTTGCAGTAATCGTTCCATCAAGCTCTGGAATACCCCTGGGGCAACGCTGACCCTGAACTGCAATCTGTTGCATTTGAATGCCCCTCTGTGAATTCTTCCATCAGGGTCTCCTTCCAATCCATCTCATTGATGCTGTTTATTCCAGTGACTTCGATTCCCAATGGCTCAAACCATTCGAGTCCCAGCAAACTGAGCCGGTCCCGGTCTACTATAGTCAGCGGTAGGACTTTGGAATGGTTTTTGAACGCTATTCTGAATTGTCCAATGCCTAATACGGGAATTTGGTTTCCTTTACCAAGGAGTCTTTCAGTGTCAGAGTTTGTTTTTTAAGATGGTTCCTGCTTATGCTTGGAATTAGTCTTTTTGTGGTGTCCCAGGATACCATCGACAAGTATGAGCCTGAATCTACTTCCATCCGACATGTTTGGCCCTCTATTTTGACCTGGACATGTACTTTTCGGGTGTTTGTCATGTTGAAGTGTCTGACGGTCACCATTTGGTGTGTTTCATCTCTTCTACTTGCAGTCTCTCTCCCTCGCCTGTTTCTCATGGCCTGGTTCCGGCTTCCCAGTCGTCTTCCGATTTGGACTCGACGTCTTCATGGTGTGTGGTGGTTGTGTCTTTTGTTGATTCTTGTGGTATCTTATTCATTTTCCGCATGGTGGCTGCTGATTTCTTGGTTGCCTCCACCGCAGTCGCCTCCTCGATTGCTTCCTTGAGTGTTATCTTAGGTTTTGTCAGTAGCCTGCTCTGCAACGTTAAATCTCTCAGTCCCAGGACTACTCGGTCTCTCATAGCCTCATCCATGTTGAGGAATTCACACACCCCGGTGATGTCCCTAAGGTTTGCAACAAATTTGCTTATGCTCTCACCTTCCTTTTGGTCTCACTGGTAGAATTTGTGTTGTTTGATACTGGCGGTGTGTAGTGAGCCCTTAGGATTCGCTCTAGGTCAGGCCATGCCATCGTCTTTACATCATTTGGTGCCAACAACGCTTTGGCCATTTTAAAAATGGCGGGCCCACAGTGTGTAAGGAAGACTGCTCTCTTTCTTTGTTCCGAGATGGTCGTGAGGTCGTTCCCTTCGAGGAACATGTGGAAGTGATCGATGTACGATTCCCAGTCTTCAGTCGTTGTATCGAACTGTGCGGGTGGTGTGTTAGTCCCGGCCATCTCATCCCGGTTTGTTTCCGGACTTCCTCGGTCACTGCGTGCTCGTTGGTCCTCATGTCTCAGAATCCCACCTTCTTTGCCAGTGTTTGATTGCATAGAGGTACTCATGACGCCAACGTTCTGATTCAGCTTTTTATTTCTCGCTAGGAATGAACAGAACTGAACTCGCAGAAGAAACCGCGGCAGCCTTTATAGCCAGCTGCTCGCGGCTGTGTCCAGTGACGGCTTGTCGAATTTCCCGCCGCCCTGGACCCACCAATCACAAGTAAGTATGCTAATACGTTACAAGGACTTTTGGAATAACTATGAACTTTTTAAAGTAATCTAAACTCACTTGAAAGGCATGGCTATAAATGTGCCTAATACCTCAATCCAAGTATTTTGCAGGCACCTTTGCAGTTAGCTGCAACCAAACAAGGAAAACTTTCCAAATCATCTATTTGACTCCTCCATCCACAAACATATACTGTTTACTGATTCAGCTAAAGTAAAATATTGAACAATAATCTAGTTGCCATTTAGTTTACAGGTACACTGAAAGAATCCAGGTTTAGCCTATGATTAGTATGTTTGAAAATTTGGATATATCCATAAAAAGCCACATGCAATAAAAACATTAATTGCCTGATTCTGGAACAGGAGATGAGCTAACAAATTGATCCTTTTCAATTATGCCATCTTAGGTATGAATCTCTTTCCATCTTCTGTTTAATTCACAGTCTATCTGATGTAATGTGTTGGGTGTACCATTTTGTTTTTGTGTTTACTATAGCTTTCAAGGATGCAACACTTTTAGAATTTTTGATGGCGTGGGTGTGGGGCGGGATCTGGGAAAGCATAGTAAGAGAGATTCCAAGGCTTCGTTAATTAAATTTTTAGATCACTATTTAAGAGGGTTAGGGAAGGGGATGGATGATCGGGCCCAGTTAAAACCAAAGGGGGTGTCATTGGGATCTCCTCAGTCCGGGTTGGAAATGGGTTGGTGGGAGGGGTGGGGTTGGGGCTTTCTGGGATGCTGGGGAGGTGGGGGGAGCAATCCCCATGGTGAAGGGAATGGCAGTAGAGGTAAGCGGCGGGCGTATCAGTTTCTGGGAGGCGCACCCAATCTTCGGGCGGTGGTGCGCTCCGACCCTCATTCATTCGCATCCCTGGGGCTTGGAGGACCGAGTCCCTGGACTCAGGTTGGTCTATTTAAATGCCAGGTCTGTGGTTAACAAAGCTCCCACATCCGGGATCTGATTGAGGAGGAAACAGCGGACCTGGCCTGCATCACGGAAACGTGGTTGGGCCCAGAAGGTGGGATCCCTCTAGTGGATGTGTGTCCACCAGGTTTCCGTGTGCTACACCAACCTCGAGTCCAGGGTAGAGGCGGAGGGTGGCGGTTATAATCAGGGAGGCCTTATGTCCGAGGGAGACCACTGTCTGCAGATGGCGGCTGTGAATCTCTCCTCTTGAGATTGGGCCCTGAAGGTCAGTTGGGTCTGTTGCTTACGTACCTATCTCCCAGCTACGTGACAACAGCCCTGCCTCTGCTGGATGTCTCGGAGGTGGCAGTTGAGCTCCCCAGACTTATTGTACTGGGAGACTTTAACCTGCCATCACTGGGAGGGGCATCGAAGGTGGCGCAGGAGTTCATGGCCTCCATGGCAACCATGGACCTGACTCAGGTAATACAAGGGCCGACTCATGAGGGGGGACACATGCTTGACCTTGTTTTCATCTCGAGACAGTGGGAAAATGATCTGGGGGGATCTCCAACTATACAACCCCTGCCATGGACGGATCATTCTCTCCTTCGACTGGCCTTCCAATATGCCACCTGTCGTCACTGGGAGGCGGGACCAATGAGATGGTTCCGCCCAGGCCTAATGGACCCAGAAGGGTTCCAGGCGCTTGGGTCAATCCGGCCTCCTTGGAGCCTGGACAAATGCTGCCGGGCACTAGACTGAGTTGCCCTTTGCCTCTTACCCGCTGCAGATCCCGATTAGTTTCAGTGGAGCTGCGGGAGAATGGCGACAGAAGAGGCCTAGAGAGCTCTTGGAGATCCAGCAGGTCCGAATCTGACTGGGCAGCTAAGATCTTATTTTAGATCTTACCTTGCTGCAATGAGGCGGAACATGCATACTTCTCGCTCTCATTGCATCCGCAGATAATCGCCCGGCCACCCTGTTTAGGGTCTCCCGCTCCCTCCTAATCGGAGGGAGGGGAGGACCCACTAGGGCGTGCCGAGGAGTTTAGTCAACATCTGATGGACAAGATCGCTCAGATCCGGACAGGCTTGGACTCCGACTGGGCAGAGTCTGGGAGTGTGACAAGTGGTCTTAGAGATATCATCTGGGAGGAGTTTGATCCTGTGACTCCAAATGAGGTGGACAGGATCATGGGGAGGCTGAGTGCTGCCACGTGTTTATTGGACCCGTGTCCCTCCTGGCTGGTCTATGCCGGGAGGTCACACGAGGCTGGCTCCAGGCAGTAATCAACGCCTCTTTGAGTGGGGGTGTCTTTCCCACCGCCTTGAAAGAGGCGGTGGTGAGGCCCCTCCTCAAGAGGCCTGCCCTGGACCTGGCTAATTTGAACAACTTTCGTCCGGTCTCCAACCTTCGCTTTATTGCGAAGGTTGTTGAGCGATGGTGGCTCAGCAGCTCCCACTGTTTCTGGAGGAAACCGACTATCTAGACCCGTATCAATCGGGCTTCAGGCCCGGATACAGCACGGAGACGGCATTGGTCGCACTGGTGAATGATCTCTGGAGGGCATGGGACAAGGGTTACTCCTCTGTCCTGGTCCTGTTAGATCTCTCAGCGGCTTTTGATACCATCGACCATGGTATCTTACTGCGATGCCTCAAGGGGGTGGGAGTGGGGGGCACTGTTTTACAGTGGTTCTCCTCCTACCTCTCGGGTCGCACGCAAGTAGTGTTGGCAGGGGGGCAGAAATCAACCCCGAGACCCCTCCTATGTGGGGTACCTCAGGGGTCGGTTCTTTCGTCCCTTCTGTTCAACATCTACATGAAGCCGCTGGGCGAGATCATCCGTGGTTTTGGGGTGAGGTATCATCAGTATGCTGATGATACTCAGCTTTATCTCCACCTAACCAACCCAGTGATGCCCTCAATGTGATGTCCCGATGTCTGGAGGCTGATGGGTCTGGATGGGAAGAAACAGGCTTCGGCTCAACCCAGCTAAGACCGAGTGGCTGTACATACCAGCATCTCGAATTGTCCAGGAGATTCCATCTTTGGCTATGGGGGGAGAGGTGTTACCCCCCGTAGATAGGGCGCGCAACTTGGGTGTCCTCCTGGATACACGGCTCAGTTTGGAGGAACAGGTGGGAGCTGTGGCCAGGGGGGCATTCGTTCAGGTGCACCAGTTGCGTCCCTATCTGGACCGAGATGCCCTGCGTACAGTCACTCATGCACTCGTTATCTCCCGTCTGGACTACTGCAATGCTCTTTACATGGGGCTGCCCTTGAGGACCACTCGGAGGCTTCATCTGGTCCAGAATGCAGCAGCATGGGTTGTGATGGGAGGTTCCCGATACTCCCATATTACACCCCTCCTGCGTGAGCTGCACTGGCTACCGGTTGCCCTCCGAGTGAGATTCAAGGTGCTGGCATTGACCTATAAAGCCCTTTATGGCATTGGACCAGGATACATGCGGGAGACCCTGCTGCCAATAACAGCTTCCCAACATCCCATGCGCTCCCATCGAGAGGGCCTGCTCCAGGTGCCATCGACACAACAATGTCGACTGGCGACCCCCAGGAGTAGGGCCTTCGGTGGGAGCACCCACCCTATGGAATCAACTTCCCCTGGAGCTCCGGACGGCTCCTGACCTCCGCTCCTTCCACCGTGACCTAAAAACTTGGCTATTCCAACTAACCTACCCGGACTGATGGGGACTGATGGGGACTGAGGGAGGGTGTTAAATATATTTTTAAAATATTCTAATTGACAAAGGAGACCATGGTTTTTAATGTCCTTTAACATTTATGTAATTGTATTGGGACTGTTTTAATTGTAAGCCGCCCTGAGTCCCTCAGGAGATAGGGGCGGCATATAAGCCCTAATAAATAAATAAATAAAATAAATTTTTAAATGGATTTTAGAGTTCTACTGCTGTTGAGCATTGAGTTTGTACTGTTTCACTATGGTATGATATTACTTTATATTTCAACTTTATAGTGGTATTAGAAACTATTTATTGAAAGTTGTTTATGGTGTAATGTTATAGCAAGTATTAAATCATGTTTTTAATTTTTGGTGCATGTGTCCTAGGCAAAGGCTGACATTTTTTTAAAAAAATAATCAAATGTATTTAATATTTAAGTATGTAGATTTCAATTTAACTAAGAAAAGACTTTAACCACATATATGCATACAGACTGTCTTGATTAATGCTACACTTAGACTTTTGTGAAATGCAGATATTATTTTGCTACATAGCACATATTCACAAGAGGAGAGAAATTTGCTTAATAGCTTGTTTCTAAAATATTATTTTGACTGAAAGACAGGAAAGAACCCCTTAGAGGTAGATACCAAAAATTCCAGAAAGATTTTTGTGCAAAAGGAAAACAAATGAAGCACATAGATTGTTTTAAAATGCTTCAGGGCAGTTTCTGTGTCACTGATCACTGTCAGTGCTGGACTTTAGAAAAGAGCAGCGTGAATCGAAACGAAGTATAACAAACTTCTTGAGCAACATCCCTGTTCAAGTTTTTGTCTAGAGTGCCAATAACTTTATTAATTTAATTATACATGGTACATGATTTAGACCACAGGATCCTAAATAGGGGAGGGGCTAATTTGGATTATTGAGAAGATACTGCACCCTGTTCTTACAAAACAATGTTTGGATTTCCAATTACAGCACTCACAAAATGGCTGTCATGGAAACATGCCAGTTAGAAAGCAAAGAATTAACCAGAATCCCTCTTGCCACTCCCTCTAGTCCATTTTTTGCCAGCTTATTTTTTACTACTCCACCCTATTTCTGTCTTTTTTTTTTTTGGTGGATGGTGGAAATACTGCCAAATTGTGGGACCCTTGGGACACAAGAGCATTCTTGGAAATAAAAGTTTACACCAGGTTCTTGCTTTGTTTTGCAATGTGCCACAGAAACCAGGAATTACAGACATTTTGAAAGCTTAGTTGTATTGAGCCTGCAAGATCTATCATGTTCTGTTTTTTACTTTACCTTCCATGTGATGCCCTCTCACTTGTCTGTCTCATAACTGCTATTTTCTCTCCTTCATGTAATAACTTTGAAAATAGCATTCTGGCTTTATACACAAGCAATGCAACATCTTGTGGTAAGCTGAAAGAAAAATAATGGCAATTGCAATGTTCTCCACTCTCCTATATCCTGGGTACTCAGTGTGATTGAGGTTCTATTGCATTGGTTGTATATATTTTTATAAAAATTAAATGGAAAGCTAACATGGAACTAATTTCTAGCCCTTTTGTTTACTCCAGAAAAATAGAAAATAAAATTAAAAGGAGACCAGTGCTTGATGTGTTTGGAAACATGCCATGTTGCCCTTCTCCCACACCACCAGTTTGGAGGATGGAGCAACTTTATCAGGTTGTTTTTATTTTCCACAAACAGGGCTCTTTTATTCCAGTTCCTGGATGTCCTCATGTGTATATGTATATAAAGATAGAAATTGATCTATCTATGTATCTATCTCCATCCATCCATCCATCCATCCATCCATCCATCCATCCAAGGACATCCAAGAACTGGAATTAAAGAGCTGTGTTTGTGAAAATACAAAATCTTGCCCCCAATTTACATTCAAGCAAATTATTTCCCCCACAGATTCTTTTCAGAGATTGGCTGAAATAAAAAGCTGTAACAAAATAATTCACTAACACACATCTATGACAACTCTATTTAACCAAAATTTATCAGGGCTGTTAAATGAACAAACATCATAGGGCAACCATTTTTGGACCAAAGTACCTCAAACAAGCTAACTTACAGAACGTGTCCAAAATCTGGAACCCATGACTCCCAAGGGATGAAATTGGGGGTGGGTGGGAAATGTGGCTGTTTTAGTGCTACTGGCTGCTGCTCTCCTACTGTTTTGGTCACATGATCTTCATATTCAACATACCATGACAGTTTCCCAGCCAATGTGGCAATCCTTCACTTCTCCCCCCATCCAGCAACGACAACTTCCAGGCGGGCGGGCAGGCAGAAGATTTCTAATGCTCCCTGGCAGATTCCCACAAGGAAGCTCACTGAAGCTGGCAGAAACTCCTGCTCACACTGATATTTTTTGCCCATTCTTGCCCATTCTATTCTGTCTCTGTTTAGGTAAGCAAATCTCACTGAAATGATAAGCCAATGGGGCATGGGTTGTCTAGTTCGTTTTACAAATAAAACTATCCACTATGATATAATAGGGATTTGCTGCAATCGTGCCTTGTTTGGTACTAAAGTTTATTGTTTAAAAGACACAATGCATTATCTAATCAACTACTGCTCCAGATTTCATGGCCATTTGAGGCTTAGTGGGTGGTAATAGGAATATGGCCTTTTTGTAGCCATACTCACACAGCTTACCTTGAGATTGTTGATTCAATCTTAAAATATGTTAAGAGTGTTTTCTTTCTTCTGTTTCTTCACTTTTGGGGCTTAGCAATCTTGAAAGGTTTCTATACTTTTTCAGTTATTTTCTATATTTTGGGATTAGAATATCAACTACTTCAATGCAAGGAATGCAAGGAAAGATTCAAGGGAAACATATTGCTGGCAGATAATACATATCCCAACTGAAAAAGTGACATACATGGTTTGATAAAAAAAATACAGAGTCTTTGTTTATACAATATCTTCAGAAGAGCAGAGAGCACAGATAGTAGCCATTTTCCCTAGGAGATAGCACTAAAATGTGTAAGCCACCTTGATTGTTTTTTTAAACAAAATATATTTGATTTAATATAAAGTATTTGATTAATAAAATATTTCATATTTCCAAGTATAGAATAGCTTATAACCTACTTTATCTTGTTGGTCCTAATATCTTCCTGCAGTAATGTTTGCATGATTATAAGAAGTAAAATAAAAAAGTCTAGATTCAACTTCTTTTTAAAAACAACATGTTCACCTTATCACAAATAGTAATAGCAATAGCACTTAGACTTATATACTGCTTCACAGTGCTTTATAGACCTATCTAAGTGGTTTATAGAGTCAGCATATTGCCCCCAATAATCTGGGTCCTCATTTTACTGACCTCAGAAGGATCGAAGCAGTGGTGGGATTCAGCCAGTTTGCACCAGTTCGGGAGAACCGGTTATTAACTTTCTGAGCAGTTTGGTGAACTTGTTGTTGGAAGAAATCATTAGGGCAGAGAACCGGTTGTTAAATTATTTGAATCCCACCACTGGATCGAAAGCTGAGTCAACCTTGAGCCAGTCAGACTTTAACTCCTGGAGTGAGCAGTGAGTTAGCCCTGCAGTACTGCAGTCTAAGCACTGTGACACCACAGCTCCTTAAATGAGGAATTAAAAATCAATCTAGTATATTCTAGAACTTCATTTCAAAATACAGGGCTTTATTTTTCTATTATGTCAAATGATCAAAGTGAAATGTACTTTGTCTTCATGCAATGTCCTAGAACTGAATTTCCCAAGCCTTTCCTTCAGACCTTTGTTTCTTTTTTTAAATTGCTTTCAGTATTCTCTGAAAAAATTCACTGTAAGTTTGTGGACACAGATGTGCCCTCGGCTCCCAGCCTTCAGTTCAATGCCATTTCTCAGCTGGGATGAGGAAAAGAAAAATAAGCATCTTTAGAATACAATGATGGCATTTCTGCTTATCACTCTGCCTTAATTCCCTGAGGAATGACTACAGTGCTATAGATGAAAGTGAAGCCTTGAGCTTTGGCAAACGGAAGACAATAAGCTGCTTGTCTGGACTATAGGTATGTATTGTTTGCTAACATCTTTCTTCAACAAAGGGGAGCAAGGAAAAAGATGATTGAGGATATGGGGAACAGAACATGGTAACAAAAAAGAATATGGTTAACGTTTTTGAACTGTCTTGTTTATAACATTATTTCCAATTGTTCTTCTTCCTCCTCTCTCCCTCTCTAACAGTTAGCCAGTATTCATGGCCTCCATATATACACAGCATCATTAACTGTGATTGCGGTTCTTTTCAATGAAAAGCTTTTTTCCTCCCAAAGGATCTTTGTAGTTTCATAACCTTGGGATTCCTGTAATCTTGTTGATACTTCCTTCCCTCTGCATAGATTGTGCACTTTTGAATGGATAAGCAGGATTTGCACCTGAACACAAAGAAAAAAAGAGCAAAATGATTAATTCACCTTCCCACATTTAGTGTCCAGATGTTTAGGATTAACTGTCATGTTTTTCAGCCCAAATTCATGCTTTCTCTGTGTTAGGGGAATTAAAGTATTATGCACCTGAAGGGCATTAGAAGCCTGGATTAAGTACTCTGGTTTTCATGCATCTTGTTGTGAACTATCATCCCTATGTTATATAAGTAAACATTATACCTGTTACCTAATACAAGCAAATCACAAAATTCATCATTCCCAAGCAGCTACTTTCATGTTGGTAATTATGACACATCACTCCAGTAATTAAAATATGTCCTCAGTTCACTCATAGAAGTTTGATCTAAAAAGAAGAAATGCATTTTATACTGTCAATGAGTTACTCTGGATTCAAAGTAAGAATCCTTACCCCACAGGCTTTATATTATCCATCTGCTGCTGCCATACAAAGATTTTAGTTATGGTTGCTTAACCTTTGCTTCAGTTTGATGGGCACTTGAAGTAAAATCCTGGAGTGTGACAGAAGAAATGTCAAAACCACCCCTGGTTGCTGGCACAGGCAATGTATATGAAAAGAACATAACAACAAAGCTTCCTTGTCAAAAACAGCAAGCTACAACTTAACATGTGAATCTTTTCACAGTGTGAGCCGGATGTGTCGTGCAGCAACCATACTCAACAAAACCACTTTGTAAATAATAAATTGCAGTAGGACCGCATGAACAGTTATGTACTATGCTTTGTTCTCTTGAACATTGGTTGTAGCCATTTCTAGGGGGATGTTGAGGCAGCAATAGAAAAGAGTCCACTGCCATGCATGTATGTCAAGTAAAAGTGGATTTTATAAAGCTTAATCTTTCTCTTACCTTCAGTTTTTCCACTGAATAATTCCAGCTTTATCCTTCCCTCATGTACAAACCCTGTTTCCATGTTTACTGGCAGCTTCTTGAAAACTAGAATCCATAAAGAGTTTTTAGGAATCTTAAAACTAACAGGTTGGATTGTGGCATAAACAGATATGGACTGGAATCTATTTCCTCAAATGCACAAAAATTGTATGTCATTTACACTAATATAGTACTTGCATATGCATATGGAGGCCTTGATATATGATTGCCCTGAATTTTATCACCAATCTATCAAGTGTCAAGGATCTCAGTGTCATCCTAGTACTGTAGTGGCTAATGTTTTAATAGCCCAACTTTATTCTCTCTCAAGGCTTTGCTTCTACCTTGAAACAGATTGTCCCTGATCGGACAAGGATTTAAGAGATGGCTGGAAAAGCACATTCTTCAGTTGTCTGGAGTAACACAGAAGAAATGAAGTTTCAGAGAAATCACAGTTGAAAGCAATAGAAGTCACCTCTGCTCTAAAGAAACTGAAATTCAAAAATAAAAATAATCCAGTTACTTAACTTTCTGTAACTATACTCTTTATCCCTTCGATCAGCAGGAATGCAGTTTTTGCTTTTGCCTATCAAAATCAGCCTGTTCAACCCAACAGGTTTTTCAGGTGATTTACCAACCAACAGAGGTCTAGAATTCACAATATTTCCTGGAGAGCTCAGCTTCACTTATTGCTTATTAAGCTCTACTTGAATGGAGAAACTAAGAAGAGAAATTGATATAAAAACTATTGTTACAAGGGCTAGTCTGGTTTCAGGTTCTTTGCTTCTTTGTTTTATTGTACAACCGTACAATAAAACTACTGTAGCTGTCAGCAACTCGAACACAGAGAAATAAGGCCACTTGGTGCTGTATAGAGGAGCAATGGACAATTTGATGACCAAGGAGAGAAGTGTAGAAACAGATTTTTCTATTGCCTAACAACCTCCAAGATGGCAAGAAACCTTGCCTCCTAAAAAGAAATAAAAGAGAGGAGGAAGAGGGAAGGGGAGGTCCCAATATGATGATGGAGCAGGGAGGAGAAATGTCCCTTTTATGTCATACTGTTGGGTCAAAAAGGAACAGGGATCCCTGCTTCTTCCAGACACACAGAATGGGAAGTATTATAGAATGCAGAACAGGATAGTTGAAAACCTAAATGCTTCTTAGAGCAGAGATGACAGTTTTGTCAACCACAAGGAGTCAGTCATTCAATTATTCAATTTCCACCTGCCAAGTGATTCTGGGTAGCTTACAAAAGGATGGAAAAAACAATAAAGTAGAAACAGACAAAAAGAATAGATAGAATCACAATAAAAGCAACCATGCCAGGGCAAAATTGACAACCATACACACAATATCCTAGCCTAGTATCAGTAGGAAAGGTAGGGCCTTCAGGGATCTCCTAGGAACAGCAGAGTATACAAATATCAGAGTGGAGAAGTGAGGGGGGTTATTGAAAAAAGGAGGCACACCAACAGAGGCGAGTCTGAAAGGTGCTTTTTCAAGAAGCAGCTGCATTTTCTGGTTTTTCTTTGAAGAAGTTTCACTTCTCATCCAAAAAACTTCTTCAGCTCTGACTGGATGGTGGGGAAGGGAAGGATGTATTTTGGATGGGAAATGGATTGTCTTCAAAGAAAAACCAGAAAGTCCATCGCCTCTTGAAAAAGCACCTTTGGGACAACCATGACCTGGATGGCTGAGAATCTCCATAAACATTCAACAGAGATGAGATTGATTCATTGATGGGACCTTGATGGCCAACCCAGATCTACCTATACCAAAAATGGACTGCTTGGTATTAAAGATGTTTCTACTACAAATGCCTCAGCTGAGTTCTCAGCTGAGTTTCGCCCTGAAAGCAGAAATACAAAGTAGAAGTTACTTTGGATTTTCTAAGGCTTGGATTGTAATTCTCAGAAATACAACACCATGGGTAAAAGCCTCTGCAGCTTGGAAATAGAATCATAATCCTATTCTATACGGAAATCCCTCTGTATGACAAATACCAAACAACCATTATTTCCTTAGCTGGGAATTTTTCCCCCATGCATGACAGATTTCGTTGTTGGCTAAACTAACAAAGACAGAAGTTAAACAAATAAGTGATAAAAACAAATATATAATATATAAAGGAAGTAAACTAAAAAAAGAAAATCAATTAATTTTTATAATGTTTACTTCTCATAAATATTAATAAATATTAATAAAGAGGAATGTAGCATTCTAGATTTAGTGCTCTATGAAACTTTATGAAAATGTATGTAGGAAGATAACAAGATGTTGATCGATTGAAATGATGTGTTTGCATTTTAGTGTAAGGTACTTTCCAAGGAAGTGCACAATAAAAGAATAAAAAAGAATGAAATCAAAATGAATAATTAAAAACAGACAGCACTATAGAAACCACAGACCTGCTACAATCCTAAATTATAGGTCAAGGTTGTGCCCAGCTAAAGTCATACAAATATGGGATTTAATGGAGAACAGCAAGAGACACTCTACAAATAGAGGAATGGGTAAAGCACACCCCTGGTTTTCAGCATCTGTACTTGGAGATATTTCCAAAAATAGAACCTGGGGTGTCACCTGCTATACCAGAACAAAGGCAGGATTTGGATAAAGATGGGGGACTAATTCAAAATTCATATGGAGGAAAAATGTGATCTTTACAGAACCATGCCATGTTTCAAAAGAAACTAAAACTTCTGACTTTTCGATATGGAGTTTGGGAGCTTTGGAAGATGCTTTTTAAAATAAAATAAAATGCAGCTTAAGTTTTACATATCTCAAATTGGTGTTTGCATGTATATAACAAACTCCAGAGGCATAGCTTACCAATCAGACCAAGAAATACCTGCCATGGGTTTTGCAGAGGGCAGTTCTCTAGAAGGGCAGTCAGAACAATCCCAAAATTAGTAGTTAAAAGTCAAGGATTCAGGTGCCCAGCTAAAGTCATACAAATATGGGATTTAATGGAGAACAGCAAGAGACACTCTACAAATAGAGGAATGGGTAAAGCACACCCCTGGTTTTCAGCATCTGTACTTGGAGATATTTCCAAAAATAGAACCTGGGGTGTCACCTGCTATACCAGAACAAAGGCAGGATTTGGATAAAGATGGGGGACTAATTCGAAATTCATATGGAGGAAAAATGTGATCTTTACAGAACCATGCCATGTTTCAAGTAAGAAACTAAAACTTCTGACTTTTCGATATGGAGTTTGGGAGCTTTGGAAGATGCTTTTTAAAAATAAAATAAAATGCAGCTTAAGTTTTACATATCTCAAATTGGTGTTTGCATGTATATGGCCAAACAAAAAAACAAACAAACTCCAGAGGCATAGCCTTACCAATCAGACCAAGAAATACCTGCCATGGGTTTTTGCAGAGGGCAGTTCTCTAGAAGGGCAGTCAGAGAACCAACCTCTGTTAAAAGACATTCAGGAAAAGCTGCCTGGTCCAAGTGTGGTTTTAAAGTAGCAGATCATTAAACAGTAACAAGCAGATCACTGAACAGGCACAAAGTACTGTAGTGACGTGCACTGTATTCAAACTGTAATTACTCATTGATTCATAGGAATATTTTTGTAGACCTGTTTCCTCTCTGGTTTGTTATTTTGGAGCTGCCTAAGGGGCTTTTTAATTGGGGAGATAGATCTGGATATATTTAACCAAGAAAAAGGTATTGCAGCAGTTTAAGTTTTTCAATTCAGAAAAAAGCCAGTGTGGTGTATTACAATGATCAAGGTTCAAGTCCACTGTGTAAACAAAATGGGTAACTTTGGCCATCACTTTCTTTGAAGTCAAACCATTTTCAAGTTCTTGTTCTGGAGATAAAGGGAAATCCCATGTTAGCCACTTCGATCTCCTGGGGTAAAGGCAGGATATATGCATCTAATGCATACCTACATGAAAAGATAATGAAAATACCAAAATATATAAAATATAGTGATCTCAGGTATCAAATTACTGTTACATTTATGAATTGCTCCTAAAATGAGTCTAGCTGGAATTGTAACATAACACAAACACCATGCATTGTAGATATCAATCTGCTATTCCAATGCTTTTGACATTCAACTGTTTATGTCTGAATTCCCAATATTCTAGCATCATATAGACTTACAGTATCAGGCAATGCTACTATTTTGCATTTTTTATTTATTTTATAATATTTTAATAGCTGTATATTGCTTAACAATTCGGTTTGGGTATAGGTTTGTTTTTTCTTTAGCTGCTTTAATTCAGCACACCAGTTGCCATGGGAATTCCAGCTGGCCAATACTGAAAAAAATATAGCTACAGTGACCACACATCCTTTATTATAAAGGACAGTCCTTTGTTTCAGAAAACTCCTTTAGATTGATTTTTCAAAATCTCACTTTATCCTTTATTTTGATAATTTACCATACAAATAGTACTGCAATACAATCTTTCACGTTAATGTGAAAAATATGGAAACTTAATTATATTAAATTTCCTTGGTTTTGCTCTTGAATTTTCTGTTGTAAAGAGAGTTATAATCATAAAGAATACTTTTTATCCTTATAAACTTCCTTGACATTTGCCCTTTTATTAGGTTTGTCCTTTATTTTTTCCAAGAAAATATGTAATTATAGCACATCTAATGACTATTTTGTAAATTACCTCCACAGTAGGTAAATATTTAATTACTACATCAAATAAATGGGACCTTTGTCCTATGTACAATTTTAAAATGTTCAGGAATGGGTTAAATTTATTGTGTGTTTTATTCTGAGAAATGCCAAGCATCAGATAATTCTGACGTATATTTTTATTTCCGTGTGCTAAGGCAATAAGTACAGAAACTCATATGCTCAGTGAATAAAATTATTTTACTAAAGGTGGAGGCCAGACAGAAACTTCATGGCAGCAGGTGGGATGCTATAGTGTAATGGGAGATTAGTAATAATGTTGAGACAAGAAGTGCATTTGTTAAAACAGCATCATTCCAGGTATTTCAAAGTAGTAAGGTAAATCTGCCCATTTCAGTTTCATAGGTTCATTTCATAGGTTCATTTTTTTATAACTTTGCAAGTTCATCCTAGAAAGATAAAAAATGTATAGACATTATCATATATTATTTTATTATTATTTATTTAGACTTGTATGCCACCCTTCTCCCTAAGGACTCAGGGCGGTGAACATTTAAAAACCGAACAAATTACAATAAAAAATAATTAAACAACTACAAGTCTAAAACCAATTAATTAAAATTGAATTAAAATAACCCACCCA
The DNA here is from genome assembly GCA_009733165.1 of Naja naja. Classification (NCBI taxonomy): domain Eukaryota; kingdom Metazoa; phylum Chordata; class Lepidosauria; order Squamata; family Elapidae; genus Naja; species Naja naja. Next base: position 79,068,325 of record CM019149.1, read on the forward strand.
CGGGTCAGTCCAGACTGGCCTGCTGAAATAGCCAGGTCTTCAGGTCTCGACGAAAGGAGCGGAGATCAGGGGCCAAACGGAGATCCACAGGGAGCTGATTCCATAGCGCTCCCACAGAAAAGGCCCTAGCCCTGGGAACCGCCAGCCGACAGTGTCTAACTGACGGAATCCCAAGGAGGCCCCTCCTGTGGGAGCGCATGGGGCGATTGGAGTGTGATGCTGGCAGGAGACATTCCCGCAAGTACCCTGGACCCAAGCCATTTAGGGCTTTATAAGTTGTTACTAGCACCTTGAAGGCAACCCAGGAGGCAACCGGCAACCAGTGCAAATATATATATATATGTTCCTCCTGATAGTTGTGAGAATTTTATCTATATGCACTCTTTCCCAAGCTAATTTTATATATTTTATGGCTGACTGCAGAGTCGGCCAAATCTTTAAACTTGATTTGGCATTTTTGTGGTTCTGTTGAGTCCTTCCCAAGAACTTAGGATAGGCAGATGTTGATGTTTGATTGTGTTAAAGTATGTAAGCTAATCCAAATAAACTTCCCTTTTACAATTGACAAATGGTGACAGTTAAATCTGGTGTGTTGTAAGCCAAGGCTTTTAGCAGTTTGTATTGAGAAAGTCCACAATATTTTAACCTGCTCATTTTCTACTACAGCTAGACTTCAATTTACAACAGTTCATTTAGTGATCATTCGAAGTTACTATGGCACTGAAAAAATAACTTATGACCATTTTTCACACTTACGACCATTGCAGCATCCCCATGGTCATGCGATCAAAATTCAGATGCTTGGCAACTGATTCATATTTATGACCACTGCAGTGTCCTGGGATCATGTGGTGACTTTTTGTGACCTTCTGACCAGCAAAGTCAATGGGGAAGCCACATTCACTTAACAACCATACTAACTTAAAAACTACAGTGATTCACTTAAGAACTGTGGTAACAAAGGTTGTAAAATCGGGCAAAACTCACTTAATAAATGTCTCACTTAACAACAGAAATTTTGGGCTCAATTGTGGTTGTAAGTTTAAGACTACCTGGATTTTCAACTCTAGGTTCCCACCAATTTTCATTGGTGGTATTTTTATTATTATTTTATTTTTATTATTATTGGTGGCACATGGTATTTTTTTATAGAAGTTTCAGTGAGTCATTTTGGCAACTATGTCAGGTGGTTTAGCTTGTGCAATCTTGCATGAGTATATGACCTATTGTTTTTTCTGCTTCTTTGCACAGTCTGTACTTGAATTATTAGACAATTTCTCAATTCAGGCCTTGATTTCATTGGTTGAAATAGCTTGATCTTGTGCAGCCAAAATCAAACTTTCAGTTGTTGTTTTTTTAATGTTCCAGTTGCATGCCATTGCCAGGTTTTTATCTTTATCTACTGTCACCTTGATCTTTTGCAGAAACTGACCATGTAATGCTTTTCAAAATAATTACATTATTTTGATACTTATTTTTATTTCCTGTTCCTTTAGTAAATTCCAGCTTGTAACTTGCATCAATGCTTGTTCTTGGCTCTCTTTTACATAGTCAGCCAATGCATGTTTTTCTTCTTCAACAGTTTGTTTGAATCAAAGTAAACTTCTGCCTCCATTTCTGTGAAGCAAATATGATCTATATTTTAATATCACTACGAGGATGTAGTGCACAGTGAATAGTCATGAGTTTTCTTATTTTTTAGTCCAAACTGTCCAGTTCAGTTTGTGCCCAGTTAGTAATCCCAACAGTGTATCAAACACAGGTATGGCCCTGGTACTGATGATGCTGTCTTTAGCAATTTTCTCACTCTTGGGATGTATTCTTTATTAGTCATATTTTTAACTTGTCAGTGGTTGATGTTATCCAACTGACAAAATGCCAAGATTTATTTATTTATCAAAAAGTAGATACTGCCATTTCGCTCTCAGATTGACTCAGAGAGATTACTTGTAGGTTTCATCCCAATGGTGCCTGATAGTTTTGCCATTCAATATTTCAATTCATTTCTGTTTGTGATTTTATCCCAACTTATTACCATTGTGGCACATTTCTCTAGGTCTAAATTCCATTGCTGTATCTGTGCTAAAAATTCTCAGTGTTTGTCAATGACGGGATTTTGATTTCTGACTTTCCAGAAAACTTCAGATCATCCATACAAAGCAAATGTGATTATTTTATTAGCATTTTTTTGCTGTTTCATAGCTAAGATTTGTTTTCGGTTGACCTCGGTCTCATATTTCAGTTGAACTACAGATAACCTTTAAGACCAGCATCAGTTTTATTCAAGATCTTAAAGGAGAGTTGTCTCATTGTTTGAAATACTGTGCCTTACATCTCTTGATCATAGCTCAGAAGTTGCAGTATTTGTCCTGGACCAGCCTACCTTACCACCTGTACAGTATATGAACAGTAAAACTGAACAAGAGGCTCAGATTTTTAAGCATACCACACTGATCATCTGAAAGGATGGTGTGTGTGAATGGGTGTTTGGATGGGTGTCTGAACAGCACAACCAACCCATGGGATTGGTCTTGATTAATTTCCTGGTTACCCAGTCCTTTGTTGGGGTGGGTGATTTTGCAGAGAATTCTGGTGATCTCATGAGAAATAATGGTTTTCTACCTGGTGTTCCAGTGTGGGCAGCATTTGTGTTTAAGGCTTTTGTAATAAGGAGACAGGAACATTGAAGGAAGAGTTTGGCGAAATGTGCTGTATACCACAGAGAAGACCTTGTATCTAAGACCAAGGACAAGACACTCTGAGGTCCAAAGTGGAGAAGGAGGAATGGTTGCAGTTAGTTTGGGCAAGGCCATGCACCTCCCTCCCCTTTCCCTTTTCTCCTTTCAAGGGCAGCTGCAGTTGCTCACACTGGTGGAAAAAAAACTGTAGCTGGCCAGAGACAAAAGCAAGGACAAGTGATAAGGAAGCAGGAAGAATTACAGTATACTGTAGTCAAATTTCTTGTTGCTTATTCAAACAGGATCCAAAAGGACAGGAGATTTAACCATAGCTATGTTTCCACATGCATGTAACAATTCAGCAAAAAGAATCCAACTTTATCTTGAAGTAATTGAAAATTATTTGGGCTTTCCTTTCTTGCTCCAAGAACACAGTTTTCTTTGAAAGCCATAACCAAGATGGTCTGTAAATAGCACTGCTGGCCCAGCTCAAATACTACAAAGATGGCTGGTCTTCAGCCACAAAGACAGGCAGGATGCCCTAAGCAGAGTTTCTGACAAAAAAGTGGGCAAATTCTAGTTGAAGAAGTCTTAACTGTGCCTTTGTTCCACATTAGAATCATTTTTACACATTTTTATCATCATTACACAGGCTGATGAATGGCTGATAAGTCTGTTTCCATAGTGCCTTAACCAGTATATTTCTGACATTCCAATTAGTACTTCCTCTATGTCACTAGCAAGACTCATTGTGTCACTTGAGGGTTGCATTTAAAATGCTTGGAGTTGTTTTTTTATTATTATTTCAAAGTATTCTTTAAAAATAAAAATAGCTACAATTGAATCTTTTGTTTGTTTGGAGAAGTGCTCAGTTGCTCCTAACAAATGGAAAAGGCATCATGGAGTGGTAAGGAGAAACTGATGGACTAGGAGGAGTAACTTTTACTTCCTGTTAAATAGTAGGCTTGTGACTGGGCATGCCTGTCAAATCTAATGTTTTGTGAGATAGAAAATATCAACCTCTGGAGTGACTACCATATGGACTCAAATTGAGGGAAGGTTCAAACCCTTGTGCAATGAGGGCTCATAAAATGTTGTTCTGGTAGTTTCTAGAGCCACAATGTTATATAGAACATTACTTGCTCCAGTTGCTTTATTTAGAAAACTTAAGAATTCAGACATGTGTTACTAATTTACTGAATGTTTGACTAATGCTTTTTTACTGAATTAATATTTATCTAAAAAAAATACATAGCCTAATTGATTTAGCACCATTGCTCAGTCACAAAGTAGCACTGAGCACAACAGAATTCTTGTCTACCTTCTTAACTGTTCAGCCCTATTAAAAAAAACAGGGTGCTACAACTAAAATGAGAATTATTCTTCTTCTGGCCAGTAGCTTTGATTTCACAGTCCCAAAGGAACTCACAGATGGAGAAACATTTTTCTTTTTGGCAGGGCAGAAGAAGAAAGTCCCCTGCTGTTCTTCTCCTCTGGAGGTTTGTCTGGTCTGCTCCTTTCTGGCAAGTGAGGGATTTAATTGGACTGTAACCCTTAGTCCCTTATTTCCAAGGAGGCCTATGTGTTTGCTCCTCCTTGCTTCTTGCTTCTGCTCTGAAATCTCAGGACAGCTATAGCATACCCAGGAAGCAGAAGGAAAGAGTTACACAGTACAAACATATCGTGGTATTTAAAGTGTTCATCTTTTTGAAAATTTAAATTTTAAAATAGTTTAGTAAGAGTACTGTAACTAGTTTTCTGTGTGTTGCAGAATGAAATCATTTTTCCCATTCACACACAGGAATGTAACCTGAAGTGTAGGGATTGAAATGCTGGCATTAGACTCGAGAGACCACGATCCAAGTCCATAGTGGGCCACGCAAGTATACTGGATAATTTTACAATTTGTATCTCAGTCTTTCTCACACAGTTATTGCTCTGGGGATAAAATTAGGGGAGAGTTCCTAATTTGTACTACCCTGTGTACTTTCAGAGAAAAAAATGAACTACAATGCAATCAATAAATCAAAGGCTCAGAATTAACTCACAACTAGACTTGAACTAGAATTCTCACAGAATTCTTTTAGCTAAGAGAGAAGCCACAATCTGAAGAACATAATAAAGAAATATAGTGTGGGTCATCTACACTGCAGGAACTGCAAAGTTGAGATTTGATTTAAAAGTTTTGGTGCAGCTCTATCCATCCAGGAATGTGGGTGTGCTGGAAACCACCAGGCAGTGCTCTCATTTCGGTAGCAGAGATATCTAGGGGATCTTTCCCCTTGCATTTACGAGGGATTTTAAGCATTAATAAGGACTTCGGCCATTTCTTGCAAGGCTGAGAAACTGTAATTGTGGTCAACCCATAACTCCTTAGAGAAATGACTTCTAATAAAAAAATTATGTATGAAAACAAGTAAGAAACATTAGTAAGAAAAACAATGAAGCCAATACAACACTTTATAATTATTTGAACCCAGGGACTTAGAAAACAATCCCTCATGGAACTTCGTAAAAATGAATTATGCCATATTCAAAATAAATAGCCTGGAAAGAAATTATTTTGTTTTGATCCATGTGTCACCAGGAATTTGAAAGAACCACTCTCAGGGCACTTAAAAGTTTAAGGTCTATGTGAAATGCGTCAAGAGTGAGGGCACTGAAGCATATAAATACATTTGTACTATGAATTAACAAAACAGCTGATTGCTGGTACCAGCTAACCTGGTTCTCTTGACAAAAATATCAGCCTTCTTAAGCAAATGGCATTCCTGAAAGTTTAAGAAGTGTTTAAGAGGAATTGGCATGCAAACATTACCATTACACTAGCATCTTAGGGATATCATGCATGGACTAAAAAGGAGTAGCTGGAGGATTGTGCAATTATTGCCATAGGACAATTTCTTAATAGGATAAATAGGATAAATAAATCATGTGTCCTTATTTTAAACTCTGTTAGCATATATATTATCTTGTGTTACTTTGATCTGCCAAGTCTCCTGTTCTCCTGGCAGTAGATAACTGAAAAAAGTTGATGATGAAACAGCAGCTGTAATTTCCTCATCATAGAACTCCATCTTTTAAAAGGGGTTGTAAGGGGAGGTTATTAGCATTTTTAATTAATGGTTTAAAGGGGTTAGGGAGTGGGGAGGGCTGTAGGTTTGGGCGGGAACCAGGGGGGGTTCCACTGAACCAACCCCTAGTTCAGTCCAAGTCAGGAGAGGGTCATGGTGGGGGGGGGCAGGGGGGCTCTGGGACCCCTGGGAACAGGGTGGGGATTGCAATCCCCAGGGCGATTGGGAATGGTAGGAGATGGAGAAACAGAGGGCCATATCATGCTTTGGGAGCATGCCCCCGCTGTCTTCGAGCTGTGGCGCACTCCGACCCTTCTGTTTCCGCCCACTCCCCTGAGGATACGGGAGGTGAGATCCCTGGGCTTAGCTTGGTCTATGTGAACACCAGGTCTGTGGTGAATAAAGCCCCCCTCCTCTGTGATATTGAGAAGGAAGCCGTGGACCTGGCTTGAATCACAGAGACCTGGTTGGGACTGGAGGGAGGTGTCCCTCTATGTGAGTTATGTCCACCAGGTTTCTGGGTGCTTCACCAACCTCGAGCCCAGGGGAGGGGCGGCGGGGTGGCCATAGTTATTAGAGAAACCTTGTGTCCAAGGGAGATCACTGTCCCGCAGATGGGTGGGTGTGAGTCTCTCCTCCTGAGGTTGGGCCCTGGTGGTCAGTTGGGTCTGTTGCTCACGTACCTCTCTCCCAGCTCCGTGGCAATGGCCCTGCCCAAACTGCTTGGCATTCTCTCGGGAGTGGCGGTAGAGTTCCCAAACTTTTAGTGTTGGGGGATTTCAACCTGCCCTATCTGGGTGGGATGTCGAGTTTGGGTTGGGAGTTCATGGCTTCCATGGTGGCCATGGACCTGATTCAAATAATTCAGGGCCTGACTCATGGGGGAGGGAGCACACTTGACCTGATTTTCATCTCTGGACAGTGGTGTAATGATCTTGGTGGGGGCTCACCAACTATTCAGCCCCTGTCATGGACCGATCATTATCTCCTATGGCTGGTCTTCCAGCAGGCCACTCCATGTCACTGGGAGGCGGAACCGATTAGATGGTTCCGCCCCAGGCGCCTGATGGACTCTGACGGTTTTCAGACGGCGCTTGGGTTATTTCCCACCTTCCTTACCCACAGCTTGGCCGAGACCTTGGTGGACGCCTGGCAACGGGCGGCCTCAGAGGCTCTTGACGTGTTGTCCCCTTGCGGCCCCTAACATGTTGCAGATCCCGGTTAGCTCCTTGGTTTTCGGGGGAGCTCTGGGAGATGAAGCGTCGGAGTGGCCTGGAGAGTAGTTGGAGATCCAGTCGCTCCGAGTCTGACCGTGCCCAGCTAAAAGCCTATACTCGGACTTATCTGGTGGCGATGGGAGCGGCGAAGTGTGCATACTTCTCCGCTCTCATTGCATCCACAGATGATCGCCTGGTCACCTTGTTTAGGGTCACTTGCTCCCTCCTTCATCAGGAGGTGAGGGAGGACCCTTTGCAGGGAATGGCCAAGGAGTTTAGTCAGCATCTGCTGGATAAGATCACTTAGAGTCGGGCCAGCTTGGACTCCGATTGGCAGGGGTCAGATGAGGGAGTAACGGCGAGTCTGGTTAATACCATCTGGGATGAGTTTGAGCCTGTGTCCTTAGAAGAAGTGGACCGGACCATGCAGAGGCTCAGTTCCACCACGTGTTTACTGGACCCGTATCCCTCCTGGCTGGTGTATGCCACCCGGGAGGTGACACACGGCTGGATCCAAGCAGTGATCAACGCTTTGTTGAGGGAAGGATCTTTTCCCGCTGCCTTAAAGGAAGCGGTGGTAAAACCCCTCCTCAAGAAGTCTGCCTTGGACCCAACCATTTTGAATAACTTTCATATTGTCTCCAACCTTCGCTTTGTTGCGAAGGTTGTTGAGAGCATGGTGGCTCGGCAGTTTCCAGGGTTCCTGGAGGAAACGGATTACCTAGATCCATACAATCGGGCTTCCGACCCGGTTACAGCACGGAGATGGCATTGGTCGCACTGGTGGATGATCTCTGGAGGGCTCGGGACAGGGGATTTTCCTCTGTCCTAGTCCTATTAGATCTCTTGGAGGCTTTTGATACCGTTGACCATGGTATCTTATTGCGGCGCCTCGAGGGGTTGGGGGTGGGAGGCACCGTTTTACGGTGGTTCTCCTCCTACCTCTCGGGTCGTTCGCAATCGGTGTTGGCAGGGGGCAGAGGTCGAGCCCGAGGCCCCTAGCTTGCGGGGTGCCTCAGGGGTGGTCCTCTCACCCCTCCTGTTCGACATCTATATAAGCCGCTGGGCGAAATCATCCGGGGTTTTGGGGTGAGGTATCATCAATATGCGGATGATACCCAGCTTTACATCTCCACCCCAGACCAAATCAGTGAAGCCCTCTCCGTGATGTCCCATTGTCTGGATGTGGTGCGGATCTGGATGGGAAGGAACAGGCTCCGGCTCAACCCTGCCAAGACTGAGTGGCTGTGGATACTGGCATCTCGGATCCAGGATATTCCACCATTGGTGATGGGGCGAGAGGTGCTGCCCCCTGTGGATAGGGCTCGCAACTTGGGCGTCCTCCTGGATTCACAGCTCAGTTTGGAGGATCAGGTGGGAGCTGTGACCAGGGGGCCATTTGCCCAGGTTTGCCTGGTGCGCCAGTTGCGCCCCTATCTGGACCGAGATGCCCTGTGGATGGTCACTCATGCACTTGTTACTTCCCGAATCGACTACTGTAACGCTCTCTACATGGGACTTCCCTTGCAGACCACTCGGAGGCTTCAACTGGTAGAGAATGCGGCTGTGCGGATTGTGATGGGAGTATCCCGATACTCCCATATTACACCCCTCCTGCGTGAGCTACATTGGTTGCCGGTTGCCCTCCGGGTGAGATTCAAGGTGTTGTTGTTAACATGTAAAGTCCTACATGACTTGGGTCCGGGGTACTTGCGGGAACGTCTCCTGCCAGCATCGACATCGGGCCTCCTTGGGGTGCCATCGGATAGACAGTGTCGGCTGGCGGCACCCAGGGGGAGGGCCTTCTCTGTGGTAGGATCCACCCTGTGGAACAGCTCCCCTTGGGGCTCCGATTGGCCCCGGACTCCATTCCTTCCGCCGTGACCTGAAGACCTGGTTTTTTCAGCAAGCCAGCCTGGACTGAAGGGAAGGGGGATGGGTTTTTAACTGTATTTTAGATTAGTTTTATTGGTTTTAGAGTTTATTGGGCTTGGGTTTAATAGTGTTTTAATTAATTTATTTGTATTGTGTATTTTACTGTGAGCCACCCTGAGTCCCTAGGGAGAAGGGCGGCATATAAGTCCAATAAATAATAATAATCTATTTACCTGCTTCACTAATTAAATACTATAAACAGGATAAGGGAAGCATGCGGAGAATGATTTTTGGAATTATTTCTAACCCTTTGCCAGCAATACCCAATACTCCTTCCTTCTCCTATTTTCTGTAAAAAAACAACCCTGTGAAGTGAGTTGGCCTTAGGCAGAGTGACTGGACGAAAGTCTCTCAGCTGAGTTAGGGTTGAAATTGTGAAGGAGAACTTTTTACTAGAGACTAATTATCAATACTATAGTACTGAGAGATAGGTATTGATGGTTTCTTATTACTTTATGGTTGTTTAGAATTCAGAGATGTTTAGCATCCAGCAAGACAGATAATTCAATTCAGACTAGTTTGTCATTTTCTTCATTCTTGCCATGTTCCATTTGTTTCAGATACATATTTCTTCCTTTCAGTATTAAACCTCCTTAGATTATTTTGTCAAAGGAAACATTTTCCTTCCTCCACAATCCATACCAGCACACAGTAGAAGAGAAAACCTTTATTTTGGTCATCGACCAATGAAAATACATTCAACACAACACAAAACTATTCCCTAACAAGAATGATTGTGGGAGATGCTTACATGTAATGTAGCAAAATTTGGCTACTTTTAGAGAAATAAACTTGTCTTGATTGTTTAGCAGACAGTGCAAATAAAAATCATAGACTGCCCCACAAATTTAAATAAAGAGGGATAATCAGCTGGTGGCAAATGTCCCTGTAGAACTGGCAATACAGATGAATGTGAGCCATGGTTTCTATGGTACCCATATCACAGTGCCTTTCATATGGGGTTTTCCTATATTTCCCTGCCAAGACAGCTGAAGGGAAAGCACCAAATCCAGCTAAAGCTCTCCTGAATTTGAGGAGTATACAGTACAAAGTAAACTGGATTGTGCAAAACCAAAACCATAAATGTACCTGTAAAAACAAAGATATTTTTCTTAGTACTGTTGGGGAGATGAAACAAAACGTGCATGAGATTTGCACATCTCAAAAAGAATGATATATTGTATCAGAATGGTCAAACAAATGGCAACTTCAAATCTCAACAAATAAATGCTCGGTCTTACATATTGGCAAAAAAAACCCAGAAAATAAAATACAAGGTGAATAGTCAAGACCTTGTTGATGATCCAAACTCCATCAAGGACCTTGGAATACTCATCTCTAATGATCTAAGTGCTAGAGCCCACTGTAACTACATAGCCAAAAAGGCATTAAGAGTTGTTAACCTAATCCTACGTAGCTTTTTCTCTGGTAATATCACACTACTAACTAGGGCATACAAAATATTTGTCAGACCAATACTCAAATACAGCTCATCAGTCTGGAACCCACATCACGTTATCTGATATTAACACAGTTGAGAAAGTCCAGAAATATTTCACAAGAAGAATTCTACACTCCTCTACTCATTGCAGAATACCGTATGCCACCAGACTTGAAATTCTAGACCTAGAAAACCTAGAACTACGCCGTCTTCGGTCCAATCTAAGTATAGTATATAAAATCATACATTGCAATGTCCTTCCAGTCAATGAATACTTCAGCTTCAACCATAACAATACAAGAGCACACAACAGATACAAACTCAAGGTTAACCGCACCAAACTTGATTGCAGGAAATACAACTTCAGCAACAGAGTGGTCAATGTCTGGAATACTCTACCTGACTCTGTGGTTTCTTCCCCAAACCCCAAAAACTTTAACCATGGACTGTCTACTATTGACCTCACCCCTTTCCTAAGAGGTCTGTAGGGGGCGTGCATAAGTGCACCAACATGCCTACTGTCCCTGTCCTATTGTTTTTTTTATTTTTTATATGTATTCATTTCATGTATTCACAACTATGTTTATCCTTATACACAACTATGTTTATCCTTATACTTATTATTTTGTAAGCAATTGACAAAATAAATAAATAAATAAATAAATAAATAAATAAATAAAATGAATACCGAGTTTAATTTTGTACTACAGTATTTTAAAGGAAAGGTATTAAGAATTATTAATGAATATTTATTTATTTATTATTGGGACTTATATGCCGCCCCATCTCCGAAGACTCGTATGTATGCAAATGGAAAGATCCCCTTTTAATCACTTTGACAGGGTTGTGCAAACATTCAGATTCAAAAGCAAAAACATGCTTCAGAGCATACCAATGGGTTTTTTTCCCCCATAATAGCCATTGCAATTCTAGGAAAGCCACAGCTGGTTTAAAGTCACAGATCAATGCTACACTGTATGGGATGCCCTACATGCTGAATCTGCAGTGTTGCCAGCCCCCAAAAGTAACAGGAATGACTGAGACTGGATTAAAGGCATTTGCCTTCTGTAATTTCTAATGCAGATCAAAAAATGCAGTAAATGGATTCCAACTTGACAGCATGTTACAAAATCTTCAGTCAAGACAATATAAATGGTACTGGCAGGTGAACCATCCAAACAGAGCAAACACGTCTAACCACTTTTCATTTGGGATCTGATGTGAAGGATGTAGTAACATTTGATTATTTTGCTGCTCAGGCATGACTCATCCCTTCAAGCCTCCTCTTTATGAATCCAGAGGGATAATTACACAGATAAAGGTTTGTGTTCCCCATCCAGAAAACCATTGCTTATTATATTAATTATATGTCATTGTTGTGTAACAATTGAGCTAGAAAATAAAAAATGGTGGAGGTAGGCTATCAAATAAATTGCAAAATGGAGTCAGAAGCTATTTATTTCAATTAGCAAAAGTATGAGTAGTCAGCCTATAGCTTCAAGGCCCTATTTTGCTTCAGAATTCTATTTTTGAGATCCCTAAAGTCAAGGTATGATTGCATTGTTACATTTCATTAGTATAAGCATCAAAAATCAGTAGTGGCATGATCTCCCAGCAAAGCAGAAGTGAGAGATGTACACAAATAGCTATTTTAACCTCTTCCAAGTTCCATCCATATGTGCTATGCAACCCCACCACCCTGTATGACTTCCCAGTAACTACAAACCTCCTTCCTCCCACAAAATTACTATAAATAACTCCCAGCCACCGAAAATATGTCCATTTCTGGAAACAGAATAACTAATTAAACATCTAGTAATGTGGTTATAATTCTGTTTTTCTTTGCATGGTAACCACTGAATATTTGTTTCTTTCACTGAACCCATATAATAAATATGAATTTGCAATAGTATGAACTGTTTTTCTCTTCAATTCTATTAGAAATCTCTAAGGCAAGGAATTTGTTTTGTAAGTAGCATTATGAAACAATTAGCACTTCCTTTATTTCACTAAAGAATTCACGTGCGGATTACTACCATGGTCCTTTGAGACAAGTAAACTACTTCCTGTTATGAAAACACTAAAGTAACTTGAATCCTATCAGAAATTCCTAGAAAAGTTGTGTATTTGAGGCATAACTACCGTGTTTCCCCGAAAATAAGACCTACCCCGAAAGTAAGACCTAGCACTATTTTCTAAACCTGCCCTAATATAAGACCTACCCCGAAAATAAGACCTAGTGTAAATCTCCAGTTCCAGGAAGACTTTTCAGGGAGCAACCGTGCACCGAAACACCCCCTACAAACTCACACCCACTATTTGGCACCATAAATATATAAGACCTACCCCGAAAATAAGACCTAGTGTGTTTTTGGGAGCCAAAAAATATAAGACAGTGTCTTATTTTCGGGGAAACACGGTATCAGGGATGCGTGTGATGTTACAAAAAGGCGAATCTCACCAGTATTGCTATAATTACACTTTTGCTGCTCATTATGGCTTCACTAACAGTATTTTTCATTGTGGAATTTTTACATTAGTTGAAACTTCTATGTTTTGTTTTCTTTTTTTAATCTGAATATTAAAATATATGACTACTTTAAAGAAATAGTACTGTAACTTTGGATAAAATGCTAAGGTAATTTAAATACAGTGAAATCTATTTAAGATTCTATTAACCAGATTATGGATGCCACAAAACATTTTTTCACCCAGACCATCCCTTAAATTTTAGACAACTCCCTTGCATCTGATGTAGCCTAACTGAGGCAGTTCAACTGAATTTTATGTTGATATCACATCACTTGTGATCATTTGTATCATTTATGTCCATATACATTATTTGTAAATTCAGTGAGTTTAATGCTCAAATGAATATGCTTATGACTGCAAGTTTCCTAATACTGGTTCAGTAATGTCCTAAGATTCTATGCAATTTTAACCATTAACCTCCGACCCTTAGAACATGGAAAAAGGGGAACAGGTAAAACTACTTTTTAACTGTAAATAGGAATAATAAGCTTTAAAACATTAAATTTCCTTTCAATAAAATATATGCTATATTAAATCTAATAAATAATATGTAGTAGTAGTAGCAACATTCTACAGTTTTTCTGTAATTATGTCCAATTTTATAATTCTGATGCCTTCAGATTATATCAATAGTAAAACTAAAATAGATTTTAAAAGACTTCCAATAATGCACAGCTAAGAATCTAGGGCATATATCCAACCATGTTTATCTTGAAGTGTCTTAAATTGATTCTTCCTTTCTGCTTTTTTTCATTGGTCTTACATTAGCCTAGCTTATTTGCTATAAGTGCTGCCTATATTCTTTCAACATTCAACAAGATACATCTCATTAAACCAATTAAGTTTTACTGCACCACCTTTGATCACTAGAGCTCATAAAGTAGAAATGAAAAGCTATGCCTAAAGTTTGTTTCTTCATAAAGGAGCTCTGTGTATCTGATAAAATGAATAGTATATCTACTGAAAGACAATATGAACTACAGAGTACTACTACTACTCAAGTACGCTAATAATATCCCATCTTGCTGATGTTATTACCTATCTTATTGTCAAAATAATCCATGAAATGAGATATTTAGTATTTTATATGGATTTGGAAGGATAGGGAAGAAGAGGGAATGCATGCAGCACTTGTGCAATACCTACAATACACTTTTATGTTTTAACAATGGAATAAAATTATTCGTTGTGATTAATAGATATTATAATTATTGTTAAGAGGTCCCATGTCTTTCAATACCATGGGAAACATGAGGGGATGGCTGGTAGGACACTGAGCATGACCATTCTATGGAAAATCAATTGTGGGAACAGAACACTGGACTGCTCAGGCCATTTATTTGAAACAGCATATTTTTCTTATCTTTGTGAATATATCCAAGAATTGTAAATAGCCATGTTGAAGTTTTAAGAGAAAAACAATCCAACCTTGACCCCTATAAAAAGTAAATGCACAATGGTAAATGAAAACTTCTGAAGCTTCCAGAATGCAATATCAAGTTGGACATAGCAAGCTACCAACTCTGCAATTTGTAACCTTTAAAATGGAGCACTGTAGCTGTGCAAATATAAATGAATTCCCTTCATGAAGGATTGCTGAATATAATTGTGTCAAACGACCAACAACAAAATTTAGGACTTGCTTAGTTCTGACCCTAAGTGAACACTCAAGACATGTGATCTGCCCATTCTCTTGGGATTGGAGCAGCACAGAAATTGTGTAAAACAAATTCATTACACAGAGTTCTACTGTATTTTAGATTAGGACTGTTAAAAACTAAAGAGATAGGACAATATTACAACCCGCCGCATCTTCTACAAATACTCCCCTAGTCCCCTTGGTATCATCTAGCTTGTTGAAGAGTTCTCAAGAGCTAGGAATGGGGAAAAATCACTGAGTCACAACAGGAATTTTCCAGAGAATAGAATAGAATGGAATGGAATAGAATGGAATAGAATACTTTATTGGCCAAGTGTGATTGGACACACAAGGAATTTGTCTTGATGTAAATGCTCAGTATACATAAAAAAAGATACATTCATTAAGAATCAAGAATCATAATGTACAACACTTAATGATAGTCACAGGGTACAATCAGCAATCAAATCATGCTAGGAAACAGTCAATATAAATCGTAAGGATACAAGTGACAAGGTTACAGTCCTACAATCACAAGTGGGAGGGGATGGGTAATAAGGAGTGATGAGAAGTTTAACAGTAATAGTAGTGCAGACTTTGTAATAGTTGAACAGTGTTGAGGGAATTATTTGTTTAGCAGAGTGATGGTGTTTGGGAAAAAACTGTTCTTGTGTCTAGTTGTTCTGGTGCTCAGTGCTCTATAGTGTCGTTTTGAGGGAAGGAGTTGAAACAGTTTATGTCTGGGATGTGAGGGGTCTGTAAATATTTTCACAGTCCTCTTTTTGACTCGTGCAGTATACAGGTCCTCGATTGAAGGCAGGTGGGTAGTAATTGTTTTTTCTGCAGAAATCTGTCTCGATCATGCTGAACTGCCTCTGGACCATACCACTTCATCAGTTTTCATAAGCTCATCCTTCATACTGAAAGCACTTTAAGGAGAATAGTCCAAAGATGCCTGTTTTATCATGACTATGATGTCCAGAACATTTTGAACTGCTTCCTATTTGGAGGAGATTCTTCCCAAATGCCACAGTCTGAAGGCAGAGCAGAGCATTTTTTAAAAAATACACATCCCTATAGAGAACTCAGCACAGTTTAAAGCTTTATGAAATTGTATTTCCTTCTAATAAAAACATGACCATGTTTTAGATTTCATATATCATTTTGTGTAAAATGTTCCTTATTTATTACATCTTGCCATAGCAATTCTGGATAACTACCATCACATAAAATCACAATGCAAAATGAACATCAGAAAAACAACGATAAAATATATAACCGAGTCAGAATTCAATCCACAATATAATAGCAACATCTTGTGCAAACGTTATCAAAAACATCAAAAACACACACACCCTCCTCATAGTTTCAAGTGGTACTGCTATGTGCACTGCCTTGAGCTATAGAAAGGCAAGCTATAAATTTCTATGCACATCCTGTGAGTAGATAGCCAGGCAGCATATGAAATGCAGGATAAAATTGTTTAATGTGCTATAGAATGGTATGAGAAAGTTGTAAATGATTGAGAAGCTTGAATAGAGAAATAAAGTATCAGAAAAGTACATAAACATAAATCATTCCCTCACTGGCTCCATCAAAGCTCATCAAATCTTTCTACAAACCTAACAAAGAATATGATACAGAGCCAAAATCGCAACATCCCTCCCAAAAACCACTGTGACTGACAGAAGTCTACTTTTTACATACAAGGAATGCCTTTGGACGCTGCAAACCCCTCAACTCACTTGGGTAAGAAAAATAAATGCAAGCTAATGAATTTGAGTTGTTGCTCTTTCATGTTTTGTGCAGACTTATCTGCAGGGGTGGGATGCTACCGGTTCTGCCCGGTTCTAAAGAACCGGTAGCTCTGAGAAGCAGCAGACACCGAACCGGTTCTGTGTTTGCTGCTGTTTGGCCCACCAAAGGCTCTTACCTGTCCTTTATTTCCTGCTTTTTCAACCTCAGCTGCTTTGTGTGGCACAGATGAGGTTGAAAAAGCAGGAAAAAAGAGGTTTTTTAAATGCTGCACATCCATGCGCAGTGCTTTTCAGCTGTCACAGGGGGCAACAGCTACACTTTTTTAAAATCCTGATAATCAACAACCACAGTGAGTTTTTGTTGTGGGGAAAATAGGAGGGGGAAGGAGCATTAGATACACTCACCATCTTGAGTTATTTATAACAGTAATAAAGGCAGGATAAAAATAAAACAATAATAATACAATACGTAAACTTGAGAATGTAGAAAACAGGAACTCTTCCAATACCCCTCGAGTCATTTTGTTTTCATTTGTTACGTTGCATATATTTATTGTTGTGAATTTTTAAACTTGGGAATTGTTGAATCATAGTACTGAGGTCACACATCTTTCACATGCAATAACCAGGAAATAAGCCCACACCTACTCATGTTTGTTTCCCTGCCCACTAGACGAAAGACATTCACATTTTAACTCTGACTCAAATAGAGGAAGGGAAAGGGACTAGCCTTTATACATTGTGGTAAATCACTAGTTACCACTATTAGCATAAAATAAATATGGACTTAGTTAGGAAGCAAGTTCCTTTCGGAGCTCTGACTTCTCAATATTGTCTGGCTTACCACTGTAATTCAAAAACAATTATACATTATAGTTCCTTTTGAGAGTTTATTTTTGCTTTACAAAAATACCTTGTTGTAAGGAATATTTGAAGCTTGCAAGCTTTCAAGTTGTTTTGCCCCTTCTTGCTTCTGAAAGGCAGTTCAACAGCTGCCAAACTAAATTTTTAGCTAAACTTTTAAATTACTTTACTCTTCAGTTATTGAAAACCAACACCAAAATATTCAGGCTCAAATTTTAAAGCTGCTTTCCTTAAATGAAGAGATAGTGCTTCCCAATACAGTATACCTTTGTTTGCAAATTTAGTGAATAGATAGTCCAATCAAATCTCTCTTGGCTGGTGTAGACTGGAATTTTTCGGTCAAATTTTAGCCAAGCCTTTGGGTCCAAGCCAGCATTTTATTGTATGGGAGGTCTCTTTAGAGGCCAGCTATAAACATGTCCATCCCTCACTTGCCTGCACTCTGCCCATCATTACAAGTTTCGTAACATGCCAACTCAAACCTGGTTTTTAAAAACAAACACATTCTATGTCTCTTGAGTTCATGCTTTAAACTTAAATTATAGATCATCAGGCCTACAAAAATAAAATAAAGTCTGCCTCTGCTGCCCTGGGGCAAACATTGATTAAGTTCCATTTGGTGATAATGTAAAAATAATGTAAAAATACAAGCAACACAGCAAGCACCTGTAATGAATACTCTCACCCGCCACTCACAAAACAGTATCAGAGTTTTGTGGATTGCTGCCCAGTCATCTGTCAGGCTTGGAGATTTTGACCACAGAGCCCTACTTCTCAGTCCTGGAGACCAGCTTTATTTGCACTTTGACAAGCTGAGAAAACAGCTTTTCTGTAATTTTTCAGAGGTGCCTAAGATACAGAGCTTGAGATATGACCCCATTCACAACCATCAATCTTTTTCTGAAAAGTTGAAACAATTAATGAGAGAGCACACACATTTGAATATGTGTAGGTTGGCTTCCTATTATCTTAAGCCAAGCTTCACTAAATATACAATTGGCCGGGTTCACTAAATGATTTTAATGATCACTTTAATGATCACGGGGTTCACCGAGTATCTTAAGCCATAACCTTTCTTCCCCAGCAGGCATTGGTAGGAACGCAGATTTTCCCATGCAAACTACTGTAAGAGTTCAGATTGCAGAACAGGTTTTCCAGAAAGGCAAAGATCGGCAACTCTGATCGCTCCGTGTTCCCAACCTAGGATGAGTACACACGGGTCAAACTCGATCCAGACCATCCTGACTATCCGGCAACCCGCGCTTTTCACCTCTTTCTCCGAAGCTGGCAAACAGGACGGCCACCCTCATTAACAGAAAGGAGGAAGATCATTCTCTAGGGAAATACTTTACTCTTTGAAAAGGCGTAATCTTTCCTTTTCTCCACTTGGCAAAGATTCAAAACTCACACTCGTAGGAATAGAGCAGGGGTCTCCAATCTTGGCAACTTTAAGCCTGGGCGTTGGAAGTCCGCCAGGCTTAAAGTTGCCAAGATTGGTGACCCCTGGAATAGAGATTTAAATAAGCCTGCCTGCGATCCGAGCGCGTTAGCTTGAATCCAACTTCTTTATAAGAGAAATAGTTAAAAGACTATTCATGTGAATTTCCTAAGTTTCCTATATGGGCCTAAACTGCATCTTTCCATAAGATCTCCTTCCTTTCTTCCCACTGCCGACGTCGACAACGAGGGGAAATTCCCCACATTCATCCCAGGAAGTTGCGCCACTTCTCACCGCAAAGCGGTCGAGGGTGCTCCGCGTCCGAGTTTGGCTTCATTGCTATCGGATCGGCGCAAGTCGCGTAACTACCCCTGCCCACTTTAGGCAGCAACTTGTTTTATACGTACGAAAATACACATATTCTGAGCCTGAAAGCTTGAAAGAGACCACCAGACAGGAGGTCCGTAAGGGGCGTGCATAAGCGCACCAACGTGCCTATACCGTCCCTGTCTTAATGTTCCCTTTTACATGTATCTATTTCATGTATTAATAATCATGTTTATACTTATATATATTATCAAATGCATGCTTGACAAAATAAATAAATACATAAACTGCCCTTCTCCCTTGGAGAGATCAGCACCTCCGACTCTATTTACTGGCTGCAATTCCGCCTATTCCCTCTCCCCCATCGTCTCCTTCTTCTCCCGCGCGACGCCCCCCCATTCCACTCGCACCTCGATCTAAGAAAGCGGTGCGACCCCCGAGGTCTCTTTTACCACCGCGGAGCGATACATTCACAGAGCGACGAACGGACGGATTACTTCCGTCTCTCTTGCGAGATTGCTCCAAGTTGCGCAGCTGCCAAGATCCAGCCGGGCGCAACTTCGTCCGCGCCTGCGCAATTCGCCCTGACGCTCAACTTTATATACATCAGCGTTCCGAGCGAACCTCTCAGAACGGGAAAGGTTTGGCAGGTGAGGGCCGGCGCCAGCGCGAGGACGGCTTGGAGTTCGGGGTGCCGGGTGAGGGGTGGGGGGACGCAGCGGAGTCCGGTAGCCGCGGGAGGAGGAAAGCGGCGGCTCGGGGCGGCTTCTCCTCGCCTTGACCTTGCGTGAGGCCGCCCAGCTGAGGCACTGGAGGGGTTTAAAACTGGGAACGGGCGGCCAGCGTCTTGGTCGCCGCTTTGAATCGCCGGGGCGGTGGCAGAAGGCGGCCGGAGAAGGCTTTGTCCCCGGGAGGGAACCTCACCCTCCCCGCCCTTGTCTTAAAGGAAAGGGGAGGCACAGAGAACGGCGCTCTCTTGGCCAGGAATCCCAAACGACCCGGCCTGGCTGCGTCCGAGGGCATCTCGGGGTCTGCTGGGATTAAAGCCTCTTTACATCGAGGGAGGGGTTTTCAAGCACTTGCGGATCAGTTGGGGACTAGTTTGGTGTCGTGCTTAAAGGCCAACACCGGTGGGAAACGCCGGTTCTCGTCCTGTCTTGAGGTAGAAAGGCATCTTGGGCCAATCACTTTCTCTCAGTGCTGGGAAAGGAGGCAATGGCAAACGGCTTCTCACAAGCTGGCCAAGAAAACTGTGGGACTTGTGCAGCCAGGGAGTCATCAGGAGTCAAGGCTGACTTGAAGGCACACATACAGTCAACTGAGGGTACCAGAGTTTTAGATTTGGATCCTCCACCTCCCCCCCCTCCAATTTTCTTTCCTTCATTTTATTTACCAAATACGATGCTATAAATTAACCCCTTGCAATGTTTCATGGTCTCTGAAACTCTGCTTCCAAGATCACGTTAACACTGCAAAGGCTTATATTGTAAGGTAATTTTAGGTACCCTGCCAATAGATGGAAGGTTAATTTCAAGGTTAAGTTGTAGTCCGATAACTCAGTAACTTAGCAAAAATGTTAGGTTGCAATATATTTTCCAGCATACCACATTGTATTTAGAGCAGTACAAAAGGTACATAATTCTGCATTTGTAGATCAATATTTCCAGATATTCATATAGCTCAGTGTGGTCTGATTATATGTGGTAGTACTAAATTTGCTATCTTCTTGTAGCTGTGAAAAGATTGCTTCACACATTACAGTATTGCAAAAGAAAGGCTTTTCCCCCCAAGACTTAGCCTGTAGATGTGTAGTGTAGGCTGTAATGTATCTCATGTATATATGAAAGCTTCAAATAGATCCAAAGTTTTGTGGGTGAATTATTTTGTTATAGTACTTTCTAAATATGATAAACTGTATATGAAAAAAAAACAGCATTTAACTTGAAAGCAAACAATTGTGTACATTTTTCATGTGCATTTTAGGGTATATGAGGTGCCGATTTATTTTATGCTTTCAGCCAGACTTCTGAAAATGGAAACCATTGTTCGTCGTTGCCCATTCCTGTCAAGAGTATCCCAGGCTTTCTTGCAGAAAGCTGGCAAATCCCTTCTGTTCTATGCTCAGAATTGCCCCAAAATGATGGAAGTTGGGACCAAGCCTGCTTCAAGAGCTATAAGCACTTCAGCAACTCACTGCCAGCAAACCGAAGAATCTACTTCTGGCAATGAGAGTAAGTCTAGACTTATTAAGTTGACTAGTTTGATCTGCCATGAGCAAAAAATCTTTTGACGATCGAAGGCAAATATATGTGTCCCAGGATAATGTTGCAAGATCAGATCTGGGTCTGAAGAAGAGTAAACCTCTGCTCCCAGTAAACAACCCAGATTCGATCTTGCAAAAATCTTTTGCCTCATGTGGGGAAAATGTGCTTGTATACATTGTTTAACAATTTATTCCATTTAGAAGTGATCTGGGGCATAAGCACTGCATTGAAGCATGCTGCACTTTATTTCTTAATAAATTGACTTAATAATAATTCTGAAAATAATTTTTTATATGTTAAGTCTATCTGACAATTTTTGGGAAAGCCAGCACCCTATTTAAACTTTGAACATCATTCCATGAGTTAAAGGCCAAAGTATATTGTACTTTGCATCCAGCAGAAACTAGGAACAGAGGTGAAGAAAAGCATAAAGCTAGGGAAATAGCATGTGAAGAAAGTTGGCTTGTGTAGAGTAGTATGCTGTATCAAATGGAAAAAGACCTGTTTATAATCTCTTGCTTTATATTGTAAAAAATGTTTTCAATAACTGTTTAGGCACTATTTGGGCATTAAGCAATAAGACTTCTAAAGCCTGCTGATAGGAAGGAAACTTCTAGAAGCCATAAATTCAGCATTGCATTGTTTGAACTTCATAGTATGTTTATTCTTATAAGTAGATATAATTATCTAACAATTTCTTCAGAGCAAACAGAGCATGCAAAATATTCTGCATATTTGTTGGCTACAATTGTATGTATGCATTCAGTCAAAACAGCTGATGGGAACTACAGCTAATTTGAATTTTCCAAGTTATTAAAATGCAAATAGTGAAATGAAGTTGTGTTTTAAATAAACATGCAGTTAGACAATAAAGATTAAAAAAATATAAGGAGGCAAAATAATGGACAGCATAGTCTAACATATAGATAAATGTTAGATAAATCTGCTGTTTGGAAGGCTTTGAATAGAAAATATCTTCAATGGTAATAGTTTTTGAAGGTCATCTTTACTTTTTAATATTTAAGGGACCTTGAATAATGCAGTGCATAGAAGCTGTATTTAAGACACTAAAAGCATACATAATGTTCCTATTAGAATGTTCTTCTTGAGTATAAGCAGTATTGCAGAAAGTACAGAGTCAAGAAATACCTGTTCAATGACCGCTTCACATTTTTCTGTTCTGTAATATTTCATTCAGAGAACAAAAACTCCACAGATGTGGCTAAGCAAAACCCAAGCAAACCCCAACTTTTTGTAAGTGAACCATCTGCTGGTAGCCCAAGTGCTAATCAAGCTCCTGTGAGTAAATGCCCATTCTTGGCAGCTCAGGTGAATGAAGGAAACAACGTTTTCTGTGAAGCCAGCCGGGAACTCCAGGAGGATGTGGAAGAAATGCAAGCTGTAAGAAAAGGTGTGTTTCGCTTGTGGAAGTCTGAATGCTTGTTTGTTTATACAACATACAAAAAAGTAGTTCTGCTAAGCAATTTTAAAGAGAGAAATTATTAAACTTCTAAAATTGGATATAAATTTGCAAACACTTTTCAAATATAATTCTGCTTAAAGTCCCGTGTTCATCTATTGATTCTACATACCTTTCCTTCGCTAATAATTGTGGCAAACTTTGATTTGACAAAGGGAGGGCTTTCTACCCAGATTTTAAACTATAATTGAGCACTTTTTTCTGTTTGGCTTAGATTTTATGTTAGCTGTTATTTAATATGCACTTGGATTAATTAATAAAGCTTCCTTATGACACTTATTGAATGGCACTAGGCCACAATCAGAATGAATTACATATGCCATAGGATAAGATGTTATTTATCATATCCTAAATCAGGGGTATTAGACTCGTGTTGTCACAGTGTTGACATGTGACATTTCATGACTTTTTTCTCCTTCACTAAACCAGGCATGGGCATGAGGCATGCGGCCCGTGGGCCATGAGTTTGACACCCCTGTCCTAAATGAAAGCCATATAAAATAGTTGTTGCCCGTGAGAATCCCTGTAATAGCTTATACTTGTCAAACAGGCTTTACATATGGAAAACTAACATATAGAACCATTCAGTAACATTGTATATAAAATCATTTTGAATAATTCAACTATTCTGGAATGTCTTCTTAAATTGTTAATGTTACTATATTTTATTGTATAGAATTTACCCAAACACAAGAAAGTACTGTTGAGGTTAATGCTGTGGTGGATGGTGAAAAGGAAAATGGCTTGTTGAAGAAATTCCAGGACATAATGTTGAAGCAGAGGCCAGAAAGGGTATCTCATCTGCTTCAGGAAAACTTGCCAAAATGTAAGGATTACCTTTTTGAACTGACTGACTGCAGCTTTCAATATTTTGCTAAATCTAAATAGAAATAATATTTCAGCTTGGTATTTTCATTTCTAGCTGTTTCGACTTTTCAGTATGATCAGTTTTTTGAGAAGAAGATTGATGAGAAGAAAAAAGATCATACATATCGTGTGTTTAAAACTGTGAATCGAAGAGCCCAGATTTTTCCCCTGGCAGATGATTATTCAGAATCCTTAATCAACAAGAAAGAAGTGTCTGTCTGGTGCAGCAATGATTATCTTGGGATGAGTCGCCACCCTAGAGTTTGTGGAGCTGTTATGTAAGTATTTTAATTAAAAATAAAAAGGTTTTAATTAGTATGTAGAATTTTGCACAATCGTTTTTAAGAAGGTGATTAGATGACTTAATTTCTAGATCCTCTTTGATTATGATGTACTGTGTTAGATAAATCTTGAGGATCCCTCTTCTACCTAGTACTCGCTGTCTTATTATTATTAAATGTATTTGTCACCCATCTTACCAAAAGGCAGCCCTTTTCCCCCCTTGGCCTTCTGAAGGTCCAGTGAAAAATAGAACAGCTATATTTATGTATTTAAATGTTCTGTATGGCCAGTCATCAGTCTGTGTAGCCCACAAAAGCAGTAAAACTCATAAAACCATAAAATCAAAACAAAAAACCAGCATTGAATCATCCTCTGGGATGTCCCACAACCAGATAACTTCATTCTATTCCATAAGAATAAGGTGGGACAGCCGTAGAAAAGTCATGATGGTTCCATGGCCCCACTAGGTGGCAAGTTTTCAAAGAAGGACCTGAAGCATGCTGACCCTTTCCCCTCTGGTAGGACAGGTAGATAACTTCAGGGAGAGTCAGTCACACAAATATATTACCATCCAGCTAATCATTCCCTTCAAATGTCAAGCTCTTGTATTGCTGTGCTTTTAAGAATGCTGCAACAGATGCCCAGATTTCTTTTCCTGTGCAGAGCTGATCACAGTAAAACTGTAAAATCAGTGAGCTTAGCTTTAGTTGTTACTGTTTCACATCTCGTTGATTTCATTGGGTCAGCTCTGAAGCATGACCAATCTGGATTCAACTCCATGATCCAAACTGGATTACTTGATTAAATGGGTTTTTGACAGTCCTCTTTTTAAAAAAATATTTTTTGAGACAGAACCTATTTTTGAGGTTTATTCATTAAATTCATCAAATTGGTTACTTGTTCATTAAGATTTTGGAATCTTGGATAAAATCTGGGATAATTAAGTACTCTATAATTATATAAAGTAGCATAAACCCAATTTGCAAGTATAATGTTATTCAAGTAGTTCTGATGCCACTGCTGGAAACTTTCTCACAGGGAAACACTGAAACAGCATGGTGCAGGAGCAGGAGGCACGAGAAATATTTCAGGAACCAGCAAATTTCATGTTGATCTTGAAAAAGAATTGGCTGATCTTCATGGAAAAGATGCTGCTCTTTTGTTCTCTTCTTGCTTTGTAGCAAATGATTCAACACTCTTCACATTAGCTAAAATGCTACCAGGTAAGATCCAATTTTTCCTATTATTTTGCAGGGTAAATAGTTTAAGATAACCATTCCATAGTATTTTCTTCTACAGGTAATTCTCACCTTAACAACCACAATCAAACCCAAAATTTCCATTGCTAAGGGACACAGTTGTTAAGGGAGTTTTACAACCTTTATTGCCACAGTTGTGTAGTGAATCACTGCAGAGGTTAAGTTAGCATCACAGTTGTTAAGTGAATCTGGCTTCCCCATTGACTTTGCTTGTCAAAAGTCGCAAGGGGTGATCACATGACCCTGGGACGTTGCAACCGTCATAAATACATGCCAGTTGCTAAGCATCCAAATTTTGATCATATGACTACAGGGATACAATAATGGTCATAAGTGTGAAAAATGGTCATAAGTCACTTTTTTCAGTGCCATTTAAATCCAAACAGTCACTAAATGTATTGTTGTAAGTCAAGGATTACCTTTATTATATTCCATTGATTCCCTTTTACATGCAGTTGTTGCAAATAAGAATAGTTGCTGGTTCAAAACTATAACCTTATAGCCATAACTGATAATTTTAGCAGTTCATCAAGGGTAGATGATAATTCCATATCTGTACTTTTTGTTAACTCTTCATCAGGAGCTACTTGTTAAAAATGAGGTGTATAAGATATAGCTTACATGACTACATGCTTATGACTACCTTTAATAAAATAGTGTTTTTCTTGCAAGATTCTCCTAAAATCCATACGATCAAGAAAAACTTAATTTTGTTAGAATCCATCATGCTAAGCCAGAGTTCCAAAACATGAGCTGGGTATCTGGTGATATTTAGGAAACATGTCATAGCAGCACCAGTGTAACTCTAAAGCATTGTTATCACCTTATAAAAGCTGTATCTCTAGCATGAGATTTATCTTTTCAATGATGTACCTACCCCAGCTATCAGGGTCCCCCCCACTTTTTAAATGACAACTTGGATTTGTGTAATTGTTGCCCAAAAACAAACAATGAAATCCATGTTAGATAAGAGTAATTTACTAATATCTGATTGTAGCTCCAATATTTGAGGGAGTTGGAAGAGTTTTCTTGCCTCATGATTTTTATTTGATACATAGCTAGAGAGATCCATTAAATTGCTGCTGTTACTGGGGATAAGGTATTAGTTGCCATTTGGAATCATCTGATTTCCAACTGGCTTAGTTAGTTGTCCCGGTTCTGTTTTGTAAATCAGTAAATATCCAAGGTAAGAAGATCAGGCTGTAATGTTTTAAACTATTGAGTTGCATTTATTCTTTTTTTTCTTTCTTTCCTTTCCTCAGATTGTGAAATTTACTCTGATTCAGGAAACCATGCTTCTATGATTCAGGGGATTCGAAACAGTAGAGTGCCAAAGCATATATTTCGACATAACGATGTTGGTCACCTCAAAGAACTCCTGAAAAAATCTGATCCATCTATTCCAAAAATAGTTGCATTTGAAACTGTTCATTCAATGGATGGTATGTTTGATGTTTGGGGCACATGTTACTGAAACTTTGGAAATGATAATTATAACACCAAAATATAAATATAACCTTGTTTTAGGTGCAGTTTGTCCATTGGAAGAGCTTTGTGATGTGGCTCATGAGCATGGAGCAATTACATTTGTAGATGAAGTACATGCTGTTGGGCTCTATGGAACTCGAGGTGGCGGCATTGGAGACAGAGATGGAATAATGCATAAAATGGATATTATTTCTGGAACACTTGGTAAGTATATTCGTATGTGCTGAAGTTTAGTTTGAAGGATAACTAAAATGAATCAAAACAGTTATTGATAAATATGAAATCTTCAGGGATAGTTGATTTTGGGTTAAATCTTACCATCTTCAGCTTAATGTTTCTGAAAATATAATTAACTTTCCAAAAATCTGCTTTTCTTTTTAGATCTTTAAAGACAAGTTTGATATTTAAAATTGATCAGGGAATTGTGTAAGGACACTTGGTAGGAACAGAACTAGTAAATCCATATAGTAGAAACCAGTATTTTTACAGATAAAATATAAGGTTGAAAATCCTTAAAGCAAGCAGAGCATGGTTTGAACTAAGGGAAACTAATTTAATCCATTTAAACTTAAAGGAAGTATGAACTGACAGTATTATGCAATAGAGAGAGGACTGTAATCGATTCCATTTGCTCTTATTTTGCAATTTAGAGGTATTGGTTTGCCCAAAGTATGCTTTCCCAGTAGATTGCTTTACAAGTGGAATTAGTTATGTTTGCATTCTTGGGATCTTGCACAAAAGGCAGTAAAAGCAAATGAGAACATGAGATGGCAAAACATTATACAACCATTTCCTAATTTTGGTTATAGATGACAAAAACTAATCGTCCATGTAATGCACTTAGTGAACAATTGCTACCTTTGTATGGAGAGTTCATCATGTACCAAAACTTCAAGTGAAAGCTTCAGATTACTTTATTTTTAATGTAGTAAGGTTTATTTAAGGTGTTACTTTATACTATAGAAAATAAATTCAGAAATGCTTGATGGCAGTATTATGATAAAGGTACCTCCTGCAAGAAGATTTGATATTGGAAAAGTACTGCTTAAGATACCAGTTTTTGTATTATTTGGGTTGATAGAGAGATACCAAGAACTAAGACTTCTACTTTTTTTTCCTTTCAGGTAAAGCCTTTGGTTGTGTGGGAGGCTATATTGCCAGTACGAGTTCTTTAATAGATACTGTCCGTTCCTATGCTGCTGGCTTCATTTTTACCACTTCCTTACCACCCATGCTTTTATCTGGTGCATTAGAGTCTGTGAGAACACTCAAAAGTACAGAGGGGCAAGTCCTTCGTCGACAACACCAGCGTAATGTTAAACTCATGAGACAAATGCTGATGGATGCTGGGCTTCCTGTAGTGCATTGTCCCAGTCATATCATTCCTATCAGGGTAAATATTTAGCATACTACCATTTTACAATAAAGTTTGGAAGCAATTGTAGCATAGAGAAAAGACAAGTCTTTACAGATCATAACCTTTTGCTTTTTGTTAAACTTTGTTTATTAAACCTAATACATGTATACCTAGTTCCATTGCATAAATGAATAGGAGTAGATAGATGGTGAGAGGTGGGAGAGAGGTGCATACATACACAGAGAGAGAGTGGGATACATACATGTATATAGTGGAAGAAATGGATAGAGGCATGGGGGAGGATTCATTAAACAGCTGGTGGTGACTGGGTAAATAAACCTAATAAACCTTTTCAAGAATCATTAGGTGATAACAGTTTTTGATGGAAGTTATTTGGTTTCTAGACTGTTTCTGGTAATGAAGAAATGTTGCATCTTTATCCAGTTGGACATGGAGAGCTAACAGCTATACTTTGTAAAAAAAATCACTTTGTCAACTGAGGCCCAGTAGCATGCCAATATGATACCAGATAGAATGGGACCACTTTTTTCTCCTGTCATTTTGGGACATATCCTTTTTTCCATTAAGAATTGTGCATCTAATATTTATCAGTTTCATAAAATATTTTCCCCCAAGGGTTCATACCACAAAAAAGAATACAGGGGATGCATCAGGGCTGCAAATTTCCTTGCAGTAAATTATATATTGGGGTCTGCATAACTGAAAGAACCCTCTCTCTGATGATGGCAAAATAAGTTCCACTCTCTTCTCCCAACTTCCTCTGGCTCTTGCCTACTCTGCTTTTTCCATAACCACTTTTCTGTTGTCTCTATATAGTTTATATCTCATTAGCAAAGATTAGACACAGTTATGAGAAGTAAGCATTGTTCCATGTGGTGGTTGACTTTTTTACCGGAACAGTTATAGTTGGTCAAAAGAAATTGTGCCTTCAGCCTAGAAACTCATCTAATCTTTTATTAACTTCAGGTTGCAGATGCTGCTAAAAATACTGAGATCTGTGATAAAATGATGAACAAACATAGCATCTATGTCCAGGCAATAAATTATCCCACTGTGCCACGTGGAGAAGAGTTGCTGCGTATTGCCCCCACACCCCACCATACTCCACAGATGATGAATTATTTTATTGGTGAGTGGAAAAAAAAGCTCTAAGGTGTTGTTCTTGACAAGATGTGTGCATTGCTGAACACATCTTCATATAGAAAAAAGAAGTGCTATGTTGCCGGCCTGTATATGCAATTACTCAGCTGTAAAAAGAAAACAATATCAACCATTCAATTTCTAAGCTGAGTTTATTTATTCATTCAATTTATATAGTTGCCCATCTCAAATGTCATGACTCTAGCAAGCTAAAAGTACTTAAAAACAAGAAAAAACACATAAGGAAATTATAAATAACATATATAGCAGATATGAAAAACCAACCAATGATAACAATATCATTGTTAGCCAATAGTTTTTTTATGACTAGTAAGGATCTAGCCTAGCTGCACTTGTTTAGACAATTTACACTTTCTGTGATTAAGACAAATTATCATCAATACTACTTGGTGTTTTTTAGAAGGGCCTTCAATCAAATATGCCTCCTTGTTGGCAACTTGCTCTTGAATTGAGCCTTCAGATGATAAGACTATGGATCTCCTGCCTCTCTATAGTGAACCACAAGTGTCCAAAGCACATACTTGTATTTTGAGGCTGCATAAAGCATTTGAAAGGGTCAAAACATGTTAGCATGTTTTAACCTTTCAATTTCTAGAGAAAGCATTTGGTAGAGAGATAATAGATTTCAGAATTATTTTTAAGATTTACTAGGAGATTTGTAAGACACACAAACACACGTTTAAATGGTAATAGTACTTAACACTGTAAAAGTAATCTTTATGTGCAATTAACTCATTCAGAATTAAGACAATAGTGAATCTATTACTGAAAGAACAAAACCAGTGTTTTAGGTTTTGCTGGATTTTTATCACTAATATCTTTTCACAAATTAAAGCTTACAATTGAGGAAGAAAGTAAACTTTAAATTATCAACTAAGTTTTCCTTTTCTTGTAGATAACCTGCTAAGTACCTGGAAGGAAGTGGGACTAGAATTAAAACCCCACTCCACAGCGGAATGTAACTTCTGTAGTCGACCCTTGCACTTCGAAGTTATGAGTGAAAGAGAAAGATCCTACTTCAGTGGAATGAGTAAACTTGTGTCAGCTACTGCTTGAAACAAACTGCAACTTCATCTATGTTTAGAAGTCAGATATTCAAGATATATGTTATAGTTTATTATGTGCCTCTTTCTCTATGGTCTGAACAGATTTCTGGAAAATAAACTTTAAGATGATTTTTGCCAGTTCTTTATTCTATAATTACATTTCCCATTGTCATATGGATATAAAATACATTTCTACTAATTTTGAAATATATAACAGATCCATGTTAATGAATACATTTGATCTTTCATTTTTAGTAACATGGTTACCATGACTTAAAGTAAATATGAGATGAGGAAACGTGTACATTTTCATTATACATTTTAGCTATATGCAGCCACACTTTGAGGGTGATATCTGCCATCTTGTAGCAAGAAGTAAAGCAGAATGCAGAAGAAATACCACATATTTAGTGCTTTGAAAGGAGAAAAATGAATGAGAAACATTGGCTAGCTATTACAGGCTAGACAGAGGACTTCTCTGTACTTCAAATCTAAACCACTACAAATATATGTATGATCTAGCAGAGAAGGCATACCGCAGGCCTCAGTCTATCAGAGAATTACATTTAACAGGTCCCAGAAAGTAGGCTTTCTATGCCAGAGTGCCCCCCACCCCTTGTGGAATTTTCTCCCCCTGGACATCAGGTTAGTTACATCCCTCTTTTAACATTTCACAGGTTCCTCAAGGTCTTGTTTTGTCCCTGACTAGATGCAGCTAATTAGTGCCCTAATCAAGACATGAATAGTGTGAAGACTGTATGTAGCAGTCTCTTTACACAGATGAAATAAGATCATGGAGCCATAGTTAGATTCCAAGTGTGCTCTATCATGATTGGTAGGCCAGGCTTCTGGCTTGGCATGATGTACTTGCTTCTACTTGGCAAAAATTCACACCTTGTTTATTTTATCTGTGCATATTTATTGCAATTCCAAAATCTATATTTGGACAATGACTTTATTACAAGCCATCAAAAGTGTACACAATTGTGAACAAACTTGGTATTTCTAGGGGGAAATTTTTGAAGAAAAAGGAAACAGGTGAACGGTTGAAAAGTATTTGATTAAGAACAGTAAGGGAGCAATCTTAAGTTTTGTTAGATGTTAGGCTAGAGTTCTTAAAACATAGGGTAGACTATTGCCCCTTTCAGTAATACCTAGTTGGTTTTCTCATGTTAGGTATTTATTAAAATCCTGATATTCTGTAGGTTATCTATTAGACAAAGTTAGATTACTAGTCTCCCAAGGAAAGTTGATGGACTTCCATATCTATTTAGAGATAAGCTTCAATGAGTTCAATGGAATTTCAGCCATTATTTATTTTATTGCTTGGACTTGTATGCCGCCCTATTCCCGAAGGACTCAGGGTGGCTCACATAATAAAACCCATAATACAAAATTTAAAATTGGTTAAAAGGTATTAAATTCAAGCCAAACAATAGCTAAAAAACCCCACAAAAGACATTAACATATAAAACATTTAACTATCAGTCCAGGTCGGCTTGTTTGAATAGCCAGGTCTTCAGGCCACGGCAGAAGGAATGGAGGTCAGGGGCCAACAACAGCTCCAGGGGTAACTACCCCTCACTGTTGCCAGGCTGTCTGCATAGGCCCTGTCTGCCACAGGGCCCTGGCAAGAGGCCCCACCCTGGCCCCAGGCCATGTAGGGCTTTATAGGTCAGTACCAGCACCTTGAATCTCACCCAGAGGGCAACCGGCAACCAATGCAGTTCGCGCAGGAGGGGTGTAATATGGGAGTGTCGGGATGCTCCCATCACAACCCGCGTAGCTGCATTCTTCAATAAATAATTTAAATAAAATGTGTGACTGCAGACTTAACTATGTTGTGATACATCCATAAGAATTATGAATCTAATCTGACAACTCTTAGAACCTTGAACTTCATTTTGAACTACTAGAGTACATATTAACAGATGTTTTGTATACTTACACAATCCTTTTTTAAATTCTTTCTTCAGCCTTTTTGGAACATGCTTCTGATAAACAAAAGGAAAAATAGTTGGCACATACAGCTTTCACCTGCAGCTGAAATAGTTTGGCCCGCTGCCCTTGGCAGAATTCAGTCAGAAAAAGAAGCCATTATTGGCATGGTGCTGCATTTTTTACAGTACACTGAGGACATCTTTTCTTGCTAGCATTTTTGGGTAAATGGGACTAACCTTGTGATTTGAAACATCCCTTTTATATCCTTTCATCATTGTCTGCTTCCACAGCAGCCCTGGAATGCAAATGTCGTATCTGCCTCACCTGTTGATGTCCAATTAGCAATTGGGCTTTCTTATCAAAGAACTTCAATGTCGTCCAATTTTTTTATTCAAATTTTTCAAACAAGGACGGGGGATCCAAAGTTAACTTTGTTCTTACTCCCCTTCCCCCTCATCGACAGCACCATAGCTCAATGCTGAGTAAGAAACGTTGAATTAGTCCAGTTGCTATGTTCTTCAGGGACTTCCCTTCTTCTAAAAGGGCATGACAGGCCATAGGCATATACTGTATCTTTGCTCACTCTACAGGTCTCCAGTGGCAGGGGGCAGGGGTCTTCTGCCTCTCAGACATGTTTGGTTCCATCCCTCCCATTCCTCAAAAGTTCTAGTTCTCCTTCCACTCTACTCTAAATCAGCAATAGATAAGTTGACATCCATGATATTATAGTGCACGGAAGTGGAACAAATGTTTTGAAAAAGCTGGAATATATTTGATTTCTACCTTCTCTATTACTGTTCTACTTTATTACTGTTAGAAGGTATTACAGGGTAGTAGCAATGATGCAGAGGTGCTTGATGGTAAATGTAAGGGTATCCAAGCAACATGTTCCCCTATTGATAGTTTATAACAATTAAACCTTTATTTTTCAAACTTAGCAACTTTAAGATGTGTGGAGTTGAATTTCAGTATTCCCAAGCCAGCATGCTGGGCTATAGGAACGCCCTGTAGCTGCACTTCAGAATTTTTCAGAACACTATAATTATCTGTAGCTTTATTTCATATAAAAGTTCCCCCTAGTGGAAATGGCAACAATAGGCTTTTCTTTACAGTACATTTTTATATTCTTCGCAAGGCATTCATGTTTACAGCACTAACAGCAAGTACAAGATAATACATATACTTTCTAAACATTAATTAAATAATGATTAATAGTTAATCATTTCTCTTCCACACAAAAACTTACTTGATCAAAATTCTAACAAAGTGAATCAATGCCTCATTGATTATCACCACTTTAATTCTATCAAAGTCCAAAGAAAAGCTTTTTGAGGAATTATTGCAATTTTTAAAAAGAAACAAAAAACAAACACACAAAAAATAAAGAGTAATATTTACACATTCATTAGTTATAAAATTGTAATACTAAAAAATAAATAAAAATAAATTTATTTTAAATATTTTTAAAAGTGTGGTTTATTCGTATCCAATATGAAATCTATGCCAAGGGGGAGGAGTCATTTTTTAATTAGCAGAAATAGTAACCTTTTAAAGAATGGATACATTATACATTTTTTAAATCCAATTTTTGAAATAGTAATATTTTCCCCTCAATATAATTATTCTATATTCAACAAAACTAAAACTTCTCAAAAACGGATTCCACTGTTTTGGAATATAATTCAATATAACATAACTTGAAAATGATTATCCAGACTTCTATTTTTTATATATTACAACATTCTTCTAAAAATAAACCTAAACCAAACATAACCAATCATAAGTTAATGTACCTTCGAGTTTCTTACATCACCAACAGAGAAAATCCCTTTTGATAAATTCCATGAAGAATCCAATAGATTGAAGATAAACATCTTATCATGGATTAGCTTCAAAGAAGTAACATTTAAAAAAAGCATGTATCTGTTGACGTTCCATTCTTTATTCTTTATTCTCTAATTCATGAAAATCATTAATTTAAATGTTTTTTAAAAATATTATAATTTCTGATATAGTTTTAATTTCAGAGACAGACTTGATCAGAAATAATAGTATTGCAGACTTCTTCGGACCATTAAGCATCTGGTCTATACTGAGAAATCAACACACACTTATGTTGATTATATTGAAACTATTGTGCACTAGGCAAACAAAATTCTGTAGTTCTTAAAATCCTTAAAATAATCATAAGAAAACTGAATTAAAGTTGAGTTAATGAAATGAAATGGAAACTTTATAGCCATCTTCCTTACACTGAATAATTGATGAACAGAGGTCTGATTTTTTAAATCCATTTTCTAGATTCAGAAATAGATCTGGCTTAACCAGACTCCAGAACAAACTGGAATAGATTGAATCATTTGCAGAGTTCTGGATCCAGCCCTTCAATTCAAGGGATTAAAATTCACTCCACATCCTAGCAAGTCTACATAGTTCTAAGTAATGAGGAATGGGATTCTGCAAATTTCTTATTGTTGCGTTTTTATCCTTCCATTTTTCACTCAAGTGGTGTATGGGGAAACCATCAGGACAGAGGCAGGAGTTTCTCTTCATCTTCTCTAAAAAGCGATCCAGTAAAATAAATTAGGCTGAGACTGAGTGATTCAAAATTATCAGTGAAAACTGTGACACAATCCTGAATCTTTTCTTCCTGGTTTAAATGTATCACTTTAACCATAGAGAAGCATATATGCAAATATACAAATATATACAGGCATATTTGCAAATTGCAATAATACTTAGACTTATATACCTCTTCAAAGTGCATTACAGCACTATGAGTCAGCATCTTGCCCCCCACAATCTGCTCCTCATTTTACTGACCTCGGAAGGAAGGAAGGCTGAGTCAACCTTGAGCCAGTTAGGATTGAACTCCTGGCAGTAAGCAGGGTTAGCTATTCTAACCACTGCACCACATGGCTCCTTAAATCCATTAAAATAAATCCATTAAATTAATGGCTTTCTAAAAGCAGATTGGAGGCACTATTTGCTGACTGCACTTCCAGACACCCTTGTCCAGTCAGACATCATCCTTTCCCTAAAGCAAAGGTCCATAAGCTTCCATGATAAGCACATCCTGCCAGATTATAGCAGGGGAATCCCCCTTCATTCTCTGCATGCTTATCCTCGTATTGTTATTCCTTGTTTTTACTTCTGGAAAAGAAAGAGCCTTGGTGGTGCAGGCTGTTAAATGCCTAGCACTTAGTTCCAGCTGCCTGCAATTAGTG
Organism: Naja naja; assembly: GCA_009733165.1. Taxonomy (NCBI): domain Eukaryota; kingdom Metazoa; phylum Chordata; class Lepidosauria; order Squamata; family Elapidae; genus Naja; species Naja naja. Next base: position 79,103,620 of record CM019149.1, read on the forward strand.
CAGGCTCGAATCCCACCAGGCTCAAGGTTGACTCAGCCTCCCATCCTCCCAGGGTAGGTAAACTGAGGACCCAAGATTGTTGGGGGCAATAAGCTGACTTTGTAAAAATGCCGCTTGGGGTGGCCAAAAAAGCCCTAGTAATAATAAGCAGGCATATACAATGGAATGAAGGCTATTGCAGAGCGCATTGGGTTGTGCTCCAAAAAAATTGTAAGCCACCCTGAGTCTCCGGAGAAGGGCGGGGTATAAATATGAATTAAAAAAAAACATTGGTTTGCAAAATGTGGCTCCTGCCTTGAGGCCTATCAAAGCCCTTTAAGGGAGATGAATTGGGTGGGTGGGGGGAATTCAGCCAAGAATTATTTATTTGCCTAACTGCTCTCTTGAGTTGCGTGGGAGGAGGGGGGACAGAGGTGGTATTCAGCAGGTTCTGACCAGTTCTGGAGAACTGGTAGCAGAAATTTTGAGTAGTTTGGAGAACCGGCAAATACTACCTCTGATTGGCCCCGCCCCATCTATTCTCTGTCTCTGGAGTCCCAGCTGATTGGCTGGGTCTTCTTTTGTTGCCCTGCATAGGAGAATGGAGCTGGAAAGCAGGTTAGTGGGGTGGGGAGGAAATGGGATTTTGCAGTAACCTTCCCCTGCCACACCCACTAAGCCACGCCACTCCCACAAAGCCATGCCCACAGAACCAGTAGTAAAAAAAAATTGAATCCCACCACTGAGGGGGAAAGATTCTTGGCAGCTTCTGTCTGCCAGGCACCAAAAAGACTGAACTGATCAGAGAAATCATGTCCTGCAAAGCTGTGGGTGCTGCCTTACCTGCTTAGCTTTCTTGCCACAAAATATAGCACCTTATACCGGACCTGAAGAAGAATAAGTTTATATATGTATATGGGTGTAACTTTATTTATTCTTAATCAATAAAATGTTAAAGCAGGACAGACACAGACTCCAGAGAGTAATTAGGACTGCAGAAAAAACAATTACTACCAACCTGCCTTCCATCGAGGACCTGTATACTGCACGAGTCAAAAAGAGGGCTGTGAAAATATTTACAGACCCCTCACATCCTGGATATAAATTGTTAAATCTTCTACCCTCAAAACGACGCTATAGAGCACTGCACACCAGAACAACTAGACACAAGGACAGTTTTTTCCCGAAAGCCATCACTCTGCTAAACAAATAATTCCCTCAACACTGTTCAATTATTTACAAAGTCTGCACTACTATTACCGTTAATCTTCTCATCACTCCTTATCACCTATCCCCTCCCACTTGTGACTGTATGACTGTAACTTTGTTGCTTGTATCCTTACGATTTATATTGACTGTTTCCTAGTATGATTTGATTGCTTATTGTACCCTATGACTTTCATTAAGTGTTGCACCTTATGATTCTTGACTCTTGACGAACGTATTTTTTCTTTTATGTACACTGAGAGCATTTGCAACAAGACAAATTCCTTGTGTGTCAAACCACACTTGGCCAATAAAGAATTCTATTCTAAAACAGGTTATACATGTAGTCCTTGACTTACAACAGCTTATTTAGTGACTTTTTTTTTTAAATTCACATTTATATGCCACCCTTCTCCAGAGACTCAGGGCGGCTTACAATCTTTGGAGCACAACCCAATGTGCTCAGCAATAGCCTTCATTCTATTGTATATGCCTGCTTATTACTAGGGCTTTTTGCGCCCCCCCCAAAGTGGCATTTTACAAAGTCAGCTTATTGCCCCCAACAATCTTGGGTCCTCAATTTACCTACCCCGAGAGGATGGAAGGCTGAGTCAACCTTGAGCCTGGTGGGATTCGAGCCTGCATTAATTTCAGGCAGCTGGAGCTAAGTGCTAGGTGTTTAACAGCCTGCACCGCTAAGGCTCTCGAGTTACAACAGCACTGAAAATAGTGACTTATGACCTTTTTTCATACTTAGCGACCGTTGCAGCATCCTGATAGTCACATGATCAAAATTCAGACACTTGGCAACTGACTCATATTTATGACGGTTGCAGTGTCTTGGGGTCATGGGCTCCCCTTTTGCAACCATCTGCATAAGCACAGTCCATGGGACAACCAGATTCGCCTGACAACTGCAGCGATTCACTTAGCAATTGTGGCAAGAAGGTTCGTAAAATGGAGTGAAATTCACTTAACAAATGTCTTGCTTAACGACAGAAAATTTGGCTTCAGTTGAGGTCGTACGTCGAGGACTATCTGTATGGCATTTGTGTAACCATGGCCCCAGTATCGTTTGGCTTATGGAACATGAAATATAAGAACAACGAGGCACATAAAGTGTATGTGAGTTTATCAAGATCAATGACTCTGATTGCCTGTGAACTACATGTACTACTTAAGTTTACCACTATGCTAACCTATGGCGTGTTTTAACCAGGTTCTCCTGAAGACACAAAGCTGGATTTAAAGACTGCTAAGGTGAAACTAAGAATGCTACAATAAGGACTAATACAGTGTACAAACCCAGAACAGGCAGTCCTTAACTTATAACCATTTGTTTAGCAACTGCTTGAAGTTACAAGGACACTGACAAAAGGGACTTATGGTCAGTTCTCACAGCTATAACTATGGCAGCATCCCCACAATCACATGACCAACATTCAGGCACTTGGCAACCAGCTTGTATTTGCAACAGCTGCAGGATCCCTGGGCCAGGCAATTGCCAGTTGTGACCTTTCCAGCTGGCTTCTGACAAGCGAAGTCAATGGGGGAAGCTGAATTCACTTAATGACTGCATGATTCATTTAACAACTGCCTTGCCTAGCAATGAAAATTCTGCTCCCAAGTTGGGATTGTCAATTCAAGATAGCCTGCACTGTGTAGGATGCATAAGAAACCATTGGTTGCATTCATGCAGCGTGCTGCCTAGGGTCATTTTAGATCCAATGCATTCTACAAACCCAGAAATCTGATCGTTCAGAGTCAGAAGAGGAACCATTTTAGTCCCAACATGCAATGGGCCAATCTTCCTCTGGCCAGGCCAGTCACTTCTGCAGTGTTGGCTCGCGCTGCCTAATCAATTCTACCAAAGAAGTGAGATTGGGAGGAAGAGCAGCTGAAAATACAAGTGATTACATTATAAAATCCACCGGCAGTCATAGATTTTACCATTCAAGTGCTGATTGGCAGCAGCCCACAAACTATGGCTGGTCTCCCTTGCTGTACCTTAGCAGTAGGTATACCCAAGGCAAGACGTGTATGAATGCATGGAGTTCTCAGCCAATCAAGGCTGCTAATTTATGTAAGAGGAAGGGCTGTTGATGCAACAAAGCCTTATCAATACTTGCCTTGCCAAAAAGGACTTCTGGAGTACTGAAGATACCAAGGAGCAATTCAGGCAGTGATCAGGGACTCTGTATTCATCCCCAAGGCAATCAGACTCATTGTCTGGGTAAATTTGCCACATTGCTCATCTAATGGCACCTTCTGGTCTAGTTATGAGAAAAGTTATGGAACACAAAAGAAAGTTTAAGAAAACTAACTTTGTTTACTGGTTTCGTCAAATGTTTATTCAGAGTAGTGAAATTTAAAAAAAAAAACCATTAGCAGAACAATTGCTTAATATTATAGTGGATTGTTCAGTTTGGTTTTTTCCCCAGCCTACTCCAATATTTTAGTCAGCAGATGGCAGTGAAGGGTTATCCCTGAAAACAGCAACCTTTGGTCAGAGTAGTTGAGAGAATCTAAACTCACAAATGAAGGTGAACATACAAGTCCCAGGACAGTGTTGCAAGGATCCAATTTGGATCGGGTCACCAGGACCAGAGGTTTAGTTTTCTGACTTTTTGGAGCCTGGAATGGATCTGATCATGCAGAATCTAAACTGCCCATCCCTATTGATTAAGTGTGGGAAACTCCATAGTATCTCACCAATGGCTCTTTCCAGCGCTCCTAACAGTATGGGAGAGTTATTAGAAAGAATATACACCTTGGACACTAACCTCACAATCTATACCAGAGCTACAAGTGGTGCAAGGAGCCATGGAAAGATATATCCTTGCTCAGCATTACAAGACAAGGTAGAAAGACCTGCACATGGATTGGGGGGACAAACAAAAGTATACAGTATCATCAAAAGAGTAAAAGAATCAAAATGGAAATGGGCTGGTCACATAGCAAGAAGAGCTGATGGCAGGTGGACCAAGGCTGTCATAGAATGGGTCCCACTTGATACTTGCAGGAGCGTCTCCTGCCGTCATCACGCTTTGATCGCCCTGTACACTCACACAGACAGGGCCTCCTTGGGATACTATCGGCCAGACATTGTCGGTTGGCGGTGCCCAGGGGTAGGGCCTTCTCTGTGGGAGCGCCCACCCTGTGGAACCAACTCCCCTCGGGCCTTCGTCTGGCCCCTGATCTCTGCTCCTTCTGCTGTGACCTTAAGACCTGGCTTTTTGAACAGGGCGGTCTGGACTAGCCAAGAGGAGGGGTGGGTTTGTTTTTAGAGGGTTTTAAATTTTAATTGAATTTTAACTTTAGGCTTGTATTTGGGTTTAATTTCTTTTTATTGTAAATTTGTATGAGTTTTATATTGTTAGCTGGCCTGAGTCCTTAGGGAGAGAGGGCAGCATACAAGTCTAAATAATAATAATAATAATAATAATAATAATAATAATAATAATAATAATTTTTAAAAAGCCCCCTCAAAAAAGATGGATTGACAACATCAGTAAGTATTGCAGGCCCAACTGGCAAAAGAAAGCTCAAGACTTATAGGTTAGAAACCAGCAGAAGAGGCCTTCACCCTGCAGTGGATAGACAATGGCTAAAATGATGGTGATGATTGAGGTAGAATGAGGTAGCTAACTGCTGCTAATTTGGAAGGGAGGGAGGGACTTTATATGCCCCTCAAGCACATCAAAACAACAGTGAAATGCAATACAAAGAAATAAGAACAAAACAGCACAACTTAACCAAATCAGCAACACACAAATATATACCAGTTACAAATGTAGACTTAGCAACAGCTTGTCTTCTTTTACTATTTTTCATTCTGAAATCTAATCTTGGTGGTTTGAGCTTTATAGTCAATGTTAAGATCAGATAGGCTTCAACCAACAGATTGAAAGAAAAGCAAAACAGCCATTAAGCTTGCTGAGAGTTTGATTCCTTTTCTTTTTAAAGCAAATGAATAGAAACTGGCTATTCTACCACTTGCTAATCCCTATCCTCATTCCTTTTAAAGCATCCTGCTCTGATGATCAGCTTTTTATGCACTGCAAGGCATTTGGGAGAACTACAGCAATCTTTTCCATTTCAGTGATGGTCAGTTCCTGTTGTTTGTCATCCAACATGAGACCACAGGACTGGAAAAATTGGATTGTTCCTATAGATTAGGCAAGAGTGAGCTAGAATGTTGCAAGCATTGCTACTTAAATGTCATATGATGTTAGTTTCTGTGCTCGAAAACATGTTATTTCTAACATATGTGAGGTTTCAAAATGTCAGAGACACACACTTGAAGATAAAATGGCTTGGTTTGCCCACCAAGCTTAAGTTGCTTATTTTCTGAATCTTAAATGAGACAATGAATCATAAACTGAACAGTCTGAGTTGGCTCCATACAGCAGTGGGGGAGGGGGGGAGGAAGAGGTGGAAATCAAGTTTCAAATTAACCAAATGTTAGCGTATTGTATAATTTTTCTTACTAAGTTTTTAACTGGGACCCAAGTTTGTTGTGCAAAGAAGTCCAAAATCTCTTAAACGTTTCACTGGGAGATCTTGTGCATTCTTTACTAACTGGAACTTTTGATCAACAGTCACAACAATCATGTCATGTGTCAGCTACTCGTTTATATGATTTTTAAAAAATGTAAAGGACTTAATAGTATGTTTACCCAACTTCTAGATCGCTGAACTAACCCTCCAGCCATCCTGACTTCTAACACAGGAAAAGATAGCCGAACAACCCTTGGAAAGTAACGGGATTCAGGCGTCTGTTTCATGAGCTTGGAAAACTTTCCGGAGCTAGACTCTTTGGGAGTCCCAAAAGGCGACCCCCGGCTGGAAGGCGGTGCGGTGGGTTTCCCGTCTCCCTCTTTGCCCCCCACCCCCACCCCTCCCCCTGCTTCGACGTGCGAGTCCTGGGACATCGCGGGGCCGCCACACCTGACGAGGCCGGGCGTACGGTATCTGCACCCAACGATGTCTCTTCCTGCTAAGTCAGAGCTGAATCAGCGAGGGAGGTTTCGGAGCCAGGTGGGTCGGGGCGGTGGGGCGTGGCCTGCAATGGCAGGGCGTGACCAGCAGGTGAAGGGGTGGTCGAAGGTAAGTAGCCTCGGCATGCCTGGGTTGCCTTTGGCAAGCAGAGCGGTGGTGCGAGCGGAATGTCGGGATTAGGAGGGATGAACGGGCGGCAAAGGTAACTCGGCTTCCCTGAGGGCGCGCGGGACAAGCGTCTCCTCCTCCTCGTTGGGTCGGGAACTCTCTCGTTCCGGCTAATCAGCCCCCAGCCCCGGTTTTCTCCTCCGAAGTGGTCAATGACTTCTTTGTTAGCAGAAATGTTTCCACCGTGCCCTCGTTTATCCTCTTGAGGGTAGCTGGATCTTTCTGCAGGGGGGTTCGGCGCGCAGCCGGCTGTTTTACACAGGGTCGCTTTTGTGATGCTAGTTTTTCGGGAGGGCTCTCTGCTCCTAATGCCGGACTACAGTTCCCATCGTTGCCCTTGGCCAATTCATCTACCGGGCAGCAAGTAGAGGAAGCCGAGCCACCGCATCCTTCTAAAGAACATAGACCCGGGTTTCTCTCCCTCCCTCTCTCTCTGCTGTATGCATATTTCTATCTAGATTTGGGTGTGTGGTTGTATATTGTGTTGGCAGTCAGGTCTTTCTTTCACCCAACTCTTGTTTCTCACTTTCCACCCTTTCCTGATCCATGCATCCGAACCCTCTGCCTCCTTTTCCAAGAAGACAAGGCATCCTTGTGCCTGTACAGTTGTGGGACCAACTTTGACAGCCTCTGTGAAATGGTGGTGGGGTTGTTTCTGTTGTGACTGAGGCTTAGCAGAATAAGCACCTTATCCAGGGAGGCAAAGATTAAAAACGGATCCTGCGAGATTAAAAATATGTGTAAGGTGAACATCTGGATGTGGGCTTGGACAACCCCTGGTGATATTTGAAAGAAAAGAGAAGATTAGGTGCTGCCCTGAATAGCCCCAACCTCCTCAAGTTTGCTCAACAGCTGTTACTAAGCCTCCTCCTCATCTTTTGTCTTTAGAGGTCTCTCTAGCTTTGAACTTCTCCAAGTCCAGGGTGTGTAACATTCCAGCTTTTCATCTTCCAGAAGTTCTTGTGAAGAGACATTAAGTGCAGGAGAATCAGAGAGAAAGATGGGAGTTTGCCCTGTGGGCCTGGAGTTGACTGAATGGTATCAGATCAGATAATCAGAGTTGGAAGCGACCTTGTAGGTCATCTAGTCCAACCCCTGCCCAAGCAGGAGACCCTACACCATTTCTGACAGATGGCAGTCCAATCTCTTCTTGAAAATCTCAAGTGATGGCACTCCCACAACTCCCGAGGGCAAGCTGTTCCATTGGTTGATTGTTCTCACTGTCAGAAAGTTTCTCCCTATTTCCAGGTTAAATCTCTCCTTGTTCAGTTTCCATCCATTATTCCTTGTCTGGCCTGCTGGTGATGAAGCACCACTGCAAAGATGAAGAAAGAAAAAGGGAATCCCATTTGCTGCACATTTCCAAAAGGAGCTGGTAGATTTGTGGTGTGAAAAACTAAGAGACAGCCTTCCATGGGGTTATTTATCTTCAGCTAATCATCTCACCTTTCTGTGCACAGTATTTCCACTCCACATCTCCTGAATGTGGAGGGTTCCCTTTCCTATAATTATTGGTGGTGGTTTTCCTCTCGCTTAAGCCATCCCAATCAGGTCTCTTGGAGTCCAGCATCCCTGATTCCTACCCAACTTGAAAAGGAGTTTTGGTTGGGAATGGTGACAATTAGTATAACACATGTGGAGGACATCTGGTTTGAGAAAGCTGCCCTGAAACTGTTCTGCAATAAAGTACCTGGGCTATTAGATCATGATTTTATTTGTTTTTAAATTAACTGTTGATGCTATGTGGATGACGCATGGCCCCACTGAAATATACTGATAATTAGCAGATATTTGTAATATGCCCTTGTTTGCTAAAAACAATTGGCCCCAATGATGCTGTGAAGTAAAATGTCTTTAGAGAATGTAATTTTTTTTCTTTTTTCTTTTCTTTCTTAAGCCCTACCCTTGTTCAGAAGCCCATTGTTAAAACACTGGAAATGTCTGTGGGAATATTACCATGCAATAAATGAATAGTCAGAGAGAGAAGAAAAGCTAATTCAACATTACTTACCTTTTGGTAAATCTCAGGCATATATATATATGTTGATCAAGTCACAGAATGTTTATGGTGTTACAAGTCACAAAATGGTTTGTAAAGGGATTGAAGGAATTGAGCGCAACTCAATTTTTAATGTGCTCTGAAAGTCATTGTCTGAACAGTTCTTTCTCCAGATGTGTCAAAGTAGTTGGCTCCTTATAGTGGGGGACAAGGTAGTGCTTTTCATGTACAGCAGCAGCTGTATTTTCCTCCACTGGTGGCTCAGTGTAATTTCCATACAAGTGATGGGATTGCATCCTCACAGTTAGCAGAAAGATTGGGCGTATATTTAATAATGCACCAGTTAGCAAAAAGATTGAGCAAATGTTTAATAACAATTGTTTAGCTTGGAGACCATAGGGAATTGTGAACCCCACACAACTGTGTCCATTTCCTTCACTGCTGTTACCCCAATCCAGCATGTAATGCCTGAAGCCTCTGCCACCCTAGGGCCACCCTGAAATACGTGATGGCTTTGTTATTGGATTTGGAATGGAAATGATTGACAGGTCATTGATTAACTTTGTCATTTTGCTTTAATATTGTTACTCAAACTTATCTGCATGCAACATTAGGAAACAAAATCGCTTCAAATATGACTAGCTGATTGTTTCAGCTAACTTCAAAGGAGCGCAAGGGTCTTGGGTTCTAAAAGAAATGGACTGGGAATGTTTGTTGTGGATTCCAACCTGTGCTTGAGTTGTTCAGACAATAATTCTATGCTGGACTTGTTCAGACAACAGGAGCTCCCTCCCACTTGTCATCAGATCTTGATTCCTAAAGCAAGATGTGTGACAAAGGTGAGAGCTCCTGTCATAGATAAATATATTTTCTGAATTCTGCTTGTGGGAGAATCAACTTTTATTTCCAGCATAAGCAAACGACACACTGTCACTTTGGAAAGTGGCTACTGGTTGTTCAAATTACATTTTTGGATCTGTTGACCGTTCTTCCACAACTCTGTGTCCTCTTTCACTATTATTTTGTTATACTTTGTGAAGAGTGCGGTAGCTATGAGTGTATCTTGAACTGAATAGATCCATTTGGTTCAGCACTGCCTACTGAAACTGATGGTAGCTCTAGACAATGGGTGTCAAACTTGATCACGTCCCGTGGTGACTTTTTTGCCTTTGCGGAGCCGGGGTGGGCATGGTCTGCATCAATGGTGGGATTCAAACATTTTTACTACTGGTTCTGTGGGCGTGGCTTGGTGGGCATGGTGTGGTTTGGTGGGCGTGGCTTGGTGGGCGTGGCAGGAGAAGGAGGCTATCCCCTCCCCACCCCACTAACCTGCTTTCCAGCTCTGTTCTCTTGTGCAGGGCAACCAAGGAAGACCCAGTCGATCAGCTGGGACTCAGGAGGCAGAGAAGAGATGGGGGTGGGGCCAGTCAGAGGTGGTATTCCAAACTACTCAAAATTTCCACTACCAGTTCTCCAGAACTGGTCAGAACCTGCTGGATACCACCTCTGGTCTGCGTGTGGCGCATCCGGCCCATGGGCCACCACTTTGACAGGCTTGCTCTAGAGAAAATGGTCTCCCCTAGAATCACTGTCTACTACAGCTAGGCCTATGTGTAGAGTGTTGAAAGGGATTCTGGATTACAAGGCAAGACTTCTAAAGGGACCTGCTACAAAGATCACGGCCTTGAGCTCAGAGGTTGCAGACTGAAACTTGCTATCATGGAGACCCAGCAACATCACGTCCAAAAAGCTGTCCAGAATCGCAATCAATCAGAATAGAGCTGGAAGGGACCTTGGAGGTCTTCTAGTCCAACCCACTGCTCAAGCAGGAGACCCTGTGCCATTTCAGACAACTGATTGTCCAGTCTCTTCTTAAAAGCCTGGAGTGATGAAGCACCCACAACTTCTGAAGGGAAGCTGTTCCACTGCTTAGTTGTTCTCACTGTTAGGAAGTTTCTCCTTACTTCCAGGTTGGATCTTTTCTTGATTCGATTCCATCCATTGCTTCTTGTCTGATCTTCAGGTGTTTTGGAGAATAGATTGACCCCCCCCTTCTTTGTGGCACCCCCTCAAATACTGGAATACTGCTATCGTGTCAACCTTAGACCTTTTTTCTCTAGGCTAGCCATGCCCAGTTCCTGCAATTGTACTTCATAGGTTTTAGTCTGCAGGCCTTTATAATTTTATTTATTTATTTATTTATTTTTATTACATTTATATGCCACCCTTCTCCGAAGACTCAGGGGCTTACAATTTTGGGATACAACCCAATGCGCTCAGCAATAGCCTTCATTCCATTGTATATGCCTGCTTATTACTAAGCGGCATTTTCACAAAGTCAGCTTATTGCCGCCAACAATCTTGGGTCCTCAATTTACCTACCCCGAGAGGATGGAAGGCTGAGTCAACCTTGAGCCTGGTGGGATTCGAGCCTGCAATAATTACAGGCAGCTGGAACTTAAGTGCTAGGCATTTAACAGCCTGCACCACCAAGACTCAACTTAAGTCAACTTAGCTGTTCTTCTCTGCACTTTTTCCAAAGTCTCAGCATCTTTTTTGTAATGTCCTGGCCCAGATTGGATGCAGTAGTCCAGGTGCAGTCTTACAAGGTTTTATAAAGTGGTAGTAATACGTCAAGTGAATAATTCTATGAAATATATAAAATTGCAGCTGCAATTTTTATATATGTCTAACAAAGAATAAGCCATCCCATACAGTAGGATTTAAGAAGAGAAGCTGCTCTTATGGAACAGACCCTGGCCCAACTAATCCAGCAGTCTATTCTCATAAAGGCCAACCAACTATAGAAGGAAGACCACTAATTTCCCAGCAGATGACCTCAGAGATAGTCACACTGTCTTCAGGGCTGATAGTCATGGATCCCCATGACTTCCAGGAATTGCTCCATTTTTTTTTTGGACAGACATTGATTGTGTTCATATAGCATGCTAAGCTGGGTTATTATAACACCCAGTATATTGTTTCAAGTAAAGCTTGAATCAGCCTGGAATTAACAGGGAACATCTTAACCATAGCATTTTTTTCTCTGCAAGATCAACTGAATCGCAATCTTCCAGGTCCTTGAGGTTTGAAAAAGTTGACCTTTCTCTCCCAGCCTCTTCCCGAGCTAAGAGCAGCTGCAGAATGATTGTGTCACGTTTCCATCACAGCGACTGCTCATCCTTTTTGAAATGCATGAGATCATGCAGATGTCAAAAGGCAATGTTAGTTCAGAAGTGCAATGGTTAAAGCAGGCTCAACTGGATTGCCTAACTTCTGCTTTTGTAAGGTAACTTCTGTTACCTTACTGTTAGTGCTGTTAGTAAGGTAAAGGTGAAGCATCCCGTTTCTAGGATCTATATAGATACCAACATGTTTCCTGACAACAATTCAGAAGTGTTTTGCCATAGGCTTCTTCCAAGATGTTTTTCAACCTTCCAGTTAACTAACAGCCCTGTTGTTCCTGATAGCCCGCCCAACTCTTAACTAACTTGTCCAGATAAAGTTGGAAATCTACTTTCTACTATCTACTTTCTCCTTGAAAGATGGCAGAGAGTTTGATTCCCCCTCCCATCACTCATTAAAATAATACCCTTCCCTCCCTGAAGTGGCAGAAAACTATACAGGCATATCATTGAGTGGTCCTTATCTTCCTCCATTTCATCTCTTCTGGTGTTTGTCCTGATTTTGGGATACTAAAAGGATGTGCTAACAAAGCCACTGGATAGACTCTCAAGTCTTGCTGCCTTCCCCTTTCTGAATATCATCATCAGAGGGGAAACTATTCACCAATCACAACAGAACTGTGATTGGTGGATGATTTTGGCAGATAGGTAGACCTATTCAATGTGCTTCCACACAGGAATAGGGTTTGGCAGGAGGGTTCATCCCAACAGAAGAGAATATCTGTAGATCAGGGTTGAATTGTTGAGTCTTTGGCACGCTCCAAGCTTAGTGGTTTGCCTGCAGATGTTTCATTTCCTAATTATGTAACATCATCAGTGCTCCCATGCAGACTGAAACATGTGTTCTAACCCAATTCTTCCCAATCTACTGAGTAGCAGGCTGGGAGTGTTCTGTATGCCCTTATATGGTCAATGAGTGGAGCAGACTCCACTCATTCATTCATCCACTGGTGGGAGAATTGAAGCCCCATCAGTGGCTGAAGCCTCGGATAATGCCGGCTTTAAAAAGCGCGGCTGAGCGGCTTTTTGCTTCAGTGCTGAAATAAAGTGTTCTATCGGTACTACCATGTCCTGCCTCTCCTTTACATGCGGTCGCACAAAATACTGGTGATGAGGATGGGATACTGAACCGCAGAGAGAACAAGGGGCACATCGTGGAAAGCTGACGCCATCACAGCGGACAAAGGAATGCACCAGCCAAGCAGAATGACCCAATGCGCTAACAGCATGGCTCACTGACCCATGGCCATTCCGTTCGACCCAGCTAAAGAAAAGTGGTCATCCTACATGGGCCACTTCAACTTACATCTAGAGGTAAATGGAGTGCAATCCACCCCTGATTCACAGAAAAAAGCATTGTTCTTAACTTACTGTGATATCGAGATTTATGAAATAGTGGACGCTTTGGTCGCTGATGACCTACAGACTGTTTCCTGGGATGAGCTGCAATGCATCATCAGAGGACACTATGGCTCCTCTCCTTCTTACCTGGCCAGCTGCTATGATTTCTACATGCGGAGCCAGAAAGTAGGGAAAACAATCAACGCTTTTGTGGCCGATTTGAGGAGGACCGTGAAGAACTGCATGTTCCCAGACACTGAAGGGATGATCCGGGACTGAATCATCCTCGGCATGAGAGACCCCACACTCCAAAAGAAGCTCCTGGCTCGTGAGGATGTCTCCTTCAAAGAAGCCGTCGATGAGGCAAGGGCTGCCGACTCGTCGGACAATTCGGTGGCGCAGATCCAAGGAATGGGGAAGATCCATGCAACCACCTCGGATCGCCACCCGTTGCTACATGAATCCGCCATTGAAGGCAGTGATGACTTTGACTGGGAGGTCCACAAGCTGAGGTCCAGCAAGCCCAGTGGAAAGACTGGGAGCCAGGAGTGTGGTGGCTGCAATGGGCACCATCACTGTTCGGCCTGCCAGTTCCGAGACACTGTAAGCCACAGATGCAAACTCTGGGGCCACATCGCAGAGGTTTGCCATGCATTGCAACCGGCCAGTAAGCAGGGCAAGCGAGCAGCATCACCTGCCAGACAATATGGCCACCAGAGCAGAGAGCGGAAGAACCCAGGCGGCACAAAATTCAAAAGAAGGGACAGCGCCAGAGAGGACAAAGCTCACCTCACCTATGTGGGCTATGCACAAGCTCGGGTGAAATGCACGGATGCTTTTGAGGACAATAAGATTATGGCCACCATTAACATAGAAGGCAAGCTGTGCCGCATGGAAGTGGACTCAGGGTCCTACATCTCCATGATCTCATGGGACACCCTAAAGCGGCTCCAACCTGAGCAATGGCACAACCAGCTGCAGCCGCAAGCCATCACACTGAGGGACTACCAGGGCTCTCAAGTTCCCATCGTGGGAAAGAAGATTGCCCGCATGGAGTACAGTGCATTCTCTGGGACCCTGCCGCTCACCATAGTTGACCGGGACCTTCCCAGCCTGCTCAGAAGGGAATGGTTCCAGCCACTGCGGATAGGAATCACCGGAGTCCACGCAATGGAAGCCAACCCCCCCAGGCCGGCAGCAGACATCGCAGAGCTGGAGAAGAAATTCAGCAATGTGTTCGAAGACTCCTTGGGCAAGTATAAGGGGACCCTCATTTCCTTCAGTTTAGACCTGAGTGTCACGCCAATCCGTCTAAAGCCATGCCGCATTACGTTTGCTCTCCACCCAGAGGTGGAAGAACAACTGGAAAAACTGATAAGCCAAGGGGTCCTAGAGCCAGTAGACCACGCAAAGTGGGAGATCCCAATCATCACCCCAGTAAAGCCAGATGGGTCAGTTCATATCTGTGCTGATTACAAGACCATGTTGAACAGGCACTACAGCAAAGCACCTACCCGGTGCCCATGGTACAGCACCTTTTACACTACCTGGGCCAAGGAACTATATTCGCCAAATTAGACCTTGCCCAGGCCACACAAAATCACCGTCAATGAGGAAACCACAGAGGCATGAGACCATAGTCACGACCCGGCTCAAATGTAAGAGGCTCCAGTTTGAGTCAGTCAGCATAGCACCAGGCCTGTTCCAGAGCATCATGGAATGGCTATTATACAACATACCGAGTGGGAGTTATGCTTCCGACGATCATCATCTCAGCAGACAATAGAGGCCAACTAATGGAGCGGTTGAGGACAGTCCTGGGCCGGTTCCAGGAAGCGGGGCTTAAGCTAAAAAGAAGCAAGTGCCACATAGAGGAGTTTTTGGGGTTCCTAATAGATGCCGCGGGCATCTGACCCACAACCGGAAATCTAAAGGCCATTCGGGAAGCCCCCACTCCACAAAACAAGGCAGAGCTGCAAGCATTCCTGGGCCTGCTTAACTTTTACAATGTCTTCCTACCACAGAAGGCGACCATTGTGGAACCGCTCCACAGACTGCTGGACAAGGCAGCCCTTTGGAAGTGGGGGAAATGCAAGGCTGACGCATTTCAGAAATTCAAAAGCATCCTGACATCAAGCAGTGTGCTCATCCAATATAGTGAGATGCTGCCTCTGACCCTGACATGCAACGCATCTCCCTATGGCATTGGCGTCGTCCTCAGCCACAGACTACCCAATGGCACAGAAGCCCCCATAGGATATTTCTCCAAGACCCTCTCCAAGGCGCAGTGGAATTATAGCCAGATAGATAAAGAAGCGGCACAGCACGAGGGTCAAGCGCTTCCATGAGTACCTATATGGAAGACTTGATTACTGACCATAAACCCTTGCTTGGCATCCTCGCAGGTGACAAACCAACACCGAATGTACTGTCATTGAGGATGCTAAGATGGACAGTTTTCCTGGATGCTTACTGTTACTGCCTGATCCATAAGCCAGGAAAAGAAATTGCACACGCCGATGGACTCAGCTGCTGCCCGCTCCAGACCCAGCCAAAGACCCAGTGCCATCCACGTTGGTACTGCTCGTGGAAAGCATAATGCCTGGATTGATGATGTCATCCGAAATCACGAGACTGACAGGCCGAGACAGAGTCATGGCATGGATTTCGAACTGGGTAGGGAGGGGTTGGCCAGGGACAACCATGGGGGAGGAATACCAGCCTTAGAAGAATAGACAGGTGGAACTGTCAATGCAAAAGGCTGTTTACTATCAGAGACCGGTAGTAATCCTCCCCCAAGAAACAAAATATTAGAACTACTGCACGAGGGCCACCCAGGGATAGTTAGAATGAAGGTTCTCACGAGAAGCTATGTATGGTGGCCCAGCCTTGACAAGGACATAGAAAACTGGGTCATCACCTGCACACCCTGCCAGGAAACCAGACCGGCACCACCGGCAGTGAGACCCAGAAAATGGGAAATGCCGACAGCACCCTGGGCCAGGGTGCATATTGACTTTGCCGGACCGTTCCACAGACAAATGTTCCTTATAGTTGTGAACGCATACTTCAAGTGGTTGGAGGTAGTAATCATGAAGTCAACCACTACAGAGGCAACTATAAGGGCACTCCAAAGGATCTTCACAACCCATGGTCTGCCAGACGTCCTAGTCTCGGATAACGGACCCCAGTTCACATCCCAACAATTTGAGGGGTTCCTGGCTGGGTTGGGGATCTGTCATGTACTGTCAGCCCCCATGCACCCAGCCACGAATGGACAAGCGGAGATCATGGTCCGATCTACTAAGGACATCTTGCAGAGGATGGACTGCGGGGACTGGCAGGAAAAGATTGACCGCATGCTATTGGTCCAACACACCACACCACACACAACAACACACTGCAGCCCAGCGGAATTACTAATGGGCCACAGACTGAGGACTACACTCAATCGAGTCCACCCGAACTACAGCCCCGAGACCCTTCCGGACTCAACAAGAAAATGCAGGCAGTTCGCGGCAGGGGACCTGGTCTATGCCCATAGCTATACAGGAGGACCCACATGAGTACCAGCTAGTGACTGAAATTATGGGATCCAAATCTTAGCGAATGGAGACGACCGAAGGAAGACTCTGGGAATGCCACATCAACCAACTACAGGGCCGGGTCCCCAGTTCAGACGACTGGCCTAGCACCCAACACACAGCACCCGCAACGGAGCAACCAGTGGAACAGACACCAAACACAATAAGAATAAACAACAGACCCTCACCGTGTGAAGAAGTCCCGCGGTGTACGTCTGAGGCCTCAGGCTCGATGGTCCTGGGTGCACCACAAACGGAGTTCCAGAGTGATCTGCGGGTGGGGACTGGAGCAGCAGTGGACCCAACCAATTGGGCCACTACCCCAGGAACAAGTGAGGTGTGCAGGTCCAGTTGCACCCATAGAAGCCCCGCCTACTTACGTGACTATGTACAGTAGGCGAATCCAGATTGGTCGGCATGAACCAAGAGGGGAGGGGTGTTCTGTATGCCCTTATATGGTCAATGAGTGGAGTCTGATAGCAGACTGCACTCATTGGTTCAGCCACCAGCAGGAGAATTGAAGCCCCGTCAATGGCTAAAGCCTTGGGTAGCACAGGCTTTAAAAAGTCGGCGCCTGCCATGGCTGAGCGGCTTTTTGCTTCAGTGCTGAAATAAAGTGTTCTATCGGTACTACTGTGTCCTGCCTCTCCTTTACATGTGGTCCCACAAAATAGGGAGAGTCTCACATAAAGCAGGAGAACTGACTTTCCCAGTTTACCACATCAAATGGCAGAGGGTAATGATTCATGGGCTTCAGGAAGTAGCACACTGAAGGATAGTCCAGTTTTCAAGAGTTAGGCTCTCCTACATTCCAAGACACAATGTTTGGAAAGTTCTGCCTAAGGAAGAGAGAAGAGGGCATAGTTGGCTCCCGCCTACAGTGGCTAATAGGTGTTGGATTGATTACAGAAGATGATTACATCTTCTGTAATGTACCTCTGTGGTAATTGGTGCAAAATGTCATAGATTTATATCATTTTAGATGTGACTGAGTGCTGTTGGTTTAAAAGGTAAAACCAGAGATGGTATCCAGCAGGTTCTGACTAGTTCTGGAGAACTGGTAGCGGAAATTTTGAGTAGTTCGGAGAATTGGCAAATACCACCTCTGACTGGAGATTTTACAGTATCCTTCATCTGCCACGCCCACCAAGCCACGCCCACCGAACCGATAGTAAAAATATTTGAATCCCACCACTGGGTAAAACATACCTTTAAATATTGGGGCAACTAAGGAAGATTTTAGACTGACTCAATATGAGAAGAGTTCAATATAAGATATGTAAATGTATGTAAAGCTATATAACAAACAAAACAGCAGAAACAAAACACACACACACTGATTTTCAGTGTCATATATAGGTTGAGTCTTAAATAATCTTCAGTAACACAGTTCAAAAATTCACAGGCTTTTTTAAAATTAACATCATACTTTAATGGTTTTCCTAAGTCAAGTCAATGTAAGCAATTTTAATCTGAATAAGAACAGGCTTAAATACTGGATATTATAATTTGTATAGTGGCTTAAGGAGAGAAACCTCAAATTGCTATAACTGTTCTTTTAGTGAGTAATGAATGGAGCAACGTTTTTTTTCCCCCCAAAGCTGATTTTCCTCAAGCCACAAAAGAAGTTTCAACCTGAATGGCAGATGCTGGGATTCATGTAAACACCTTTATGGGTTCTTGCTGAAAAATATCTCTATGCAATTCTATGAAATTAGTTAAACATCTATCAGAACCAATCTGATATTGAAGTCAACTAAGTTTTTATGTACACTGAGAGCACATGCACCAAAGGCAAATTCCTTGTGTGTCCAATCACACTTGGCCAATAAAGAATTCTATTCTATTCTAGTCTAGTCTAGTCTAGTCTAGTCTAGTCTAGTCTAGTCTAAAAGTAAATTAACAGGCAAGCAGTTCAGAGTTACTTTGAACCACCAGATGGGTGATGAATAAATTTGAAAGAAAGAAAATTTTACCTATTATCTTTCCCTCCCTCTCTTCCTTATGCCACCTATCTTATACTGGGCTTCTTCTCTACCCCTTCATTTACATACATACCCTCCAATGTAGCCCCAGGCCAAGTGGCAGAAACACATTTTCAGCTCTTCTGAAAGGCCAGGAGTGTGAGACCAGACCCCACCTCCAACAGGATAATATTTCAGATTTTGCTTTGGCAGTGGCCACAGCAAAAAGGACTCTTCTCCTAGATCCTGCCAGCTGAA
Organism: Naja naja; assembly: GCA_009733165.1. Classification (NCBI taxonomy): domain Eukaryota; kingdom Metazoa; phylum Chordata; class Lepidosauria; order Squamata; family Elapidae; genus Naja; species Naja naja. Next base: position 79,122,305 of record CM019149.1, read on the forward strand.
ATTCTTTGGCAGATGGGATCTGAAGTACAGCCTTTCTGCTGGAACAAGTGGGGCGGACTAAGCCCCTTAGGATGAGACAGCTCCTCAGATATCAGAGATAAATTCAAATGATTCAATGTCAAAAGAGATTTGCTTAGATAAATGAACATTAAATTATTATGAAGTCCTACTTCACACACACACGTGCTGTGTTTGTAACTGGTGGCATGGTGAAGAATCTCTGCACATCTGCATTAACACATTTTCATGTGAATAGCTAGGAAGTCTGCTATTCAACGGAATAGAGCACGAAGAAGAAATATTATAGCAGATTGCTGTCAAAATGCAGTCAACATTAAGCTAATTTACTGTACTATAAAGAGAATTATGGTATCCCTGTTGCCTAGGTGGAAATCAACAGTGAATGAATGCAAGGATAACTAGACAGAAATTAGTTTGATCTGAAATCCAGCTGCTGTATGCTATCGTAATATTGGTAGATCCATCCCTCCATTTCTTTGTAGAATATGTCGCATGTCAGGAATTCACTAATACCTTTTGTGAATTGTGTAGTTCCATATATATCAAGGTACCACACAGGACAATTAAAGATGCCAAAATAGTCCAGAAGAGATTGATGATTGGTGCCCTGTGGGGAATGACCAATTATACAAATGAATTTAAAGAAAAGAGAACCTAGGGCATATCCTACAAACATAGTCTTTTAATCCTCAGTGATATGTTGTCAGACTATGATGCAGGCGCTTTAGCTAATATAAAATTTAGGACTAAATGCAAAATTTGCTCTACAGAATCTGCCTTCTTTAATAAAATGATTTTTAAATAACCTATTCCTAATAGAAATGTCAAGAATTAGGGACAAAAGGAGAGTGTGTGTAAGAGAGACATACCAATGTGAAGGCAACATCTACATTTGTAAAATATGATTTTTGTCTTTATGAAAACATGTGGCAAATCTGGCTGATGTCCCCATTCCCAGGCCATCACCTCATCAATCTGTAATGGCTTGCTAGAGCTGGAAAGGCAAGTTCTAAACCTGTTTTCCTAGAAATAAATTATTCTGAATTAAATCAAGTTGAATTCCAGCTGTTTGCTGGTTACTTTACAGGCTGAGTTTATTGTATGGAAAGCCTTGATAATGAAGTGAAGGTCACGTCTAGCTATGCTGGAATTCTCACAATTCCTTATCATTAACCAGGCTAGCAGAGTTTAATGAAAGTTGCTGTAAAACATCTGGAGGGCATCAGATTGTCTCCTGCTGATAGAGGGAAAATAATTGAGGTTTATTTTACTCTATTCGATTTGCATTTACTTAAAATACTTTTGTGTCCTCTTTGAAGAGGGTCCCAGGGCAGAAAAACAAAAAACAAATCAGTTGACTAGATTGGTAAAAGCTGGTGATTATGGGAAAATAAAGCATCCCAATAAAACAAAGCCACTCCAATACATTAAAAAGAGGTGTGGGGGGGGGACATTGCAACTCTGTAAAATTGGAACTCAGTGAAAAAAGACTGCTGCAATTGCTCGAGCTTATGAATGTAATCAGGAAATTGTCCCCCCCACCTCTGCATAATCTTTCTTTGAAAGGTTGGGAAATTGAATGCTTTCAAAGTCTTTATTATGCAATTAAGGAGTGTTAAATAGTTTTGTCCATATTAAGCAAGCATATACCTGCACACTAATATCTGAATGCCAGATCACAGAAATGAAATCTTATAGTTTTACTGAAACTATGATACCTGTGGGAATGTCAAAAGACAATGAACAGGGTTCAGAAATTAACACTCTCTCCTCCTTTTATCTGAGGGATATTTGTTGGGGTGGCTGGTTTTCTAATAAAGTGCGTCATTTAAGTTGATACTGTCTGATCGGTATGGGGAATCTGCCACTGGAAAATATAGAGAAAAAACAAGCTCCATACCCTAAGGGTGCGTGCTGTAGAAAACAGTTCTGGAACAGCTCTACCCTAAAGGGGGAATATTCATATCTCTTGGCTACATACTCAAGAAGATTCACAACAAACATTTAACACCTTGCATGCCCTGCTTATAAAAGTGTCCAGGTGTAAACTGCTCACCCTAATAGTAACATAATTTTTAAAAAATAGTGCTCAGTGCTCTTGTGTTAACCCTTCAAAGCAGGTCAGGTAGGAAACATGACACCAGAAGGACAACTTGCACTTACTGTTGTATGATAGAATATAGAATCCTGAAATTGAAATATTCATATCTCTTGGCTATATAGTCTCTTCTCTCTTAAAAAGAGAAGTGAGAGAAACTCTTGAGTTTATTTGTTCTCCCTTTCAAAGCTAGGCTAGGCTGTTGTCAGGACCATCTCTGTGCTCCTCTATAAATGGCCTTTTCCTAATCTGGTATTTTACAGTAGTGATATGGGTTAGGGATTTTAGTAACTGAAATCCAACGCTTTCAGGTTGAAAATGGGGATTGTAGTACTCAAGCATGCAGCTTGAGGAAAACTAAGACATCTGTTTAGGATTAAAGAATAAGGTGATTTTGAGCATATATTTGCCCTAAAAGTTGCTGTCAGGAGGCAAAATGAACTCACCATATTTTTAAATTACTGACCTCCTCCTTTACCCCTGTCTAGTAATGCTGAAAAGTAGCAGAAAGAGGGAAGCTGTTTTTGCTGTGCTTTTTGCTGAGTCATTGAGATACTACGGGCCAGGGGTCTTCAAACTTGGCAACTTTATGGCATGGCTGGCTGGGGAATTCTGGGAGTTGAAGTCCACAAGTCTTAAAGTTGCCAAGTTTGATGACCCCACTGCTATAGACAGCCTTTGAGTTAACAATCACAATTGGCACCAGGAAATCCATTGTTCATCGGTGCAGTCGTTAAAGTGGGCATTATGTGACTGCACCCAGTTTGACAAACTTTTTTTTTGCCAGCATCATTCAGTGAATCACTGCCATGGTTTCACAAAATACCATGTGACTACAACTTGCAACCTTCCCTGCCAGCTTCCCCATTGACTTTGCTTATGGGGAGGCTGGTAGGGAAAGTCACCAATGAGTGCTGGTTGCCAAGCACCCCCCAGACCATAATCACATGAACAGCAGGGAAGTCCATGACTTTTTCAGCACCACTGGAACAGTGGTGAGATTCATTTTTTTTTACTACCGGTTCTGTGGGCATGGCTTGGTGGGCGTGGCAGGGAAGGATACTGTGAAATCTCCAGTCAGGGGTGGTATTTGCTGGTTCTCCAAACTACTCAAAATTTCTGCTACTGGTTCTCCACAACTAGTCAGAACCTGCTGAATACCACCTCTGCACTGCAACTTCAAATGATGGCTAAATGAATGGTCATAAGTGAAGGATTATATGTATTAACTCTCAGCTGTCAATATAATTCACTGCAATTTTTAAGGCATGTCTGGACCCAGGCTGTCTTAGTTCCTGTCCCCCACATTGGCCCTTCTCTCTACCTTTAGTAGCAAGCTGGTCTTTCAGTGGTGTATTAACCATTAAGCAGACTAAGCACGTGCTTAGGGCACCAGGCCCAAAGAGGGCACCACAAAGTTGAGAAAGAAAGAAAAAACCCAATGAAGATTTGTAATAAATCTTGTATGTACAAAGGAGGAGGGCACCAAGATTTGTCAAGTGTTTAGGGCACCAGTGAGCTTTAATCCATCACTGTGATCCTTTAAAGGTTTTCAAGCAAAGGAGATGAATTTGGCCAAGCCAGTATCAACTTCAGTTTCCTATCAGCTATGCAAGGGACACCAATGGATGACCAGAGAGGAGTGTAAGAGAAAACAAGCATGCAAAGCAAGGGTTTCCAACCTTGGCAGCTTTAAGACTTGTGGACTTCAACTCCCAGAATTCCTCAGCCAGAATTTGCCAGCTTTGCTGGCTAAGGAATTCTGGAAGTTGAAGTCCACAAGCCAAGATTGGAGACCCCTGATGTAAAGGACTTGGAATAATCTCAAATAGTTTGAGTCGCAGTAACAGAACTATGTGTAAAAGTAAATGTTTGGAACAGTCCAACTTGCTTGGAAATCTGGATGCTGTCTTTGAACAGACAAGAGAGGCACCAAGTGGGCCAAGTTTGCTCTGAAGGTTTAAATGGCAAGTCCAATTTTCTGCTGCTTTCTGGGAAGAAATTGCAGCTGTTCTCTCCTCCTCCCCCTCCACCAAGCCATTTGAAGAAACCCTTCCTCAGCCCTTGAAGGCCCTCCGGCTGCCCAGGACTGCAGTTGTGCTTGTGTCTGCATTCCTTCCCCCAGCCCCACAAGTCTTTCCCTGGAGCCTCTTTTCTGCTGCTGAGAAAGGAGAGCAGTTGGGTACCCAGGGACAAGGGGGTGTGGGGACAAATAGCTACTGTTCCTGCATGGCTGCATTGTGAAATGAGTCACAGCGGGTGGGACTGGGCTGTATAGGCTTCAGGAAACCGCAAATCCCAATAGCTCAGGAAGATTCTCCTTTGTAGAGCAACAGAAGTCAAGAGATGCCTTTGGATGCAAGCCTTTGTAATCCGCCAAATCCCAGCCAAGCTGAATTATCTTTCATGACTCTGAACAGCTGAGAACCAGGGAAAACTGTCTGGTGAAAGGAAGGGCTTTCCGGTTGGCGGTGATATTTGCCAGCCTCCAGATGTCGGCCTGCCACTTGCTGGGGCTGTGACAGACAAGCCATCTGCACTGGGAACTGAAAGGCTAATCGGACTGGAAAGCATATATGCATACAGCACTAAGCAGATGTCATAGGATACAGGGCTTCCAGGCCATTTTCAGGATTGCACAGAAGGGAAATATTACTCTTGGCACCAATGAAGAATTTACTATGTACACACCTCTTAAAAATACAGCAAGTGTATCCTTAAAAAAACTGGCAGTTTTAAAAGGGTGCGTTTGCATACATACACAGAGCTGCAGTTAGTTTTCTAGCACTTTCTAATGTTTTGGAAGCAATACTCCCAGCAGTGATTTTTTCTTATTTATTATTTTATTTATTTATTTTATTTATTAGATTTATATCCCGCCTCTCTTCCCCCATCGGGGAACTCGAGGCGGAGTACAACAAGCTAAAACACTTCCTATACAGTATAAATTTTTTTAAAAACTCATTCATATCATCCAAACATACAAGAGGGAAGAACAGAAGTCTCAATTCCATGCCTTCCGACAAAGCCAGGTCTTAACGACTTTGCGGAAAGCAGGTAGATTGGGGATGGTTCTAATCTCTGCAGGGAGCATATTCCAAAGGGACGGTGCCACCACAGAGAAGGCCCTAGCCCGCAGACCCGCCTGCCGACATTGTCTGGCCGACGGTATCTGGAGCAAGCTTTCCCTGTGGGATCTAACCGGGCACTGGGAGGCATAAGGTAGCAGTAGGCGGTCTCAAAGGTATCCCGCTCCTAAGCCATGATGTTTCAGGAGGAAACATCCTGCTGAAGTTTAGGCAGGCATTCTTGAATCATGTCCTCCTCCTCAACATACTCCCTTTAATGTCTCCACTGTTTGAAAATGTTGTGATTTTTGCTTGTAGAGCATTACTTCCAATTGTTTGATTGCTCAGACAATGTTTGGATTGCAGTCTGTTCCACTTGCTTGTGCGAGCCTCAGAATTTGAGCAGGACCTCTCTGGCGAGTGTGTCTGAGCCCATATGTGTCCTCCTGAACTTGCTTTATTCCTTCTTATTTGAGAACTACTTAAGTCTTCTGTGGACCTTTGCCTCCTGAAATTATAATTTAAATGATGGCTAACTGCAGAGCAGATGCCCTTTGAACCTACAAATGTCAATTCCTCATATCTGTGATCCTCACAATATGGCCATCTAGCAGTGTTAGGCTCTAACCAGCTTAGGAGAATGGGAATTGTACTCTAATACAGGGGTCTCCAATCTTGGCTCCTTTAAGCCTAGAGGGCTTCAACTCCCAGAATTCCCCAGCCAGCTTTGGGAATTGAAGTCCTCCAAGTTTAAAGTGGCCAAGGTTGAAGACTCCTGCTCTAATATACCTAGTAAGCATCAAATTGGGGAAATCAATGCTCGGTGTAGGAGCATTACTGTAAAGAGCAGGTTTAAAAACCCACCTGCACAAACTTGCTATGAACAGAATATGGACATCAATTTATTTTCTAAGAAACCATGAACGTAATAAAGACAAAGCAAGCTCTGCTCCAGCTAACAATTGCAAACTACAGTTGTGGTAGAAACTTCCAGCAACATCCTTATTGCAACACTCAGTCTGCATTTAGATGCTTAGGACCATCCCTCCTTCAGGCTTATTGCCCTTCGGCTGTTTTTCTCCTTGTCAGCTTGGTGATGTTTGCCGCCCGTGAAGCCAGGTAAACAATGCTGTTGTGATGAACCAGAAGCCCTTTGAGCCATTTTATGGAGAATTGGAGTTACACTTTTTGTGAGATAAAGGTGGGAAGGGTGTTTTTCCCCCTCCTGTTCCAGTGGGGATGGATGATTAGGGCATGTCACTAATGGAATGAGGTCACGAATGTGCCAGGAAGTTCTAGCAGAGCTTCAGCGCCTTCTGGCTCTTCTTTTTTTATGGAGGTGCATTACTATTCTTTTTTTTTCCCTGTCTGACCAGATGGTCTGTAATTCCTCCAGAGACTGGCAATGAGCTTTGTTTTAATTAAAAAAATAGCATTGCATCCCAAAGAGTCTTCTCGAATCCATACAATCAGTTATGCAATATCCCAGTGTATATCCCGGTATATCCTCAATAGGCTCAGTTTCATGAAAACCAAGTGATTTCCCAGAAGCAGAGAGGAAGAGGAGCAGAATAACAGGGCTGGTTAAATGGGCTCCTAGCAAATGTGCCAGAAAGTGTGTGTGTGTGTCTAATCGGGCTTCTCCACATACCTGGCTCTTTTCCTCCCTGTGTGCTGCCTTTCACTGGCACAGTCCTCTCCCTGCTGCCACTTGACCAGTCTCGTCTTCACACCTGCTCCATTCCTGGCTGGGCTAGCCCCTGCATGTCCCTGGCTCCTTTCCTGAATGTAGGAGGCCAAGCAGGGACCACGGAGAGAGAAGAGAGCAAGGCAGGGGAGGGGGATGTGATATGTGATGGAGTGAGCAAGCAAGCCAGAGCTGACAAGGATGGTGGCTGTAGCACAGGTGGAGAGACAAGCCCATCACTTTGCTCCATGACAGTCCCCAAGGAATGAGAAAGAGACATATTGGGACCCTAAAGGGGGAGAAAGAGAATGACAAGGAATTATTTAGTGATAAGAGGAGGGACGTGGTGGCTCAGTGGCTAAGATGCTGAGCTTGTCGATCAGAAAGGTCGGCAGTTCGGCGGTTCGAATCCCTAGCACCACGTAATGGAGTGAGCTCCCGTTACTTGTCCCAGCTTCTGCCAACCTAGCCGTTCGAAAGCATGTAAAAATGCAAGTAGAAAAATAGGGACCACTTTGGTGGGAAGGTAACAGCGTTCCATGCGTCTTCGGCATTTAGTCATGCCAGCCACATGACCATAGAGACGTCTTCGGACAGCGCTAGCTCTTCAGCTTTGTAACGGAGATGAGCATCGCCCCCTAGAGCCGGAAATGACTAGCATGTATGTGCGTGGGGAACCTTTACCTTTACCATTAAATGATAAGAAAGAGCAAGCATAACCTAAGGGTGCCGCTAGACAGGTGGAGAGAGAGGTAATCCATATGACTTTGGATATTTGGGTTTGGACATTCGGAGGGTGGGAGAGGGTGAAGTCTCTCCTCATGATTCTTGAGAGTAAATTTTGCCATAAGTAGATTAAGAGGGTACTGTAAAAGACAGGAATCGGGCATTAATGGACATGAAGACATTTCTAGAAGCAGGAAAAGTCTTTAAGGGATGTTTGTTGGCTGTTCTGCTTTCTTTGTACAAGTAGTCCTCGACTTACGACCACCATTGACCCCCAACATTTCTGTTGTTAAGTGAGAAATTTGTTAAGCAAATGGGTGGAAGGAAAGTGGAAAGAGAAGGAAAAGCGGTTTTTAACCTTTATTATGGTTTCTTTCAAAGGATGTGTACCTGCCATGCCCGCCAAGCCACACCCGCCAAGCCACGCCCACAGAACTGGTAGTAAAAAAAATGAATGCTGTGTATATCTAATACTGAGGCAATTGCTGCAGCAAGTTTGTAGAAAGACAGAGCCAGAGAAATAGCATTTCAAAAATACAAGTGGTCTCTCTGCTTTTCTCACTCTCTCAAAAGAAGAAATTTGTACTAACTATTTAGCTTTAGCATCCAGTACATTTCTTCTCTAAGACCCAGTTTGTGTGGTGATTAAGGTATCAGGCTAGGAACCAGGAGGCTGTGACTCCCACCTTAGACACAATGCCAGGGTGATCTCGGGGTGGTCACTTTCTCTCAGCTCTTCTGAAAAGCCAAGGGTTGGGTTTTTTTAAAAATTCAGACAATGGGGCCATTACATTTTCAATACATAATGTTAACATCCTAATTTGCAGGAAGCCATTTGTGGTGGAAACCTGGGGCCGAGTACATGGCGTTGCACTGGGTCCCCCAATCCCTCAAACTAGGGTTAAAAGAAGGTAGCAGCTTCGACCAAAATGTACTTCCTTTCCAAAGGTTCAGAAGAAGATCTAGAAAAGTGAGATATTGGGGGAAGTCCAAGTGGGCTCCATCACTCACCCTTACTAAGATTAGCCCTTTTTAAAAAAACACCCTATTTTTTACCATATTAGTTCTCCGTTCTTCCTATGGCAGTGCTTGGCACAAATCAAATTCCTTGTGTGTCCAATCACACTTGGCCAATAAAGAAATTCTATTCCATTCCATTCCATTCTAAGTCTAAGTCTAAGTCTAAGTCTAAGTCTAAGTCTAAGTCTAAGTCTAAGTCTAAGTCTAAGTCTAAGTCTAATGCCAATGCCAATGCCAATGCCAATGCCAATGCCAATGCCATTCTATTCTATTCTATTCTATTCTATTCTATTCTATTCTATTCTATTCTATTCTATTCTATTCTATATCACTTCACTCTGCTGAATGATAGGACCAGCCACATTGGTTAGTGTTGTTTTTGCAAAGTTCTCATCTTCAGTTCTTTAGAATGGGTACCTATAAGTAGTGTTTCTTCTCACAATCTACCTTGATGTAATTTTCCCCCCTCTATTCTTTTTCCATCCATCAATGTCTATGACTTGGTTAAAGGAGGATATCCAGGAACATCCAAAGTCTCTTGGAGGTCATTTTGAAAGTGATTTGTTATTTGTCTGGAATTAAAAGAACTATCTGCTTATTTTAAGTATTGAACCATTTTAAGCACTGAAAGCTACTTACGGCCAAACCGTGCTGCAAAGAAATATGCTCCATTTCTCTGTATTTTATTGGCTTTCTTTCTTTGCACTGAAATGGGCTACTATGCACATGGCAATTGGGGGTGGGGAGCCTGTAGCTGCTAAAATTGATGTAACCCCTTCATAACTGCATTTGAAAAAAATATTTGGTTTAAGCTGGCTGTGTTTAATGTAACAAACAGGTAACCTTGCTAGTCTTGCTAGGAACTCCAAATTGGCCAAATCCAATACCCAACACTGCAATGTTGTATCTTGAAAACTCTGTATGTGGGGCATCCTGCTTAGGTCCAGGGCTGTAATAGAGACAGACCAACCAGTTTTGCTGCCTTGAAAGCCATTGCCTTCCCATGGCAATGCTGCTCACTGCCATGTATTAAGCAGGGGAGTTCTTTGAAACAGCACAGCAATCCAGGGCTGGAAGGGACCTGAGAGGTCATGTAGTCCAACCCCCTGTTCCAGCAGGAGAACTTGTATCATCTTGGTTATTTTGGTGCCTCTTAACACAGAGGAGAAATTCCTAGAAAAGGGAAGTTTTACTAGTTCTGCCAGATCTGTTCTGCTCAGAAGTCCAGGATAAGGTTTCCCTTGTCAGAAAAGACCTTCTTATTTTCTTATTCCTATCTTATTCCTTTCTTCTGGCTGCCCGTGCTTCTGTTCCATGCGGGGCAGGCTTGTCCCCTGCTCTTTCAAGTTTGCAAGTGAGAACTCTCCATAGCCCGACGTGGCTGCTGAGCTGAGTTTATTCCGTTTGAAGTTTTGATTAAGTGTACACCGAGACCTCTCCGTGGAAGCAGCCGCGGGGATCACATTCCAGCTGCCGCTTGGTTTAAAAAAAAGAGGCACAAGAGCAAAGCAAATGAAAAAAGCCCTCTGTACACAGAGCAGGTTGCGTGTGTGATGGGAGAGTCAATAAAAGACGGGAGGCTTGTGGCTCCTGCCTGTCACTGCAAACGGCGAAGAGTCCCTGAATGGGCCGGGCGTAGTAGAATTTTTCTGTTCGACTGAATGAACACAAGGCGCGCACCGCAGCGAAGCACGAGGTTAGCTTGGTGGAGGTGCACATAAACACAGCTGTTCACAAGAGCACCAGACATGGACCGTACCACTCTGGAGGCAGGGGAGAGCAGCCACAGGTAGTTTCCCTCCTCTTTGCTTCTCCCCAGTTAAAGAAGACCTCCTTGGTGGCTCCTGGTATAAAACTGATGGGCGCAACGTAGCTGATGGGAAGGAATCTAGGGCGAGACAAGGAGGCTCCTGGAGCAGCCTGAGGAAAAAAGGGGATTGGTCCAAGCCAGAGGGACCCACGGAGAAAGCCGGCTTAGCAGGTGCCCTGATACTCCCAGGCTTGAGCCTGAATTGAAAGAGAGGCAGAATATCAAAGTGGGCAGAGTGTTTCAAGGAAGCCCGAGAAGCAGACGCTCAGTCCCATGGCTGCAAAACTCTTCAGGTGGGTCCTTTTTTTTTTAGTGGTCTTCCTCTTTCCTAGCGTGTTGCTAGAAACCCTTCCTTGCATTGTCCTCCTCTCTGGGAAGGAGGAGGAGGAGGAAGCGGTCCGGGTTGGGCTGCGTGGGAAAGAGCCAGGATTCACCTGACTTCAATCTGCAGGTTAGAGGCTGGGAAGGGAAAGGCTGTCGCTTGGGATTCCATGAAGTAGGCTCGCCTCGGTCTCTGAGCTGGGGGAATGCCCATCGGGCTCAACTCATGGCACCCTTCCCTGACTCTTGACTGCTCTTGCTTTCTTGCGAGAGTGGCAGCTGGCGCGTGGTGAGGAATGGCTGAGGAAATTTTGCACAGGGCTGGAAAAAGAGCCCTGGGAAATGGGATGCTGCAGATAGCCCGAATCTCTCTCTCTCTCTCTCTCTCTCTCTCTCTCTCTCTCTCTCTCTCCTTGCCCGCTTCCTTTTTGATCCATCTGTATTTTTCCCGTTTGCCTCTTTCTACACAGGAATCCCAGGCAGAAGGATACATTTCAGTTTTCCCCTATTATTGCTGCTGTTATTTCTATTTGGCTTTTGTTCTATCTTTCTGCCCAGAGGAACAGGATGGTAGTTCGTTTCTGTTTTTTGTTTTGCTGTTACTTGTTAGTACATAGTGATAGTCTTACTGCCTTCGGATTCTTATACGAGTTCCTTCTGGCATTTCATGGTTAAATCACTGCCTTAAAGAAGCTTGTCTTGTTAAACTGCGTACAACTTCCTTTAAAACACACATTCAAACTGGGGGCTTGTTATTTTCATGATTTTGTTTTCATATAATAGTTCTGATACAGGGTTGTTGTTTTTTTTTAAAGAAAGAAATCAGACAAATTCACATATAAAAAGGGAAAGAAGTCACTTTTAGTATTCTGAATTCTCTAGCACTGATTTCAAAAGGAAGTCAGGTGTAAACTGGATAAAATCCAACCCAAAAATTGCACAGTGCCTGCCACTGAAAAGGAGGTGCTCAGTCAAAGGTCCAATAAGTCAAAAGCTGCATGAAAAACAGGAGCATGTAAGTGGAAACAGGTTAGATCTAGAAAGGTCTAACCTGAACTTCCACCTGGCTTTTCAGTTTGAAAAACCCATAGTTGTTCATAATGCTGAGGCCACAGTTCCTTCAAAAGAAGTAGACCATAAATCTCCCCTATGTATCAGAAGGGCACTTTCAAGCCATCAGTGCTAATTGCTTGAACCTTCAGCCCCATGGGATAACTCTCCTCTTCCAGAAAATGAGTTGGACTGTAATAGTCATGAAGACAAATCAGTTTTAATCACCCTGGCTCTGCTTTAGAACTACAAATCTGCTCAAGAACTTAACATTAGCACAAGAGGATGAGTTGCTGGCTAGATAGAGTTCTTGAAACATAACTCTCTTCCCCTAATTTGTTTCTGGGAAGGTATTTGTTTGTCCAAAAATTACCAGAGCAGAGCCAAGTTCTATTGCAGGCTAATTGTACAATCCCTTTCTCTACCTCAGCTTTCGCTAATTGGCCACAATCTTTTCTCTGTAGAATGGTTACTTGGTCATTTAATAGCTGAGATGTTTCCTTAAAGCTAGACTACATGTGGCACCAAATAGGATGGATTACGGGTACATTTGTTTTTTGTTTGTTGGTTTGTTATTGGTGTAAGTAGCAATGTTAGGGCATGGTAGAGAAAGGTACAGTCAAAATCTGGAGCACAGCAAAGTCCATAACTCCCAACTACCTGGCCCACTCCGGCACCTGGGCCCTAACTGCTAGAGGAAAGTTCCCATCAGCTCTCTAGGCCTACATGTAGCTAGAACAGAAAGAGCCATTCTGGGTGCCTTTTGAAAGGAGGAATTGTTAGATGGCTTGGCTTATACGTTATAAAATGCTGAGGTGCCTCCAAGTACACAAATATAGAATTTATGCTGGGAATTTATGCTACCAATTTGATTCTGACTCTATTAAAAAATGCTGTGCTCAAAAACTGATTTCCCCAACCTCATTCGTCTCCTTTTATTAATAAAGCACAAACTTTATTTCAAATTAATGAACTGTGCAGATGATCTGCTTCCCTCTAGCAATATTTGTTTTGGTCAGGGATGCGTGAATGAATGCATGTGTGTGAAAGAATGAGAGAAAGACTTGAATTGCTGTAATTCCTGTCTTTTTGTGCTTAGATTTTTTTTTAGTTTACAACTACTTTTTAATATTTTGAAGCGCTATCACTTTGTCTTTCCATGTGAGCCACAACTAGCAGTGTAAACCAGGGGTTTCAAACTCGTGGCCCATGGGCCGGATGCATCATGTGCTGGCCATGCCCCTGCCTGGTTTAGTGAAGTGGGGGGAGTCCCAATACATCACATAATGCTGCTGTGACGCCGCAAGTTTGACACCCCTGATGTAAGCACCTATTTGCAAAAATCACAATAGATTCAGGCTTAGTTTTCAAAGAACTTTACAATTAACAAATAGGAACATATTTTGAAATACATGATGGCACAGTGTCTTTAGAAACTAGATTATCTAACTTTTCTTAGTGTTTTATTTAGATACTTGTGCTTTTACAGAAAAGTAAAACAGGAATAAAAGTGTGAATTAATCCGATAGGAATCTCAGTTGCATGACTGACATTTCATGCCTTGCCAATTCAGCAAGACCAGAAGAAGAAAGAGTTTGCTTCAATGTACCCTAAAAGCTTCTCAGCTGTGCACTTAGAATTCTACAGGTGGGATCTACAGGTGGTGCATCACCTGATTTCTAACAATGGGTTAAATGGAAAACACCCCCCTTCCCCAAGAAGCACATTCTCTTAATTCCAAATCAAACAAGTCTGGGGACTTCTGCCTTAAAGGATAACTCATTTTTGAACGTCATGTCACAAATTCCCTCCATGAAAACAAAAGGAGATATCTCTGCCCTTTCTTGTTTCTCATCTGGCCAGTTAATTTCTCTGCCAGAGGATTCTGGGCCCAATGCCAGATTCTTTCAGCAAACTTGTACAACTTAGGTGAGCTGGCACATGCAATATTAAGAGCACAAGTCCAGAGCAGGAAATCTCCTGAGGACTTTTGCTAAGCTCTGTGTTCACTGAATGGCCTGATCTGATGCTAAGCTGTTCTTTCCGCTTTAGCCTCCCATTTGGAGAATGAAAACAGTCATCAAGCCAGCTGCTTGCAAAGGTGCAACATAAGAAAAAACCGAAAGATTGGCTAATTACATTGTTAGGGGAAATACAGTAGAGTATATTTGTGATATGAAGTATTATACAATACCAGTGAAAAACAAAAACAAAAAAGTCAACTAGGAACTAGGTAACACATTAAGTTCAAGATGCTGCTAATGAATTTCAGGTCTGCCTGTAACAAAGCTAACTTGTCCAATCATGGATGAGAGGACAGACTTTGCATGTACTGTATTACTGATCTCAGCTTGGAGGGAGAAAGGATGATCCCTCTCATGGAGATCTTGCCAGTTGGGTTTTTTGCTCTCCATTTGGGGGGGGGGGGAAATAGGGGAGATGGTGTGGCAATTGCATATCAAGAGACCTTAGCAGTTGCAAGGATCATTGATTCACAGATAGCCAGATGTGGAATCTTGGCTAGCTATGCGCATGTAGGTCCTGCTGTTATCCCATCCTCCCAGCTGCACAGCAGCATTCCTTCCTGAGCTCTTGATCTTATTATGAAGATACTTGTAGATTTGTCCCTTAGTACTGGGTGTTCAACCACCTTTCCTTGGGATCAGGGGACCTAAGAGGTCTTCTCCACCATGACAACCATGCATTTGTCCCAGGTAATCACTGACCTGACTCACATAGCTGGCCATATTTTAAATCTGGTATTCATCTGTTCTTGAGGTATGTGTGTGATGATCTGGTTCTGAGGGTTTTCCATTACAATGGATTGTTTATTTCCTTGAGACAATGGACATACTAAACCAGGGGTGTCAAATTCAATTTCATTGAGGGCCACCCCAGGGTTGTGTTTAATCTTGGGGGGCCAGGGTGGGCGTGGCCAGGGTGGGCATGGCCAGGGTAGGTGTGGCTAGCTCAACATCAATCGTGTTGGGGGTGTCTGTGGTGGCCTGAGTGCTCTGCCAACAAAAAAGGGCTCCCAAGCTCTGTTTCAGGTGCAGTGGCCTCCTGCAACCCTCTTCCAGCAAGCTCCATTTTTGCTGGCAGAGGCACTGCGGGCCAGTCCTTCGCTGTTTCCAGGGTGGCCCTGTGGGCCAGATCTAAGCACCCCATGGGCTGGATCCGGCCCCCAGTCTTTGAGTTTGACACCCCTGTACTAAACTCTGCACAAGGTCACCCAGATATCTAATGGATCCAGCAAGTTTCTCAATTGATTGAGTTTGGGAAATTTCTAAGTAGACTGGAGGGTGATTCTGTTCAGCACCTTGCTGACCACTGGAACAGAGAAACACTTAATAGGATCACCCCTAAACAGCCTTTCCTTGCCCTCCAAATCCTGCAAAGGTCTTTTGTGTACCAAGGAACTTGGGGTGGGGGGAATGTGAACAGTTTCTGGTGGAAATGTATATACAATGAATAAACCAGAATGAGTAAAAGCCAAGGGGTGAACAATAAAGGCAATAAGGGTGGCAAAGCTCAATTACTTCTCCACCTTTTATACTGTATCTAAAGAATATGGGCCACTGTCCTTTAGGGAGAGATGAGTCAGTAGATTCATGTAACTTGTGTTTCCCCAGCTGAGTTGGACTTCTAATTTTGAGTTGGAAACCAGATGAACAAATCTACCGTACAGATAATAGATGAAGTCTTATGGTGCTATCTTGGAAGCTTTTTAATCTATCTCCACCAAGGAAGTGGAGAATGACCTCTTTGTTCTTATGTCTGCCCCTTAGAAATTGGACCCCTGTCTTACAATGCTAATTAAAATGGCCAGGAAAGGATTGAGAGTTGGATCTGAGCTTGTCGTCAACAACAATTTGAGTCGGGAGAAATGCCAGGGTTCCTTAAAAAGCATTGGTATATCAATTTCTTGGATGCAACAAAACTGCACAGCTATCAACCTATCTCTAAGGTGTTTTTTAAATGAAGGTTATTTAAAAAGTGGAGCTATATTTGTACAGGGCTCTGGAGGATATAAACTATCTGGACTCTTGGATTCAGACTTGGGCAAGAGATACAAACACATTAGTTGTTCTCATGGATGACCTATGTATCTGGAGGTTCAGTTGTCCTTTTTTTTTGCTTTTTGTGTTTATTTTGTTAGTTATTTATATTGGTGTTTTTGTTCATTTCCCAGAGTCACCTTGGCAAAATAAATAGCCATGTAAATTGAATTAAATAAATATTTCAGCAGATTTCAATAATGTCAATCACAGCCTCCTGTGAGTGTGAGTTGGAGGCATAATCTTATGGTCGTTTTACTTCTATCTAAACAGGGAGATCCACTGAGAAGGGGTGAGGTTGGATACATGGAAATTTTTACTAGAGAATGTTTCCTTTTCCCTATTCTGTCTATATCAAATTGCTAGGAGAGGATGTCTGCCAGTCTAGTGTGAAGTTATCATTATGAAGATTTTACCTAGTAATAATCTGAATTCCGTGCCTATTGCGAGATGGATTAGAAGTAATTATCCAATTCTGGTAGTTATCAGGATATGAATGGGGGTGGGTGGGGGGAGACTCAGATATAGACCAAGCAAAGTGGAGTGCCTGTTGATTCAGGACAACTGATTCCATGACTACCATCTATGGTTCCTGATGGGGATTTTCTCCTCTGGAAAGAACAGTTTCACAAACTGAGTCCATCCTAAATGTATGGTTCCCAAATTGAAGAACAGAAGAGAGAATGTCCAGTAGGGCTTTTGCAGAGCTTTGGTTGGTATGACTGCCAGGTCCTCACCTGGAATAGGATGTACTGAAGATGTTCATTCACATCCTCGATGTAGCTCAATTAGATGACTGTAATTGATGTTATAGGTGGCTGTTTTTGAAATGCCTCAAAATTTCATCTGATCTATTATGCAGTGGTGTGTGTGCTCAGTGTTTGTAATAGCATTGCCACAGTATACCTCTGTAGGCTTCCAAGTGCAATTGCAGGTGCAATTATTACCTATAAAGTCCTATATGTTCAGGGCTAAGGTGTGATGACCCAGAGTATATCAGAAATATAACAAAATACAAACCATAACTAAAAGTCCTTTACTGCCTTCAACTTGGCTTCACTGTTTAATTGTTCACAGTGGAGGAGTAAACTAGGTTCAAAATAACATTTCAAAGGCAAGAAACACAGTTCACAGTCAAAGAGCCGATAACAAAGCCAAAAACAAACCGCTTAGACAGGAGTTCGAAGGCAAGCCAAGATAGTTAATTCCACATTCCAGACAGATACCCGGGGAGAGTCAATGGGCAGAACGCCAACAAAGATAAACTTCATTCCAAGAAAGCACAAGATTGGCCTCAACGTCTGTGACTACACAGCTGCTGACTCTTATGCATAGCTCCCAGCTGCAACCCATGAGGAGGATCATGGCCCTCTCCTCCTGAGTAGACCACGCTTTTCCCTGATCCTCTCCTGCCTGCGTGCCCTGGGATGGATAGGAGATGGGCCTGGATCCTCCTCTGATTGCTCAGTCGGCCTCTGCCCTTCCCCAGCCTCCTCCACCACCTCTGGAGCCACACTCCCACTCCCTGTTGGCTGTTCCTCCTCTTCCTCAGAGTCAGTCTCCACCAGGGGCATGACATAAGGTATCCCCTGTACTATCTTTCCCTAATAGTTTCTGCCCCTCCTACCTTGACAATGAGGGGTCATTTGCTAAAGGTCTTCATTGGCCTGAGGGTGGGCATTCTTGGAAGCAACTCTATTACGCTGGAATGGTTTGTTGCCCAAAGTGTGGATGGCCTTAATCTTTACCACCTCCAGAAAGCAGATGACTTTTCCAGTAGGAAAAGTCCAGTAGCACCATTTGCCACAAGGTAGCCTGTTAGTCCAATTGCTATTTTAAATAATTTTATTCCAATTTTGTACTCTATCATATAAATTCTACAGGCCACCTGAAACCCGGCTGATTTTGGATGGTGCACAAATTTTATAAATGAATAATAAGAAAGTAATAAAATCAGAAGGCAAATCTTAAAGTGTTTTTCACAGCATTGCTGTGTCTATGTCTAGAAGTAGTCTAGAAGTTGAGCTACATCATCAGAGCTTCATGAAGGAGTTACTATAATTCTCAAGTTGATAGAAACCAATGTTTTTGATTTACCATTTTCTTTCTAAATAGTTGAATGGAGAGGAGGATAATGGATGTCTTTCAGCAGTACACATTTGTCCATCTGACTTTCTTTCATACATTGGTCATACCCTCCACTCAGTATCACTCCCCTAAAGTTACCTTTGAGCTGCATTTAATGCCTGGACTTGTCTATGTGGCTTCCTAAGGTATTGAATTTACCCAGAGAGCTGTTGAAAAGCTGTTGGGCATTTTTTTTCCAGTTGAGTGACAGGAAGAAGGACATAATATCATTTCTGTAATCAGCCACTGTTTATCTCATCATAGCTCAATATGTCTACACCTATCAGATGTAATGAGGTTTCATTAAGAAATGATCTCATGCTAAATTGTCTAGGCTTGGAAAGAAATGTCCTGAGTATTAAGTCTAAGTACTTTTTTCCATCAACCAACCAGGTGTGCATCTCCATTGTTATCCCATGTAAATGATGAATGTAGAACTCAAAGAATTTCAGAGTTTTTCTGACTCACCTTGTTTAACTTCTCAGTCTCCTTAAAGAGATTGATTAGTATTAGATTCATTATTTGTAGTTTAGATTCTAGATATTGTAAAAGCAAGAGAACAGGTTTTCCTACTTGTCCTCTCTATTATAAAACATGAGAAATTGGTTCTTTATATTATGCCTTCATTTCCTTTCCTGTTCATTCTGCTGCTTTTTCTGATCTTCCTGTTAAGTCGCGCTCCCTTAGCCATCTTCCCATTTCCATCTTCCCTAATCGCTCTTTTTTCTTCTGCAGCAACATTTCCTCCCCTTTCTCCTTTCAGTGCTTCCTCCATTTTACCCAACAGCATTCAAAACCCTTGGAAGAGAATACAATTGGTGCCACTGTTTATAACTGGTTAAGAGCTGCAATGAATGAGTATATCCAACAGTGGGACCAATATAAGGTTGATCTAAAAAAATTGTCCGGATGAGATGACAACACCACCCCCAGAGCCCTGGGCTCTTGTTCCAACCTCAACCCAGCTGTTAATTATCAGGTGACTAAGAAAACATCTGGATTCCCAGCTTCAAAGTACTTCCCCTGGGATGTAAGCAAAAAGTAAATCCAGTAGAAGGTCCTCTTTGGTGAAGGCACAACTTATCCCCAGAGTTTGCCACCCAAGGAGGAAGCTGGGAAATTTTTTAAAAAGTTTCAATCTAAAGTTTTGCATTTCTTTTTATCTTGCAATAACCAGGAACGCTTGTGAGTTGTGAGACTAATCTTGCCTTCAAAGAATGCTACAATATTCCAGCTCCCTAATGTACTTTTGAAGATCAGGTTCTGATAAAATCTACTGTTTTCTTTTCTTTTACTATTATCTTAGTGGATGTATGTAATTGTTCCCCTTTGGGCTGACTGATTTAAGTGGTGTTTTTAAACAAAATCAGCATATCAGCTATGCCCTACTACTGGTGCTTATGATTTGGGTTGTTTTTACTTGTACAGTACATCCAGGCTGACTAGATAGCTGATTTATAAAGGATATATATATCAGGTTAACGCAGCAAACACATGCAGGGAAAAAGTTCACAGGCCAACTTCTAAATCCATCCTGTTTGTGGTTCAAGAACCCTAGCTGCAAGTAATCCACTGGAAATGTATCTATGTATTCATTCACATTGATTTAAACAATGCTCAACTCCAGAGGACTCTGGCACTTTATATAATAAAAAGCTGGAATAGAGAAACACATGTGGGGAAAAAACTGAACTTGGATGGCTGCATAGGTCCATGAATGGCTTGCTGCTGTATGAGGATATCTTTGTTACATGGCTGGTTGATGGGAGGGGTCATGATGAAACCTTAAAGGACCAAAATGTCAAATGGACAGATGCTTTTTTTTAAGCAAAGCTACTGCTAAGTTTAGGGGAGAATGCAAACAAACAGGTGGTTAGCATCTCTTGTCTAATTCATTAGGGATTCGAGCTGTCACTAAAGTTTGCATGTACTTAATAGTTGGTGGAAACTGAGCCAAAGACTTTGGTACTGTTAACAACTATAGCATGCATTATGATTACTTTAAAAAAGAGGTCTAGACATTAATGGATAATGCATTTGGCTGAGAAATCTTTTATCTCCAGGGGAACAGTATGTTCAACAGAAATGATTGAGGACTGCAGTCGCTGAATGTCTGCTCTGTGACCTATGTAGAGTGAGGTTAATGTGATTGTTCAGTTCCTGGTGGAATTGGCCCAAACAAATAAGGAAAGAGGAGCTTGTGATGTCAGGGTAGGAATGGAAAGCAGCATCCAGATTTCTTCACAGTTTTGTACCAGGGACCGTAGCCTCTGGGGTTTTGGATTCAGAACTTTGTCTCCATACTCTTTCAGAGGCACTGAATACTAAATATAAACATATGGACTTTCTTTCTTTTTTTAAAAAATCCCAATGGATTAGAATCTCAACAGAGAAAGACCAATGAGAAAAGGACACAACCGCAGGAGCAAAGTGAAACACTCCCCCTTCATAAATAGCATAGGAAGCAGTTCTGAATATTTTCTAATTTAGCTCCCCCCGCCCCCTTTCTCCATGCACTGATATTACAGTACAGATTAAATTAGCTTGGGGAAAATCTCCGGGAGCAGTGGCAATTAGCAAACAGGCAGACTCCTTCTTGTGCTGCTTTACATGGAAAAAAAGAGAGAGAGAGAAGTCTTTCAGTGCACTCTCATTCATTGCCATGCCCTTGTCTCCAACCCCCTTACCCAACCCCAGGGTGTTCCTGACCCCTGACCCCTGACCCCTGACACTGCCCCCCCATCCAGGGAGAGAGCACTTTATGGTACTTTTTATAGCACCCTGCTGGAGGAATGAGGGGCTCTGGGCTGCTCTCAGCCAATAAAAGGATGGCTTGCTGGAAAGGTCTATAGTCAAAAAATGTTGAGTGCTTCTGATGACCCTGGAGTCTTCAGTGTCTGTCAGGGAAAACCAGTTTGTAATGGGCGCAGTGCCATTCGAGAGCAGGGGGCGTTATTTTAGAAGGAGTGACGGCTGATAATCGACTGGTGCAATGCTGATGCCACATTGACAATGTCTTTTGCCGTCCTTGCAGGATTGCGCACCACTCAAGACCGTCATGCTCAGCCGCTGGGGTGCTAGAATGGGCTTCAACACAGTGGAGGCTCTACCAGTCTCTGGGTCATCAAACCTTCTTGTTGCTGCTCCTCCTCTTCCCAGATGGGCCAGCTGCCCTTCCTCTCACTGCTCATAACTTGAAACCAGCCCTGCCTCCCATTGTGAAAGACAAACCTTTCCTAGTGACTTGGAATGCACCAACGGCTCGCTGTGCAGCTGCCTACGATGTCCCTCTCCCCTTGGACTCCTACGGCATCCTGGCGAATTCCCAGGAAGCCTTTGTGGGTGGGAACATCACCATCTTCTACTACGATCAACTAGGCTTGTACCCATATTACGTGAACACGACAGTGCCCCCCACTGCGGTTCACGGCGGCTGCCCTCAGAATGTCAGCTTGAAAGGCCACCTGGAGAAGATGACGAAGGACATTGCTGTGGCCATGCCCTCACCCTCTTTTGCAGGTCTCGCTGTGATCGACTGGGAGAACTGGAGGCCTCAGTGGATTCGGAACTGGGACAAAAAAAATATCTACCGGGACATGTCCCTCCTCTTGGTCAAGCAAAGAAACCCCCATTTATCTGATTATGAAGCTGAGCTGGAGGCCAAATGGGAGTTTGAGACAGCTGCCCAGAGTTTTATGACAAATACTCTCCGCTTAGCCCAATCTCTGCGTCCCAATGGCTGGTGGGGCTACTACCTCTTTCCCGACTGTTATAACTATGATTACTTGGATGACTTTGAGGGCTTCACAGGGCACTGTCCCCCAGTGGAAGTGCAACGCAATAATGACCTCTCTTGGCTTTGGGAGCACAGCAGGGCCCTCTACCCATCCATCTACATGGAAGAGATGCTGAGAACATCCCCTCAAGGGAAGAAGTTTGTGAGGGCCAAAGTAGGTGAGGCCTTGAGAGTGGCCGAGTTGCCCTCTGCCCAACACTCCCTCCCTGTTTTTGTGTATGCCAGGCCATTCTACACCTACACCTTGAAGGAGCTGAGCCAGGTGAGATTCTTTCACTGTTTTTTTTTTACCTTTGCTTCCCCATGGACTTTAGTTCTGAGCCCAGCACAGTTCTTGGGCATCAATAAATCTGTGCCTGTTTTTTGGAACTGTGTGATAATTAAACCTGACCTGTGGATGGAATCTTGTAGGACAAAAAGAAACGAATTTGATTCCCAAGTTTCAGACTTCATTTGGGGATGGGAGAAGAGCTGCCCCACTAGGTTTCCCAGCTAGAGATGCCAAACTGCTTCCAAATGAGAGTTGAAAAGGGTGATGTGTGTGAGCCATTTCACTTGGATTAAAACATACTCTGTACTTAAAATGGAAGTATTTTAAAAATGATTGTGTAACACTCTTCCTCTTGAATGGGCAGGATACACATAATTGCTTCCAGCTTTCCCTTAAATTCCCCGTCTAGTTGTAAGATCACTGCTTAACCTAGGCTGTAAAACCTGAGCAACCCAGGGCTAATGCAAGAGCCTGTAATACCTGCACTCATGTTTTACCTCATGGTATCGGTCCTGCTCACCATTTTAAAAACCTCCCTCTGCTGACACAGAAAATGTCCAGTTATCTCGGAAACAGTTCTGTATTTGTTCATTGTGCAGCATTATGTATCATGTTGCCTTTCGTACCAGAGTGCCCTGCAGTTCATTCAGCCTTTGGAAGCGGGTTGCATTTCTGCAGTGCTGAAGGAAGACTGTTGGTAGCTCTAGTAAATGAGGCCTTTACTCCCAGGTGGTGGTGTTGCAGTCCCCTTCCCAAAGAGCAGCTACACCCCTTCCTGGCTGGTGCAGCTTTTCCTTCCCTTCAAGCTGAACTGGGGCAAGGTGCTATTTCTAAGTGAAAGCAGCTTTGCTCTTCTCATCTGGCTTCTTTGATGCCTCCCCGTCTCTTTGGTAGTTTTTGAGTCAAGGCACCACATTGTATCAAATTGCTCCTTTGATCTAACTTAAGGGAGCTCTGTGAAGCCAAGAAGGGCTTTGTTGCCTGGCTCTACTTTAAAAAAAATTAACAGATGAGGAACATTTTTAAAAGTGGATATATATTTTAACTCAAATGGGATGGCAGTCTGATTTTGGAGGCTATAACTCCGATGATAGGTAGATGGGTGGAGAGATAGAGGAGAAGCACTTAAAGCCCCATGTGTGTGCCCAGGATTGAAGCAGGAAACTTGTGTAAACAGGGACATCAGCACTCTGGAAATGATCCATGGGGGCCTCTTGTTGAAAGTGGACCTGGCAGAGAAGGTGAACTTCCATTTATTGGGCAGGAATGGAGCAAAAGAAAGGGATCTTTGTGGTCCACCCCCTGCCCCCACTGAGATGGATTGACAGAAAAGGAAATGCCTTTCTTAGGATTATTGTCATAGCTTCATGTGGAAGAGAACTAGAGGAGGAACTTCTCACTGTGCTAGGAATAGTCCTTCTTCCCAACCCTTGTTTCCACATGGCAAACTCACACGACCTTTGTTTTCGTGCATATCTTCATTGAGAAAATGGTGTAGATCAGGGGTATCAAACTTGATTTCATTGAGGGCCACATCAGGGTTCTGTTTCAACTTGGGGGGCTGGGGGGCGTGGCCAGGGTGGGCATGGCCAGCTTCACATCACTTGTGTCGTGGGTGCCTGTGGTGGCTCAAGCGCTCTGCCAGCAAAAATGGCCTCCCGAGCTCTGTTTTTGGCCATGATAGCCTCCTGCAACCCTCTGCCAGAAGAAACGGAGCTCAGGAAGGCAGTCTGTGACCATTCAAGCTCCGTTTTTGCTGGCTGAGGCACTGTGGACCAGTCCTTTGCTGTTTCCAGGGTAACCCCGTGGGCCAGATCTAAGCCTGCAGGCCTTGAGTTTGACACCCCTGGTATAGAGTATGGGTGTCCAACTTGCCACATCACATTGCCGTCATGTGACATATCATGATGTTTTTTCCCCTTTGCGGAGCTGGGGGTGGGCGTGGCCTGCACATGATGCATCCGGCCCACGGCCCACCAGTTTCACACCTTTGGTGCAGAGAATCATGCAATTGGGAAGAGCTATTTAACCAAGTGCAGTGCAGGAGTCAAAATTAAAGCATCCTTGACAGATAAGTACCCAGTCTCTGATTGAATATATCCCATGAAGTGATAATTGACTTCATTGCTTGTAGTGTTAGGAAGTTCTCCCACAAGCATTTATTGCAGCAGAACTTTCTGACAACTCGCATCCATTTTTTTGTGTCCTGTACACTGGAACAACAATTTTAATTCAAGAGACTTCATTCCTCATGGAAGAGGTTACCATAAGTGTCCTAAGAATTCAGAAATAAGATCAGATTAAAAAAAACAGATAGAAAATTAAAACTTCCAGTATCACGGAATCATCAGCATCAAGTAATGTGATTTGTAAATGGTTACATTTGGGGTGGGGGTAAATCTGATCATATGACTAGAGAACAAATCTAAGAAGCAAGTTTGCAGAAAGTAAATGGCAAGAGGTTCACCAAAAACGTCTCAGCCTCTTCCTTCCTTCCTTCCTTCCTTGTTTGTTTATTGTTTCACATTTTTGAACCGTCCCTCTTCCTCACAAAGCAACTCTGGACAGTAGACAATAAAATGTTAAAATGTAGAAACAGCATATTAAAAATCTAAAATTTAGAAGGGGGCAAGGAGGATTAAATCCTGTTGCTGCTAATTTCTTTGTGATGGTTTCTCTTGCTGTTCTAGACAGACCTGGTGTACACCATAGGGCAGGCTGCGGCCATGGGTGCTCATGGCCTTGTGCTCTGGGGAGACGCAGAATATTCTCGGAACCGGGTAATGTAGCTCCATAACTCTCCATCCTCTTTTCTTATTCTTTCTTTTTCAATTCGTTTTTGCTCATTACTTGCCACAGAGTTGAGGATAGACCTGAGCCTGTATGTACTTCTTATTATCTGGTAGTTTTTTGATCAATTTGCATGCAATGCAATTTATTTCTGCAATAAACAAAAAGGGTCATCAGAGATTTAAAATCCAGTGTTAGTGAGAAATGGGGGGGGGGGAATCAATATTTTTGACTTGATCTAAAGATAGGCAAGGTGTTACATTTCAGATGAGGCTGAGTTACATCTTCCAGCAGCCCCTTATCAGGCTGGCTAATGGTGAAGGAATCTGGTAATTGTAGTTCAGCAACATTTGGTTATGCACCTTTGGACTAATCCTTCGCTTTGAAGTGACATCCTGCGTCTGGGTTATACTATTTCAAGCATTCGTGGCAAGTCTTGCATCATTAGTAGCTCTTCTGCAACAAATTAAACATTCATCATAGAGATAGAAGCATACTGAGAGGAATAATTGTGGTCTGTTCTTCTGCTTCTTGACAAAGAAATATGGGAGATCTGTTTTACCTAGAGAAGTATTCCATTATATGAGTTCTGCCAACTGTTTGAGGTGGCACAGCCAAGACCCATTGTTCCCCTTGGTGAGAATGCTGCATGGGGCAGGCTTGCCTTGAATTTGGTCTTTAAAGGAATATTGAAGTATTAGGCTGACCATCTTGTATTACAGGTTCTAAACTGTATTAGTGCAGTTTAGTATATTAATGCATAAATAAAACAACACAAGAGAAACAATATCCTTTCTGAGATTTCTCATTTGTATAACAAGGGAAGTGTTCTAAGGCTGGCAATTTCTCTAAACTGTTCAGAGTCTTTTTTGGGCAGTGCAGAAATGTGATAAATAAAAAGTGTTTCCAAATAGTTTGTCAGTGGATCCTGATCTCATTTTGGACTTTCTAAAACTGTAATCCTATGGATTTCCTCAATTTGTAGCCCCCAAGAAAGGTATTCCAGGGATCACATCATTTTTTTAAGATTCCTTAACCCAAGATTAGAGAACTAGCCCTACTTCAGAGAGAAGAAAATCAGATGCTGAAAACACTTTCTCCTCAAGCCCTTGTTAGAATGCTTTATGTCTAAAATGGATTCAACCTTAGCCAAGCAGATTTTTCTCCCGATTTATATCAATTAATTGCTGTATTTCTTAATGTATATCTTCCCTCTCTTACAGACCAATTGCTTAAAGGTTCACAAGTATCTGACAAGCACTTTAGGCCCATATATTGTCAATGTGACCAGGGCGACTGAGCTCTGCAGCCGTCATATCTGCAATAACCATGGCCGCTGCATTCGCCGGAAAATGGACTCTGACACTTATTTACATCTTGGTCCTAACCCTATGGAGGGCATCTCCACTCTTGAGTTGGCAAACAGGACTTTAAGCCAACAGCAGAAGGTCAAGATGGAACAGGAGTTTGCCTGTCATTGCTACAAGGGATGGAGTGGCAAAAGGTGCCTTTTCAAGGGGCACAGCGTGCGATTGTGGGCAGACAGTTGGTGCATTTATGGCACAGTTTTTTCTGTACTTTGGATAAGGTATTTATGAGCCATTTGGACTAGTTGCTATAAATATGAATATTGTGAAGGCAATGCTGTAAAGTGAATCCTGTATCTTTCCGTGTGACAGAGAAGAAAGGCATGGGCATGGTGTTGGGTGATAAGAGGCATTGTCGAATTGCTGTAACTCTCCCTGACTTCCCAGGATGTCCTTCTCTTGTGGTGGCTCACTGGGAAAGTTGGCACATGTGGATTAGTCCTAGTACCGTTCACTATCTATGCAGGATTTCCCATACACCAGGGATGGGCTGCTTGGACTCTCCAGAGGTTGCTCATGTATATCTCTCAGCCATCAATGAAGGATTGTTGGAGCTGAAGCTCAGCCCTTGGGGAAGGACACAGATTTTTCTACCCAGAAGTTTTTGGGTGGGGATTTCAAAAAAGTCAAGAAGGTGGCTGCAACTGCATGATCACAACAACCATTTGGATTTGTGTTTTTCTTTTTTCACTTCTCCAGCAGACACTTCGTTCCTACCCCAGCAATACACAACAAATAATTTTCTTTTTATTTCTCTAAACTTCTCACCAGCATACAAGCATCCTTAATATTTGAGGTGCACGTTTTCCTAAACTGTGACAAAGACCGTAATTTCCTGTTTCCTTTTGTTGAATCAAAACTGATCGAAGCACATTATTTATATACAGAGCAAACCTTTCCTACTTGAACCAACTAGGTGTCCTCCAAAATGTGATTGGTGCTGTTTAATTGAAATATGTATGTAGGTAAATATGTGTACTTGTCAGGCTACCTCTCTTATCAAGGATTGGAGGAGAGAAAACTTAATTTTTTTAAATTAAATATTTTTCATGTGACCCTCAGTGCCTTGGTGCTTCACTCTTTTGTAATGCTATGTACTGGAAATCAGAAATACCTTTCATCTTGATCAATCATGAACATTTCTGATTTACATGAGTTGACTTTCATGGCTGTTTGTTGTCCTGAAAACTCAAATCTTTAATGTCTTCCTCCTCTCTTTGTACTGTATACTGATGCTGTTGCTACATCTCTGCCATTCCTCTAAAAGCATTGGGATACTTTAAACTCTCACTCAGCTCAACCTACTTCACAGGGTAGTTTAAAATTTGAAATTGGAGGGAGGGGGTTGACATACTACATCTAGAGGAAAAGTGGGCTAGATACTGTAGAAAACTCTAGGTCACAGGTGTCAAACTTGCGGCGTCATGTTAACATCACGTGACATTTCGTGATAGTTTTCCCATTCACAGAGCTGGGGTGGGTGTGACCTGTGCATGATGCATCCGGCCCACGGCCCACCAGTTTGACACCCCTGTTCTAGGTTGACAAGCAGAAGTTTAGCAGGTGCAGCCTTCGCCTTTAACAGCATCCCTGCCCAAGGAAAAACTGGCCCTGTTTCCAATCAGCTTGACACATATGTGGGTCCACAAGGAAAAGGTTGCAGCTTTTAAAAGCAACCCAGTGCTGCTCTAAGAAGCCACATTCAGACAATAGAGACCAATGCAGATAGAGTGGCTCTGCAGGGTGAATGTGTCTGATGAGAAATTCAATGCACATTCAGACTGCAGAATTTGGATCATGCCGGAGCCCTGAAATGTGCAATGCATTATGCAGTTACCCTGTACCAATGGATGAGTCATAGCATGATTTCACCAATGTCCTAACACAACTTACAGAGGGAGGGCTGCTCACTCTCGGCTGCCACTCCATCTAATCAGGGCACTATTTGTTTGCAAGGCCCTTATGCAAAGGAGGATTTTGCAGGTAGCCAAGGCCCTCCGCTGCATACCAGCCAATTTCTGCAACCCGGTAGACCCCAACCATATCTCCCTTTGTCTCCTGTAAAGGTGACGGGATTAATGCTTACACGTTCCTGCTAAGATGGAAATCATTAAGGTAGCATTTAACTCTGGTTGCCAAATGTTTTATTATTATTATTTATTTATTAAATTTATATCCTGCCTCTCTTCCCCCATCGGGGAACTCGAGGCGGCATACAACAAGATAAAAAACAGTTGCCTATACAATATGAAATAAAAAAACCTCATTCATACCATCCAAACATACAAGAGGGAAGAACAAAGGTCTCAATTCCATTTTCTTTTTTCTGGGGTTGGTCTTACACATTCCTGATGGAAAAGCTGTATTTGAAGCTGGTTATGGCAGCTTCAAGGGAGTAGTTATTTCAACACAACGACCTTTACCTAGACATTTTGTTGGTGTTGATTCAGATTTCATATATCCTATATCAGGGGTGTCAAACTCACATCATCACAGCAGAGTCATGTGACGCATCTGGACTCCCCTTTGCTAAACTGGGCGTGGCCAGTGCATGACTCATCTAGCCCATGGACTAGGAGTTTGGCAGCCTTGTCCTATATCAACGCCCCCAATCTTTGGGGCACCAGGGATCTGTTCTGTGGAGAGAGGTTTTTCCGCAGACCAGAGGGGGCATGATTTTGTGTGCTGCCTTCATCCCATGTATGGGACTTCGCTTGTTTGCATGGCCCGGTTTCTGGCGTGCCGGTCCATGGACTGGGGGTGGGGACCCCATCCTATATAACCACAGTCATACATACCAGCATTTGTGATCTAGACACAATAAAGTGTATGGGTGGTGGTTTGTTCTCCGAGTTTGCTCTTTGGCTTCCGAGCATTTCATCACCAGGCTAGGAAGCATCATCAACGGAATTTCGATTGAAGCATCTTGATTCAACACCAAGCTCAGAGAACAAACCAACAACAACATCTGCCAACCAAGCTGCAAATATTTTCCATCATCTCTAAAGTGTATTGGATTTCTAACCCACGCTACAGCTTGGGACAATTGTAACTCCCCTACTATACAAGCATTCTGTGCTTTAAGAGACCTGGAGGCAGATGTCATGACAAACATTACTGAAGTATATAATCTAAGTTGAAATGACAAGGAAATGAAAAAGTCTGGAGAAAAGCATACATTTGTTCACATAGGATGGAGAACAGTAATGCTGTTTTAATGAGAGACAGATGGGGAGGGGGTGTGTTATTGCTATGCATCCACAGAAGAAAACAAGCCACTGGCTGCAAATTCTTGGTTATCAGATGCACACGTGCTCATGTGCTGGGATGACTGCAACAGCCTGAACCGAGCCCTTGTGTGAAATGCTGCAGAAATGGCAATTAGTTTAATGCTGGTATCCACGGAACATGAACTGAACTGCAGTATTAACAAAGAAGTAGAATTGCAGTTGTGTCTTGGGAGCACAATGCTACTTATTGAACACTGTCCGGGCTGTAAATTTAATCCAGCTCCCACATCCTGCCACTCTCTGTAAGCAAGGATGTCTACCAACTTGCTCCCCGACTTCAGGTAGTTCTCGACTTACAACAGTTCATTTAGTGACCATTCAAAGTTACATCACTGAAAAAGGTGATTTATGATAATTTTTCAGTTACAACCTTTGTAGCATCCCCATGGTCACGTGATCAAAAATCAGATGCTTGACAACTGGTTTATACTGCTGTATCCCAAAGTCACGTGATTCCCTCTTTTGCAATCTTTTGACAAAGTCTAGATGGGTCAAAACTTCCCTTTTGTTCCGTTTTTTAAAAAGTTTCTTAGTCTTATTTTAAAACAAACCCATCTTTCCCTTATACAGTGTGTCGACTGGGTACATATATATCTTGTGCAAGTATTTATATTTTGTATACAATTCTTATTAGGATAATCTTTTGATAAAGTCAGTGGGGAAGCCAGATTCACTTAGCATGTTGCTAACTTAACAACTGCAGTGATTCACTTAATGGTGGCAAGAAAGGTTGTAAAATGGCAACACTCACTTAACAAATGCCTCACTTAACATAAATTTTGGGCTTAATTGTGGTTGTAAGTCAAGGACTACCTGGACCACCTTTCCCTATGAATTTGTATCAGATCTTTGATGAAGCTAGCAGGGGTCCACATAGATTTATGCCTAAAATAAGAGAGCCCTACCTAATTAATTGGCTGTTTTTGCTCAAAGCAGGAATTTTGAAATGAACAGCTTGTACACGAATTAGAATTGATTCCAGCCTCTTCTTCCCTTGAAGAATGACAGCTCTTGGCTTACTATTAAACCTGGATATTAAATAAAGATGGATTGTTTATAGCAGATCATGTTTATCTAGGCTCATCATCTGGTGGCAGAGATGCCAACTGAGTAAGCTGCTTACTTGCACCTCTTTGTGTGAGGATCTATCCGATGTATTAAGTACTTAACTTCAATCCTGGGCAAGGGAATTATGCCACGTGGCCTACTAATTTGGAGGCATAATACTCAGTTTTAGCTATGGCACAATAACATTCCTTTGCTTTTAAATTACAAAGTGACCAGCTTATTATGAAATGCATGGTGCCTACCCACCCCACAAAAGTTCTAGCTTTAATATATCCCAGACAGAAAATTCAGGCTCTGGAATATTCATCCTGTCCATTACTAAATATGTAAATCAAATACAACTCTTCTTTCTCAAATGTCTCTCACCTAATGATGTCCCCCCAAATGCATTGAGCACCTGTGCCAAAAACCAACTCATGAATACCATTTTTACAGGGATATTTTTGTGATTCTTTTGGGGAATTATAGCTTGAGGTTCTATTGCCCCAAAATGTGTGAGAACCAGCTGTGAACACTGAATTGAATCCATCATTGAGTTGTGATGACATTTGATACACAGAAAGAAGAAACGAATGGATCAAAATGGGTCTTTAGTATTTCGGACCAGATAGTGCCATGCTTTAAAAGGGCAATTTACACAGCTTTGAAATTCAGCATAAATATGCCATATTGCCTTCGCTATATTTCAGCTGCAAATTAGACATCTTTCTTGGCACACAAGGCATTTTTAAACCAGAGGTGGTATTCAGCAGGTTCTGACCAGTTCTGGAGAACCGTTAGTGGAAATTTTGAGTAGTTCGGAGAACCGGCAAATACCACCTCTGACTGGAGATTTTACAGTCTCCTTCCCCTGCCACATCCACCAAGCCACAGCCACAGAACCAGTAGTAAAAAAATTTGAATCCCACCACTGTTTTAAACCTGTACTTGAAATATATTTGTCAGTAAGTCATAATCAAATGAAATTAACTGAACATGTTATTAACACCTCAAAGGGATAGTATCAAGATTATGAGAAGTGTTACTATCACTTGTACTGCTTTGGTAAGATCACATTTGGAATATTGTCTCCAGCTTTGGTCAACATGATATAAAAAAATATTTGCAATCTAGCATGTGGAGAACAATGATGATTAGAGCACTGGAGGGTAAAACATGAACAATTTTCAGGAATTAGGTATATCTGGAATGCCAAAGGACTAGGGATGTCATGATAGCAGTCTTCCAATATTTGAGGAACTGTCACAGAGAAGATGGCTTCAATCTATTCTCCAAGCACCTGAGAGAAACACCACAAGAAGCAATGGATGGAAACTATTAAGGAGACATCCAACAAAGAACTAAGGAGAAAATTCCAGACAAATGAGAACAATTAAATCAGTGTAACCAGAGGTGGTATGCAGCAGGTTTTGGTCAGTTCTGAAGAACCGGTAGCGGAAATTTTGAGTAGTTTGGAGAACCAGCGAATACCACCTCTGACAGGAGATTTTACAGTATCCTTCCCCTGCCATGCCCACCAAGCCACACCCACAGAACCAGCAGTAAAAAAATTTGAATCCCACCACTGAGTGTAACAGCTTGCCTTCAGAAGTTGTGGGTGCTCCCTTAACTGGAGGTTTTCAAGAAGAGAGAGATTTATCCAGAATGGTATAAGGCAGGGGCGTCAAACTCCCGGCCTGTGGGCCGGATGCATCAAACCACACCCAGTTTAGCTAACTGTGGGGAGGAGTTGTGATGCATCATGTGACACCATGAGTTTGACACTCCTGGTGTCAGCGTTCCAGGGAACCTCCATTCCAATCAGTAACTCTGAGACAAGCATAATCTCAAAAGTACCTTTATTAGAATAGCACCTGGCACATCTGTGGAATTTCAAAACTAAAGGTTTCCTGGACTTCCCACAATGTCCCAAACTACAAACCATCCCCTTTTCTCTCATCACCACATCACATGAACCAATCCCAAAGTAAGTTCCTTTTTGTTTCTGCCACACTCTATGACCTTAACTAACAAAAGAATTCTATTTTGTCTACTTAAGAGCTACTCAGTAAAAATCACCCCTCCCACTTTCTCAAACTATGTGGCAGTGATGAATAAGGATTCCAAAGCTGACACCTGGTATAGGGGCTCCTGCTTGAGCGGGGTGGACTAGCAAACCTCTGAGTTCCCTTCCAAGTCTGTTACTCTACATAAAATTTGCCTTTAGTTTGTGTATGCTAACAATGCCAGCAATAAAGCTCTCCCTGCTGGATATTTAAGAATCAACATTCTGTTTACAGATTTGATTTCAGTATTTTGGCCAAAATACTGTAAGCTGCCTTGAGTCACCATATGCAATATAAATGTCCTAAAATAAATAAAAAAATGAAAACAAAGGAACAATGTTTGAGAGGCTCCCACATTAACACCTGGAGAGTAAAACCGATCTTGGTATCCTTGATAACCAAACCAAGACAGGGCCTTGAATAGATGCGAACACACTAATGCAGCCTATATATATATGTAGTGTACAAAAATAGGGGGAAATGCATGGTTTATTGCAGATCTGCAAACATGATCTCGTTTACGATCACATGATGAATATCAAACTGCCTGGCCTCACAAGGCAATTTCAACCACTTTGTAGCAAGTCATAAAATTTATCATAGCTGTTTATAAAGAGAATAGCCAATTGTATCCACGGATATCTCAGTCTACTAAAGAAATACTCAAAACAGGTTGCTTTAAAAATACTTTAATTTTAGAAAATACAGCATTCAAAACAGTATGCCCTGCCTCCCCCATAATTTCCAAATTTACATCATCATATAGCCCAGTCAGGAATGTGCATCTCCCAAACTCCAAACCTTGACTCTTACAGAAGATTTGATAAATTACTAGCATGGGTAAAGAAATAATCACTCCTAGCTTGCTTTTCATCTGCAGCGAGTTAAATGCAATGGCCAATGAAAACTACTTACAGTGTTTACCATGTAGTCAATTAAGACATTCTTTTAGTGTGCTAGAGATCTCAGCGTAAAGCTACTGTCATTTCAATTGTGGGCACACAGGAAGGAATATAGTTGTTAAGAGTATTAGCAAGGTCTTACTGTAAACATAATTTAAAAAAATTATTTTGGGACTCCTACAAAACTTTATTTCTATGATGAGATGTTATGTTCTTGCAATCACTCAACATTTTGTAGTATTAGTCAGATCTAATAAATGTTTTGATTAAGTGTTCGTCCTGGATATAAATAGCAAGATAACATTCTGATCCAAGCTAACAGGTACAGAGACGATTCCAGGATGGGGAGTCATTTCTACATTTTTGTAGAACTTTTTTGCTTTCTTGGCAAGTGTGTTGGTGATAAGTTTGTAAGATCACATAACTGCAGGGAAAACAAAGTTTCTAGAGTCTAGTTGAGTACTGAGTTTCCCTACCCTGGAATAGTTGTTAGTTTGGATCAGAAAATAGGGCGAGGGTGGAGGAGAGTCGGCTTTGATAAGAGTAAACAGATCACTATGATTCACACACTGCGTAACTGATTTTATTGGTCTTCCAGTCAACAAATAAGAAAAGGCATTCACCAGCAATATGAGTATGCATAATGTGGCAGCAGCTACTAAGATCAGATAGACAGCTGAGAAGCAGCTTTTGCAAGGCTGAGTGACTCCCCGTGTTGCATTGGGAAGGGGAAAGGGCGAGTTGTGGAGGATCAGCTTGGAAAGCAGGCTGTTTGCCTTCTTTCTTTCATGGAAGTTCTGATCGGTCCTCATTTAACCACTGGTCATGCACTTGAGAGTACTGACTGATCCATCATCATTGCACGGCGATATTTGGCATTAATACCACAAACGAAGCATTTCAGACTAATTTGATAGAGTAAAAGATGTAAAACAAAGGCAGTGTTTGCTTGCTTTTCTGCTCCATTTGTTTGAATCACATGGATTAATTAATGCATTTAGTGAAAACAAGGAAAATGCCAACCATAGTCATCCAAGTGTGCTTAATATCTCATCATGAGCCCAAGGAAATGTGAGTTCAGGATCAGAGTAATAGCTGTTATAAGTTTTGGAATGGCAAATATTTGTTCTTCTGCATCAAAATATATATATATATAAAAGTATTCTGCCTCTTATTGGTGGGGAGAATGCAATACATGGAACAAAACATACAGGACAAACTTAATATAAAATTTGCTTAGGGGCAAAAGGGTAAAATGATAAATCATATTGTTACAAGAGTGTAGCACTCTCAACAAAAATAAAAGTAGCAAAGTTATCTCTGCATATATGATGCAGAAAATGCAGATGTCCAAATTAAAATATTGTGGAACATCATCATAATCTCTAGATTTAGTTGAGCTGATTGAGATTTGGTCACAGTAAAAATAAAGTATTTAAAGAAATCATTGTGCCAAAGATCAGCAATCGAGACCCTTCAAAATGTCCAAAGAACCACCCATTTTTAAAAAACAAAACAAAATTGAAATGTTGTGCAACTGACCAGTGTTATGCTGAAATTTTGTGTTTCAGTTGCTGATCCCTGCATTATGCCTATTTAAAGCAGAATCTTGCTGCCTGAACATGCTTTAGAACAAACTTTGAATTTAATTATTATCTTAGAATTATATACTGGATGCAAGATTTGTTTATTTCTAAACTCTACAGAGACTTCAATTATAAAGACATCTGTTCCAAGGACTCCCAATAAACCTAAGATGCAAAAGATGAACAGTGTAAAAAAAAAAACCAGGAAAACTTAATATTTAGACTTTTCCCCATCCATGAAATGATGGCGCATCCCACCATTTCCATCACAGACATTTTCATCTGGATTCTTGTAGTGAGGAGAGGATTGGATCTGAATGTCTGAATTTTGTCCTATTTTAAGAATCTGTGATTCTGTTTTTTTTCTTCATACAGAATACTTGGAATTTGGCAACGCCTATCCTTTCTTTCTTAAATTGCAGACCAGTCCCACTGGGAAAAGAGTGACCTAGAGCACATCCAAGCTTGTTCTTACACAAATACTACTCCACTCAAGGCCACCATACTAATACCATACTATGGGGCTATGGGTGGTGGTGGAAAGGCTTGCAATTTCAGAATTGTCTGCTTGCATGAGATATAAAAGGCCAATAAATTGCTCCTTGGGGGGTCATAGGAACTTTCATTATGTGTATCAACTTCACCTGCTCTAATGATTTTTCAGAAGCTCCCAATCCCAAGGTCACAACTGTAGCTCGAGATTTTTGTGAGTAGATCGTGGTCTGCTTTTCCTTTAGACTTTTCTAAGCTGATCATCAAGACTCTTCCCAGAGTCCTTGGCAGTTAACATGCCTGTCCATCATGTACACGGGTAACAATTTCATGCCATGGGCTATCCTTTCCTTCCACCTGCTTTTCATGGATCTAAAACAATTAGCCTTGGCAGACAGTATCTAACACATGGAATGAACAGTTCTCTGGGCAAAGTACATTCTGTGAAAAATAGAGCCCACCAGCATTCAGCGACCAATGAAAGTGCTAATGTTCCTCTGGCCTGGCAAAGCTCTATCACATAACTAAAGCTCTATGACAAGGGGATGCAATGGTTGAGGATCATGATCTAGGACAGGGGTCCCCAAGCTTGGCACCTTTTAAGACTTGTGGACTTCAACTCTCAGAATTCTGGGAGTTGAAGTCCACAAGTTTTAAAGTTGCCAAGTCTGGAGATCTCTGATCTAGGATGAGGACAAAAAATTGAGTGTATATGAGATGACCAAAGACCAAGTGACTTTACTTTAGATGCCCAGTGTGGATGGGCAAAAACAAAACAAAACAAAACAAAAAAACAGATCAGGAAGGAATCTACTTTCTCAGTGAAGTCAGAAGATGATCTCAGTTAAATCAATGCTGAATTAGGCTGCAAGCTAGCACATGAGGAAAGCATGACCTGGGAAAGCATATGAGAGCTACCCATGAGGCAATTCTTGCCATCTTGATGTAGTCAAGTGGAAATGATGGCAATAAGGGCAGGGTGACAATTATGCTCCCAGTTCCTAACCGCCCATATGTCTATCCTAGGCTGCAACATCACACAATGAACCATCAAGACACAGGGCAGGGAAGAAAGAAAGGCAGTGTAATTAGCTTTCTGCAAATCAGAAAGGAAGCAGAACATCTTTTTAAGAGAAATCCAATCCATCACTAGACTTGTGATGGGTATTTTCCCCCCCACAAACATAAGGCCTAGAATGAGATTATCAGGACTCTTGAGCAAGATGAGAGTTCTTCAGTAGCTTGGGAAACAGTTTCTTAAAATCCAAACAACACACTTCTATTTTGGAGGAAATCTGACTATTTTTTAACACTACCCCCATCCCCTCCATTCCACCCTACTTCAAAAACAATCTGTGAAACATACTGCTGTTTGCCTCAACCAAGTAGGCAACTGATCACTGTATCAGATACTAGGGAAAGAGACTCCCCTGGTAAGGGAATGACATTGACAGGATGGGAGTGCCATTAAGTTACTGTTATCATACACACGTTGCCTCTCTTTGATGGGGTCACACAGCACCCAAGATAGAAGTTTATAACTTTCTCAGATGAGAGGCAAACAAAACTCATTGAGTGGTGCAGATTCCAGGCAAAACAGGCCACAAGATGAAGCAATAACAGGAGCATCTGTTGTAAGAAATATTAAAAAAAAAAACAAAGAACAAAAAGCTCTACCCCTTCCCCCTAGATTTATATCACCATAGAGCAAAAGGAAAGAAAAAAGAGCATGCCGTCTTCTTCCTCTTCCTCTCTGTCCCCCGATTCCAACCCTCCCACCCTGTTAATGAAACCGATGGACATGACTTTGAGAAAAGAAGTAGGGAAAAGGCTCTGGAGTTCAGTGGACAGGCTCAAATGCAGAGAAGTGGATTTCCTTGGAGCTGCAATGCTGGAGGCTGGGAGACATTCACAGCTCTTTGCTGACCCATCCTCTGGGTTTAACTGTCTTCTCCATTCTCGTTTGGTCCTTTGATAAGTCGCTTCTGTCCCCTTTTGCCCACAGGACCCTTTGGCTTGGCAAAAGCCTGCTTGAAGGCATGCTGCTTGGGGTGGACCTCATCATACAGGAACTCAGCGGTCAGCTCAGCTCCATCATCAATTTCAATCTGATACAAAGGAGAAAGGAAAAGTAGTCTTAGATCTGGCCACTGAGAACCTGAAACCCAACTGAGGTTGGGATTTTCTTCTCAGTAATGGTATTCCATTATATTTCTCTCCCCTCATAGCTTTCCAGCTTCCATTTCACAAGGCCTACTTCACAAGGCCATTTCTAAAGTTGTTTTGGTTTATTTTCAGGACTTGAACATTTCTTCTTGTCATTAGAGATGAGTTCACTAAAGTCTTATCTTACTTTTCATGTTGTCCATGCTGTTGGGGCACCTGTTTCTAGCATGTCCTTCCAACAACCTCTGGTTGCTTCAATCATCAGATCCCCATATCTCCCTCTTTCATACTGGTTAAAACTCTAAAAGTCTACTTACAATGGAAGAGAATTTGTTTTTCTTCCAGATGCTTATGAATCCAGAAGACAAAGACTTACCTTCTTTGCAATTTCTAGGCAGAAATCTTGCTCTATGGAGTCAAGCAATCGGCTCTTGCAGCTGGAATACAGCATGCGCTCTTTGATGCTACATTTGTAACCAGGCATGGAGTAGATAAACACTAGGAGAAAGAAAAAAGATTAGGCATTCTTGGGCCCTTGTAAAATTAATTCCACTAACCTATGTTGAAATAATGGCCACACATGCCACAGTAGCATGTGACAAAACAAATAAAATACAGTTGTATTTGTATACTGTTCATATATTACACAGATGAAATGATACTAATTCTTATTATATCTAAAGTCTATTGCACATGAATTGGGCATTGATTTTAAAAACACATTTCTCATTAAAACTTTCCCCATGCTGGGCTATGAATTCAAGTCTCTCTTTTGTTTTAGGACTGGCATGAAGTTGTTTAAAAGTTATGGAGATTCTCAGTCATCCAGGTCATGGTTGTCTCAAAGGTGCTCTTTTCAAAAGACAACTGGACTATATTTTTCTCCTTGAGGAAAAAGACATTTCAAAACCTCTTCTTCCTCAAGGGAAAATATACATACATACATACATACATACATACATACATACATACATATATATAGAGAGAGAGAGAGAGGAAGTTGTTTAGTTTTGCACTGCATTTCTGGGCTGTGTGTAGGAATATCCTTCTTTTGAGTTTTTCTAGAGCTGGGCAGAAGAGATCAGTCTTAGGTAGAGAGGTGAAAGAACTTCCTAGCCAGCCAGATTGGGGATGCCAGGAGATTCACCTATTGTAATTACTGAGGGTGCTTGGATAAGGAATCCACCATAGAGGTTTTAAACTCCCTCCCCAGATGGCAACACCATTCTAGAGGGCAATGAAAATACCCACTCCGTGTCCAAAGGGAGGAGTGAAATCTTTCCTCGGCTGTAGATTTGGCTACAGCTTACCTACTGACTCCAGATAATCTCCCTCATGAGAGTGTTTATACAGAAAGAAGTGGTAGCGAGCAGAATCCTGAGGAATTCTTCTAGGCAGATCAGCAATTTCTGTAGCCTTTGTGTGGACCAGCTCTATGGTCTCCTGCTCCAGGTTCAGCTTCTGTTGAAACAAAGGCAAGAGGAAACAAAAACAACAATGAGATGGAAACTCCAACAGCGCAACTTGTGCAAGCAGAGTATGCACAGCAACGAGCAAAACCTGGGACAATTAAACTAAAAGCGCCTCCCCCCCCCCCCAAAGAATCCCTTACCAGCTGGATGTAATTGATTTTCTTCTGCTTTAGTAGCTGAATGGCTTGTTGTGCATCTGGCTGCAAAGGGAAGGCCAGGCCTTGGAGAGTCTGGTGTTTGCTTTCTACACTGATTTCAGTTTTGACCTGGCAACAGGGATGCAAAACACAGATTGAAGTGAAACCCTGCATGTATTTCCTTTTATATCCTTGCATTTATTTTACACTTTCGTCCATCGAAGGAAGTTAACCCAGAAAAAGTAGAGAGGCACAAGAAAGATGGAGATGTAACAGACAAACCATGCTACTGGCATCCAGAAGTGTAGGGATCCTTTCAGGAAAGAGCCATTATAATGCTCTTCCTTTCCTTCCCCTTCCCTGTAGGACTAGACAGTTTAAAGGGTGTCTCTCTTTCTCTCTCTGTTTGTGCGCGGATTATAAAAATCTGTAAAAGAGAGAGGTGGGATGGACTGAGGGGAATATCCACTCAAGTCCAAACAGAATAAGTTCATTGGGTTGAATGGGGCTGTTTCCCAGGGAAGTGTGTTTATGATTCCAGCCTTAGGAAGAAAGGAGAATCCACGAAGGCAGGAAATGTCCAGAATGAGTGAGGCTGGAGGCTGGATGCAAAGAAGAAAGACTCTTGTGCTTTATTAGTTGTGAAGAAAAAAAGAAATCCATCAAGTGTAGTTTACATGACCTGCTGAAATTCCATTCTCTACTCAACTGTTAAAGCCACCCTGCCCTCTTTTGTCTTTTGCCCAAGCAAGAATGAACAGGAAAGCTGGATACGAGATGCAGTACACACCGGCAGGCATTTTACAGCAGTGTAAATCCCACAGTTAAATGGGATTACATCCACATTTACATGCCTTTGTATTGTGTACAGAATTTTCTTGGGTGAGTGACTTATCTTTTGACCACCCACACCGTCCATGGAGGTTTCTCAGATTTCTAAAAAAGGCATTTATATGTTAAGACAGCCCTTTCTAAGCCAATGTAAGGTGAAGCTTAATACAGAAGTAGAAGGCTTCATATTTTGGAAGTGAACAGAAGAGATCTCAGATATGACTGGCTTTATAAACATTCTGGAGATGATACCGACAAAAACATGGTCTGGTGGGCACTACAAAGGAAAAAAATATTTTCCTTTAGAATGGCAGCTTGTAAGGAAAATAGGAAATGCATTTTTCATCATAAGCTACAGTAACTAATAACCCAATTTTATAAAGCTAAAGAGGTTAATACCGAATAAGATACATACTTTTTAAAAGCTACCTCTTTGGGTCACTTCTGGCAAGAATAAATTCATTAGGTGAGAAAGAATGACATTTTAAAAGCAACATCAGCATAATTTTTTTCTTCTTAAAATAATTAACAGCACAAAAGCAGCTTTATAGGCTCCACACAAAATCGACAGAGGGAAAATCATTAGATTTTAGTTTCATGCTTCATAGAGGAGAAAAACTAGGTCACATGCTTCATTGAGTAATGAACAAAATATCATTTGTAAAATAGAACTGCTAGGTCTACTTTTCATCAAGTACTGGAAGTGACACTTTCAGATATATGAAACATTTGCATTTTTTACTTCTAGTCTCTAGAACAGTGTAGTCTCTTCTTTCTAGTTATCCCAAGTAATTTTTATTTTATTTACAGATTTTCACCCTCAAAAGTTCTGAAGCAGTTTAGATTGGGTTTTTTGTCTCCTTAATAAAATTATAGATTTCCACCAAGATATAGTCTGGATTAATTTATATGGAAGAACATATGATTGACACAACTATATCAAAATGT
The DNA here is from genome assembly GCA_009733165.1 of Naja naja. Taxonomy (NCBI): domain Eukaryota; kingdom Metazoa; phylum Chordata; class Lepidosauria; order Squamata; family Elapidae; genus Naja; species Naja naja. Next base: position 79,163,452 of record CM019149.1, read on the forward strand.
ACACTAAATTGTACTATTTATTGTAGATGATGCTAAAGAAAAAGTGTAGATAAATTTGTACCCAATTATAAACTTCTTTATTTTTTAAGGTTGAGGCCATATCTGCTGATTGTCGGCTGCCAGGAGTTTGGCAGTTCAAATCTCACCAAGCTCAAGGTTGACTCAGCATTTCATCAAGGTTGGTAAAATGAGGACCCAGATTGTTGGGGACAATATGCTGACTCCGTAAACTGTTTAAGAAGGCTGTAAAGCATTGTGAAGCGGTATATAAATCTAAGTGCTATTGCTAGTGCTATATATTATTGAAGAGTCCTTGATGGTCTCTGATTTTGCTTGTTTTCTTACGGGATGTTTCATTACCCAAACTAGGTAACATCATCAGAGGAATGAAACGTTTGCAAGAAAATAAGCAAGCTCAGGGAGCACCAAGGACTCAATAATATATGAATATGATATCATTCCTAAAAATTAAACACATTTATAATGCTAGCACCAGTGCCAGTCACTGATGATGTTACCTAGATAGGGTAATGAAACATCTGCAAGAAAACAAACAAGCTCAGAGAGCACCAAGGACCCCACATCTCAACCCTGAGTTACAAATATTCTCTTGGTATCCTATATTATTAAATATATAATTTGCAGCTCTCCAGAATAACAAGTAGTGCTCACAAAGCATGGCATAGGTTCTACAAGTAGAAGCCCTGGTCACCAAATTTTGTGTGTCTGTGCTTTCAACAATCATGACAGTGAAGTGACCTGGTAGATACCAATTATAATGATTGAGTTTGTGAATCTTTGAAAAACAACAACAGAAAACAAGAGGTAGGAGCTCTCAGAATGAAAGAAACAAAATTAAAACAATATATCACCAAAGGTTCTGTACTGATATAATGCTTTTTGACCGTTTCAAGCACTATTTATAGTTCTGAAAGAGCGGTAAATGATTAAACTGGAAGATGTCACTGAATAACCTCAGTTGCTACCTTTGACCAAAGGATAGGGAAGACTTTTATGGGCATGGTCTGCAATAGGCTATCTCAAATGAGTCACAATAGTTCTAGGATGTTTCTAGCCAAGATAACTAAGTACCACGATGATGAAATTTAATGCAAATGAGTATAAAGATCAGAATTCTGACCTTTTCATAGTCATAACACAGTGCGAGTTGAACTTTATGAAGGCATTATGCATTTTATGTTGAAAGGTCAATGGGTGGTTTGCCCTCTTTCCTTCTAAATTCACTGGGCTGAATTCCTGTCCGTGCTGAGTCTTCCCCATAACAAATTGGGAGATGTACTAGTTTAGCACTTGGGGCTCTGGAGTGGAGTTTGATTGACATGGCCTAATCAATTTCTTTAGTAACAACATGAACATGGGTTGACAATGCATTTTTCCAGGGTGTTTTTTAAAACTTCACAGTCTAACTTTCAGACGGGATCTACCCTGGACCTCTCCCATGTAAGTACTAGGTTAGGCATGACCCTGCTTAGTTTTGTTTGAAACTGTATTCCCACCTGAACCTTATGGTACAGAGATATTTCTCTTGCCACTCAAAAAAAATGAAACCTTGGCTTGATCATAAAAGAGTGCAATTAAATGTAAGAGAACTCTACAACATAATGCGGGAGGCATATGAAGTGACAGAAATCTGGTAGCAAATCTAAACATTCATTTTTGTGTTTGATATAGCTGTACTTTTCTTCATTTTCTAAACAACACTAACAGGATCACAATATTGAGGGGGGAGGGATTGTACCTCAGGCTTTGCCCATGATACAACCGTAATTAAAAATTCCCAGCACTCTGCTCTTCACGTCAGAGAAAAGAGTCCTCTATCTGCCAATATAAATCTCTCTCATAAGAATAGTATTTTCATTGGGAGGAATATAACGTCAACCCTTTCTCTTTATATTATGTGGTCTGAATCATTATATTAAACAAAAAATAAGATGTAATCTGCCATTCCAATCTAATTTTGGCTCTAATTTCAAATCAGTGTTATCTTTTGAAAGGTTTTGCATCAAGCAGCCATAATCAGATGGAGGTTGTAATAATACAAGTGGAAGCTAAATGAGATGCAAATCCAAACTCACCCACTTGAAACAAAATTTAGAGAAATGGAGCCCTTCCTAGCATCATGTACGGACATATTTATTACACGGTGTGATTAACCAGGTGCTCCCAAGAGGCTTACTAAATTTATCAGTGTGAGATAGAAATTAATATATGTTTTGATTCTTTGTCTGAATTTTGACAAATTCTCTAAGATTCTTCAGTTTTTTTAAAAAAAGCTTTCCAATACATTTGGTGGGATAAACTGAATTTTTGAATTCTTGTAACAACCAAAACATAAAAAATGACAGTAAATTAACTAGTAATGTATATTTGCCAAATTTATCAGCACAGTAAAAACAGTGGAATTCTTTGGAAGCAATTCAAGATAAAAAAACTCTCAGTTAGTAGCAGCACATTGCCAATCTTGTATGAGTTTCAAAGCTAAGCTGGGTCAGACAAGAATAGTACTTAGATGGGAGATTACAAAGGAATTCCAGGTCTATAGACAACTCCAGGAAGTTAGAAAATATTAAATGAAGGTAAAGGAAAACCACTTGTATATTTATTACCAAGAAAATTTCATGGGTGTATCCACGAACTCACTTAAGACTTAACATTGAGCTTCTCAAGGCTTTGTTTAGCTTTTACAAAAACAAACTATGAAAATGGGAAAAGGAAAAAAAAACCTGTCACTGAAGATTTTTAAAAACCAACCCATATGTGCAGTTTACTCTAAAAGAAATGCAGGGAATCCTATTTTTTCCTCATTAGAAATTCATAATGTCCTTTAAGTATTTTATCTTTTATACCGTCTCTCAAAGTACTTTAGAGAAAAAAAAGTTTGCAAACATAAAACAATACAATAAAGGAATGATGGATTAGGCTTAAGAACCCAGTGTAGTAGTTAGACTAGAAACTGGGAGACTCTAAGTTTGAGTCCTGCCTTAGGCACAGAGGCAGCTGGGTGACCTTGGGCTAGATACTTTCTCTCAGTCCTAGGGAGAAAGCAATGGCAAAGTACTTCTGAAATCTTGCCAAGAAAGCTGCAGGATTTGTCCAGGCAGACACCAGGAGTCCAGAAGGACTTGAGGGCACTCATCCTCCAAATAATAATAATAATAATCAAAGATTATGCTTATGGGACATGAAGCCACATCAATTCTTTCAATAACAGAATACTGAAGAAACAAGAGTGATGTAAAGTTTCTCAGTACTTTATGGCTCTTGTATATTGGTATCTTTTAAGGAATGCTAGAACCACCTATAGTCATTTCTTGGGATAAAGGATTCAAATCCATTCATAATATTTAATAGCCATTAGATATACCATAATAGCCCAACAAATTCAAGAACTTGGATTTACGTGTATTTTATTTTGAATCCAGCCACCTGAGAAACGTGTCTAAGAAGGCTCCTTGGATCATCTTTAGATGCACTGAGTCAGACTTAGTTCTATGATTCCAGATCTTAAATGGGAAAGTTTGCAAACTTGGTGAACAGCAAGTGAACCGGGAATATATAAAGGAGAATATGATGAAACAAATAAGGGAAGGGAAAGAACTCTGAAAAACGTAACAGAAGACAGAATGCAGGCAACATGGCCTACCTCCTCAGGATGAGGGTATTCTACCACAGATGGGCAGCAGCAGCAGCCCAAAACCATCTGCCGGTAGGAGGTAAGAGAATGACATCATATTATAACAGAAACAAAAGAAATGCTGCCCAACTTCCATCTAGCCTGAAATGTACTCATACTCAACAACAATCTATGGAGATTCTCAGTTGTCCAGGTGATGGTTGTCTCAGAGTGCTTTTTGAGAGCTGAAGAAGCTTCATGGATGAGAAGCAAAACGTCTTCAAAGAAGAACAAGAAAGTCCAGTTGCCTCTTGAAAAAGTACCTTTGGGACAGTCAACAATAATCCTTTATGGAAGACAACTAGTCTGGCTGTAGGTCAATGAACCACACGGCCTGATTAGCAGAGCATCCAACTGCCTGCGATAACTTCCAAACATTCAGCTTTACCTGGACTTAAATATGATGGCTTTTAAAGTCTATGCTGCAACATGTACAAGTACAATTGGACCAAGCATATGTAACTGCTGAAAAAATGTTTATTATCTTGAAGCAGAGTTTTGCTTTATATAGACCAGCCTACTAGCCAAATGCTAGAAAAACAATATTACTAAATACATTTCATTTGGAAAAGTACCTTGAGACAGTGCTGCATGCCACTTTGATTACTATATATGACTATAGTACATAGAGCTACGCTTACTGTTGAAATCTTTCTGCAATCCACACACATATTCTTACAGTGCTTCTGGTCAGGGGAAGGCAGAAATAGATGCCACAGAGCTGATATGCACTAAATCAGCAAAAACCCATGATTCCTACTTGTCCAACAATGAGGACACTGGAAGTCCTTTGTTGTAGTTTATTTTATTTTATTTATTTTTATTACATTTATATGCCGCCCTTCTCCGAAGACTCAGGGCGGCTTACAATTTTTGGGATACAACCCAGTGCGCTCAGCAATAGCCTTCATTCCATTGCACTTATCATCACTTATCATCGATGACAGGGCTCAACATCAACAATGCTTTCCTCCTTTAAATAATATTGTTTAAAATGCAAGGAGGAAAAGCAAAAATAGATTTGTATTGATTGACTGAAAATATTTCCAGACTGTTTTTATGGCCCAAGAGCCACTCAAGAAAACTTACAATATTAAAGTACCATATGATAACGCAGAACAATAAAAGCACAAAAAGACTACATTGATACAAGGAATTTTATACCAGCATTTATAACATCCTACATAGTAATAAAACCAGATATAGCTAAATTAATAGCCCACAACAGAGTAATAATCTTGATTCAGGAGATACGTGAAAAAAATAAATCAAGCTTTAGAACTTTCATAAATATTAACAGTGATGGAATCTGAAGCAAGATATTTCTGACTTTAAATGTTCTGTTAGTGAGGTGGATGGCCTCTAAGTTTGATAAATAAATTAACAAAGTTCACTGGTACAAGTAAAAATGGTCCTTTACACTGTTACATTTTTTTCTTTCTTTGTTAGATGCATATCCCACTTATCGTTCAAGAGCTCATGAGAATCTCCCTTCTTTTTATTTTCATGACAGTAGCCTGTGCAAGATAGGTTGTGCTCAGAGGGAGTGTCTGACACCAAGTCTCAGCTTCTAGGGCTAAAGGTGGACTTGGACCAGGGTATCCCTAGTACATGTCCATTACCTTCACCATTACACCATGCTGGTATTAGGAAAGAGACTTGGAAATGAATTGGTAACAAGTATTGCTGTGAAAAACAGATGACTCAGGATAGGTTGTACACACCTAATTATCTATCAATAGAGGTAGTCCTCGACAATTGAGTCAAAAAATTTTCATTGCTTAAGTAAGGCAGAATTTTGCCCCACATTATGACTTTTCTTGTTCAGTGAATCACTGTAGTTTTAAGTTAGTAACACGGTTGTCAAGAGACTCTGGCTTCCTCATTGTCAGAAGGTCTCAAAAGGTGATCACCCTGGGACACTGCAACCATCATAAATACATGCCAGTTGTCAAGTATCCAAATGTTTATCACATGATCATGAGGATGCTGCAATGGTTTTGTGAAAAATGTTCATAAGTCACCTTTTTCAGCGGCCATTGTAACTTTGAAAGATCAGTCAACGAAGGGTTGTATGTTGAGGACTACCTGTGGTGAAATGCCCACTTTCTATACCAGCTGAAGTTTTTCAAAGCCTCAGATAGAATGCTTTATATTATGCCAGTCTAGATGTCTCTGGGCATGAATTACTGAGCAAACATCCAGCTAATATGACTATATAATAGTAATAAAAGCCACTCTTGAACCTCCATATCACTTGAATTAATTCAATTAGCCTTGAATTTAGTACAATTTTCAAACTATACCCTTATTTTTTTAATTTTAATTTTTTTAAAAGCCCAGCACTTATAGCTAAGACCATTTGTAAGCAAATATCAAGAAATACTTGGTTTCCCCACATATTCTGCCTCAATCTTATTTCATTTATGTCTTAATTTGGTCAATCTCACAAACTTCCAAGCAGTTTCCAAACTTTTTTCTGGTTGAGCTGAGTTAGTCCAGCAGTGTACAAATCAAGGGGTCATTAATCCCGTTCTTTTAGATAAAACACTTGTTCTATATATACTGCTTACAAACTCAGTTCAACATATATTTTGCAGAGGCACCTATAAATTGTTAGGATTAGAGCTTCACTGGTAGAGAAAGGAAGGAACTTTTTTTAATCAAACACTTCAAGGCTGGAGGAAGGCTTAGGATTAAAACATGCAAGAAAAGAAGCTCCAAGGAAGAGCTGTAATTCTGAGAAGAAATGTGTAAGATCAAGCCTACCATCTCACTGTAGGACTCCTGGGAATCTGAATCCTGAGGGCAGGTGAAGAGAAGACACAAGAGTTCAATAATAAAATATTTTCTCCTGAATGAAGTGGCAGGCAATAGATCATGTTATGCATGAACAAGCTGGCCACTGGGATGTAATACTTACTGTATGTTATATACTACGCCACTTATCCCCCTCCCAAAAAATACACCCAAGAAACTTTGGAGGAAGCCCCCCTTCATCAGTGCCGGAGAGCTGTGAAAATCCTTGGAGCACACGCAAAACAAACATAACCACAGACTTCCTCCAGAGTATCCACAGTATAGAGAGCGCTAATATCCTCTGATATACAAAGGGTGGACAATCTGGGTGCCATAGTCATGTGCAGCTCTTGAATTTTGTTTTTGTATTCCCAGAACCTTTCAAGTTCTTTTCATTGAAACAAAAGCAGCAAAACCGCCAGAAACAGAGGGATTGACCATGGGTGCGGGTAGTTTTAATAGTTTGTTTATTTTGTAATTTTATTGTTTTAGCTGTTTTTTGTAATTTGGACTTGTTTTTTATTCAATTATTTTTATTGTATATGTTCTTTTGTATGTTGCGCCCTGAGTCTTCGGGAGAAGGGCGGCATACAAGTCTAAATAAATAAATAAATAAATAAATAAATAAATAAATAAATAAATAAATAAATAAATAAAATTAACAAACAGGTTAAAGGTGTTATGTCAAGCCTGTTATGGCTTAGCACTTCTATTTCACTTAAAAAAACAACAACACCTCAAACTCAAAACAATGACGGAATAGAAGCCTCCCACAATTCTTGACAACTCAAACAGACAAACAATGTAATTGAGCCATACAAAGGTTAACCAACCTAGTGATAATTAAGACCTGGGGTTTTGAGCTCTCTAAATGGTTCAGAAAACTGTATTTCTGCCATAATTGTAGCATAGTTTTTTGTTTTAATTATGGCCTTCTAAAAAAAGTCATTTAATAACATGAAGATTAGGTGTGATTTGCATAAGTATTTTCCTTTCAAAGACAAGTAGCCAGCGGACAGAGTTCAAGATGATGGGATTCTAAACTTGGATTAATAAACTTCCATAGGAGTAAATTCCTCCTTGTTCCCTCTTTCACATGACTCAGAAATAAACTACGATATCTTCAACTTTCAAACACGGTGCAACCCTATATGACATTTTGACACTGGTTTAAGAGGCTGGCTTTTCCTAAGACAACAACTATAATTTCCAGATAGGACAAATGAAAAACCATAGATATAAGGCTTCAGTGCTATATCCAGGTGTGCTGTGAAAGGAGAAATAAAACATATAAAAGGAAATAACAGTCATGTTTCAATTTTACGAAGGATTGATTGCCCACCAGGGTTACTATAGCTGATTGAAGAGCAAAGATGATCTAGGGCCAAAGGTATAAAGTATTATTTCAAACAACACTCTACTGCCAAGGTGCTTATCAAACTAATAGCACTTTGCCAAACCACAAATAGAGATAGTAAAAGATGAAGATCCTTAGACATTTACATATCTAGTGTGGCAATTCATTTTAATGTCATTCATTTGCATGCTTCTCTTCAGCTATGCTGTCAGAGCAGTTTAAAGAACAAGATGCAATGCAATGATCAAGCAAATGTGCACACATGCACATGCACGCAAACACATACAGATGAATAAATAACGCAATTACAATATTGGATAATCTAAATGGAAAATGCCTCCTGCCCTTTTTGAAGCTGATTTAATGGCAACTCTGAGCGAGCAGCTCTGCTTTGAGGGCAGAGTGGGCAACTTCTCAAGGATCTGTGCATTGCAGCAAGGATTACACTCCTAAATCAGACAGGATCAGGTCCCAATGATATTTCTTTCATGGTCTGGAAATGCGTTGCCAGATTTTAAAATTTTCCGATAGAGCAGTAATTGATCATAAGCATATATGCTCACACTGTTTTCAAATTATTTGAAAACATTTATTCCAAGATGCTTTTCATCAAATACAAGGTGAAGGTGAAGAGCAGACCTACTGTGCACTTCATCCCTATTTCTGAATAATAATAATAATAATAATAATAATAATAATAATAATAATAATTTATTAGACTTGTATGCCACCCTCTCTCCCTAAGGGTGGCTCACAATATAAAATACAATACAATAATTTACCTAAAAAATGATTAAACAATACAAGCCCAATATTAAAACAATTAAAATTACTTTAAAAAAGAAGAGGAACCCCCCACCCTTGGTTCAGTCCGGGCCTGTCTGCTGAAATAACCAGGTCTTCAGGTCAGTGGAAGGAGCGGAGATCAGGGGCCAAACGAAGGTCCAAGGGGAACTGATTCCACAGGGTGGGTGCTCCCCCAGAGAAGGCCCTACCCCCTGGGCACCGCCAGCCTACAATGTCTGGTCGACGGTACCCCAAGGAGGCCCTGCCTGTGGGAGCGTACAGGGCGATCGGAGTGTGATGCCAGCAGGAGACGTTCCCGCAAGTACCCCGGACTCAAGCCATGTAGGACTTTATATGTTGTCACTAATACCTTGAATCTCACCCAGAAGGCAACCGGAAACCAATGCAGGTCACGCAGGAGGGGTGTAACATAGGAGTATCGGGGCACTCCCATCACAACCCGCGATCATTCATTTTAAAAACAATAGGCTGAGGCAGTGACAAAAACTGTTGAAGCACAATAAGGCCTTCAGGTATTTCATATAGACAGCATACAATAACCATGTGCAACTCAACCTTCCACCAATTGATAAGTAATTTTCTGCAGTAGAGCCAATGGTATTAAGGCTGCAATCCTATACCTGTTGAGAATAAGACCACTGAACCAAGTAGGATCATTTCCAAACGGACATATGTGGGTTTGCACTTGTGATCATCCTACGTCCTATGTTTCCTCTACTTCAGGGGTGTCAAACTTGCATTGTCACATGTTGTATTGGGACTTCCCCCCTTTCCTAAACTGGGCAGGGGCGGGGCCAGCATGTGACGCATCCGACCCATGGGCTGCAAGTTTGACACCCTCTCTACTTCTTGTAATTCCTTTTGAACTACACAACAAAAAACATCACAAAATTGTGAACAGAAGTTTAGCAGCTCCACATTCAAAATATTCAATGAAGGATACAGAAACATTGATTTTAAAGGCTACACTGCTTGGAAAGAAAAGTAGGGTCTTTCTAACTTTGTCCTGGAAAGTCTGCAGATGTGAAAACGACATTGCAAAAACAACAACAACAATCCCAACCCTTTCAGTTTTCTTTGAGTTGAAAGGTGCACTTTATAAAAGGCACACTCAAAACAATCCTCCAATGTAATGCAGTTGTCCTCAATTCTGACTTCCCATTGACTTGCATGTATTTGAAACAAGCCCTCTTATCTTCTGCAGAAATGCACAGCTTGATGAATAGACTTGGGATTAAGCTTGAGATTTTGTCCACAGCACCCAATTCTTCCCAACAGGTCAGGCTTCCAGGAAACCTATGTTTCAAGGCTAGGAGATTATCATTTGTATCTGCTAATGTTCCTTATTTAAGTGTAAAAGTCAAGACATTCTACCTGATCAATCCAGCTGGCATTCCTAACATGCCAACTGAGTGCATCAAGGGCCTGAGCAATTTATCTAAAGCACCTTTTAGATCAGCTCCTTGAATTTTCGAGGCAATTGTAAACATTCAATGGCCCAGCAATTCAGCTTCAAGGACTTCCTAAAATCCTCTGGGCATTTATTTGCATACCCAGGAAAAAAAATCTCCATCAGGGCTTCTGGCAAAGCAAATTCTATTGCACAGATGCAATCTACAATTTAAGTAGAGGAAAGAAAAGAAGAGGAAAAAGATATTAAACTGTGAAGCAGTGATATCCATTCGCTGGTTACCAATGATAGTCCATAAGGGTATTGCAAGTGATCTGCGGGGAATGAGAAGAAATAATGTAGTCCTAACTGAATCATTTTTCACTTTAGGTAAATGTTCTCTTTTTCCCAAGGGCAACTTATTGCAGATAAATGAACAGTAATGAGTGCAATATGCTTACAGTTGAGAGTAATAAATCACTAGGATTTTATAAGGTTTATTCCCAATTTATGTGATTGTCTTCAAAAAGTTTAAAGTTGATGGAGTAGTTGCTATTTTTAAAAAAGTTAGAAACTGCTCCTTACATTGTTCTGTGAAATCAGAAAACCTGGCAAATCTTTTAAATACATTGCTTCCATGCCTGGACACAATCCAGCTCAACTAAGCCCAAGTTTAGCATGAATATTTGAGGCTATAATAAACATTTGAATAAAAGATAGATAGATAGGTAGGTAGATCGATAGATAGATGGATGGATGGATAGGAAAAAGGAAGGAAGGAAGGAAGGAAGGAAGGAAGGAAGGAAGGAAGGAAGGAAGGAAGGAAGAAAATCTCTAAGGCCCTTAAGGAAGTCTGAAAGTCTGACGAAGCTAACACCTATTAAATCAATAGCAAAGGCAACCCATTCCACAAACATAACATAATTTAATCACTGTACTTCCCTCAAGGAAATAGAAGAGCAAAAAATGACAGAAAGCATACCATAGAAACACTTACCCAACCTGCTTTATCCCACAAGGCAGAGGAAGAAAGCCATTTCAATCAAACCAAAATTAAAACGAGCTTTGGGTGATGAGCTTACCAGCAGAGTGGTCTCAAGTGAGTTTGGACCTTGCTTTTTGTCATATTGGAGGAACAGTTTCAAGAGGACCTGCCAATTGAGATGGATTCACCAGTCCCTCCTGCATATTCATTTTCCAAAGCAGCAGCATCATTCTCGCCCTTTGGCTGGCTGACCAGCTGCTCTCTAAACAACAGTCCAAGGGGGTTCTCAGAGCAAGGCATTGGGAAAACAAACAGGACAGCCATCTTACAGTTTGCTCCTTAAAAAATGCATCTAGAGCAGGGCTGTCAAACTCCCGGCCCAGAGGCTGGATGTGTCATGCACTGGCCACACCCAAGCCCACTGTAGCGAAGGGGGGAAAAGTCCAATATGTCACGTGATGCTACCGTGACACCATGAGTTTGACACCCCTGATCTAGAGTAACCAGCATAATGTAGTTGTGGCTCTAGGTGTAATCCTAACTGGCCATCTAATCTGGAGTGAGTTCTGTAAGAAATGGCTGCTTTGACCTGATTAACAATAGGATTAGTCCAGAAAATGGAATGGAGCAAACTGCTGCAAACTCTAGAAGATTGGGCCTAGCTCTCAGGTCAGCAAAAAAATCTTTCCTGATGGCTTAAGAAAGCTGCGGGGAGCACTAAACTAAACTGCCAGAACTTGTCTAAGGCAACTCTTAATTACTTCAGAGTACTGCCCCTAACAAGGAGAAATGGAAGTTGGCTGCCCCAAACTAGCCTTAAGTATGACTTCTTCATATCCATAAGTATACAATGGTACTGCACTACATCCATGGTTTACATCCAACCGTGCCTGGGTCCAAAGGCCCAAATCAGAGAAAGCAGACGATCACTTTAATGTGGTGTGTGAATTCATACCGATCTAATTGAGGGCAACTCCTACACATCAAAAGTGAGGGCGGAATGCAAAAATCTGGGCTGTCTATTCAGGCTTTGTGTGAGATAATCAATTTTCTGAGCATTCTCTAAAATAAAACGGATGTCTCATCTGCCGCCAGTGACACCAGATCACAAGCGGGGTGACCCAGAAATGGAGCCATAAACCGAAAGGGATTCTCTTCGCAACCTGTCAGAATTGCTCAGCCGTGCAGAAGTGGCAGTGGGAAGCTAAGCTCCAGGCCTGTCATATTTAAAGAAAGCTGAAGAAAGGGAGGGAAGGGAGGCAGAACTGAAGTGCTACACACACTCAGTGGGGGCCCGAATAGGCTATTTGGCTGCACCTGACGTGTGCAGGTCTGATGGAAGGCTGATCTCTCTATAAAGACGCTTTGTTCTCCCTCGCTAGTAATATTTAGGTTGACAGTTGGTACAGGCTAGTTCAACAGATTCAGATTACGAAAACACGTGAAAGAGATATGCTTTTAGGCCCAGTGCCCAAAAAGGATTTGCACTCCCCCTCCCCAAACAGAAGTAGGCACACTGCTCTCTAAGCTGGTATCTTTCTTAATGTATAACTCTAGCTTTCCAGCTGATCGCCAATGTGAATTCGTGCAAACATTCCAAAATTCAGGGTTTGGCAAGCAACCCACAAGGACGAGGCAGGAGTGAATTATTTGGAGAATTCATAAATAATAGTGCTCAAATCCATCCCTGGCCCACTCCGGCCCCAATCAAAGTAGCACCCCCAGAACTTTTAAGTCCCTTTCAGTCTTGTTACAGGTAGGACAAGACCATGTTGCTTTCACTGCTATATCTCAGTTTAAGAGATTTTACTTTGGGTAATTTGGTCAATACGCTGTTTCTTGGCTTGAAAAAAAGGTATTTTTGCCCAACCACCCAGCTTTCCCTCAGAAACCGCCCAGCTTTCTACCTCAGTCATTTCCAGTCTCTATATTTAAACAGGCAGATGCCTTCTGTACTTCAGCCAACACACTTATGACTGTTGCAGCATCCCCACAGTCATGAGAGGCCAGGCGAGGAGATGCGTGCCTCAATGTGAGTGATATTGAGTTGGCCATGCCCAGCCAATAACATGGCTACCAAGCCATGCCCACCAACTAAGCCACGCCCACAGAACCGGTTGTTAAAAAATTTGAATCCCACCCCTGTATAAAGCTGATACATAACTCCGGTCAATTGTTACTAAAGTTATAAATTTGCCACACAGACAACTGAGAGAAATCTCTTTCTGCTTGCTTTCATCATCATCCGCTTCAGGAGGAGATGAAAACTGCCCAGAGAGCTTGGGCCAATAAATGCAAATGGAAACACGCAAGCAGCAATCGCACCCTGGCTGCTAAATCATCTTCTGACTTGATGATCATGTGCCAGAGGGAGATGAAAGTCCTACAGTCAAGACCGGGCAGGTTAAACATTATTCAGCTTAATGTACAAATTGCATTAAGGAAACAAATAAAACACAATATTTCAAAGACTAATTCAGGAAATGACGCAAAAAAGACATTATATGAGGTTTCTCTTATTGTGCAATACTGGAAAAGTGCTATCAGGTGTGCCTTGTATATACAGAATCTTCAAATCTGTATGAACTACAGGTAGTCCTTGGTTAACAATGGTAATTGGACCAGAACTTCCATCACTAACTATGCGGTCGTAAAACACAGGATCATGTAACTGCAACACTAAGCAATGGCAATCCTGGCACTTGCGGTTGTTGCCGTTAAGCGAGGATTGCAGGCAGCTTGCAAGCAAACTGGCAGGCCAGGCACAGTGTGAGGGGGCAATACAAGTACAATGGGACTGGGGATGGCTGTTGCATGAACAGCCTGTTGAGGGATCGCATCATCCCACAGCCACATGATTCCCATTTGCAACCTCCCCTGCCAGCTTTCCAAAAGCAAAGTCAATGGGGAAGCCAGCAGGGAAGGTTGCAAGAGTTGCTCCAGTAAGTTACTCTCTCCCACTGGGCATAAGTACAATGGGATGGCGTGCATGTGTGTGTGTGTTGCAAGGATGTGAAGGAATGGCGATCATGTAACAGAGGAACAATGCCAGAATTGTAAGTGCGAATCAAGTGCCAGGGATCCAGATTATGATCATGTGACCATAGGGATGCTGCGATGGCTGGATGTTTGAGGACTGGTCGTAAGTACCACTCATTCATTAACTCTAAACAGTCACTGAATGAGCGGTCATTAAAGGAGAACCAGCTGTAATACTGTGTTATCCTTTTACCATGAATGTTTTGATTCAGATTTCATACAGCTACATTAGTTCAACTTTCTGCTCTTAATGTGGGATTACAACCTCCAAACCAATGCATAACTATTATGTGACTAGGGCCAGATTTAAGTGAAGGTTTTAGAAATCAACTTGTGTTCTTGGAAGAAAGGTGGCATGCATATCTAATAAATAAATAACCACATAAACAGCTGAATGTTCAATAGCATGCAACCTATGCCGCCCGAGTAAAAACAGGAAATCGGTATATGAGAATTGTCTCTCCTTTATGGTAGGCAGATCAAATATTATTCATGCAGCCATTTTTTAAAAATTCATATTTATATGCCGCCCTTCTCCAGAGATTGAGGGCGGCTTACAATGTTTGGAGCACAACGCAGTGTGCTCAGCAATAGCCTTCATTCCATTGTATATGCCTGCTTATTACTAAGCAGCATTTTTACAGAGTCAGCTTATTGCCCCCAACAATCTTGGGTCCTCAGTTTACCTACCCCGAGAGGATGGAAGGCTGAGTCAACCTTGAGCCTGGTGGGATTCGAGCCTGCACTAATTGCAGGCAGCTGGAGCTAAGTACTAGGTGTTTAACAGCCTGCACCACCAAGGCTCTATTATTTCTGGAGAAAACCTGGGTTTTTCCAGGATTCAAGATAGTGGTACTTTGTAACTGGAAAGGCAGGCTTTACCTACCCTTAACCACCAGAGTCATTTGAGTTGGGTGATGTACTTGAAATCAATCGATCAATCAATGAAAACACAATTATTAAGAAAAGCGTGGCTGCTCAAGTATTGCAGGCCACCTACAGGATAGCAGCTATCTTGGGAATGATAGCCAGAAGCCTCAGCATTTCCCCCATACAACTATGCCCTGAACTGATCATGGGTGGAAAAGCAAAGAAACCCCCCCCCCCAGAACCAATGAAACACAGAAGGAAAAGTGATGAGAAAAGAGACAGGGAGCATCAACCAGCATATTCCTCTACTTCAGGAGCTTTTCTCTCCCCTTTAAGCAACTTGAACATCCCATCTTCCTAGCTGTAGTGCACAGCTCTTCCTTTCAAATGTGAACACTATTATGGCTATCTGACAGCTTCCAAAAGCAAACCTTTCATTCCTAATTGCACCTGAATAAAATGCATGACTTTTAAATGACACAGTAACATTTTTACACACAAAGCGCCAAGGGAAAATTGGAAAGAAAGAATTATAGCGTAATCAACAGCACAGTGAACTTTCTTCTTACCTCATTGATGCGGATCTGCTGAAGTTCTTGTTCGGCTGCGGTCAGAGGAGCTGGAGCAGAGGAAGAAGACACATGCTTCTGGTAGCCACTGAGCGAGATGTCTTCCTGTGGTCCAACAGAAAAACAACCACAGGAAAAACATGAAACTGCTTCAAAGTAGAACACAGGGTACATTCATAAAATGGCTGCCTTAATTGGTTTGGTTAGCCACAAAAGTGCGAACCAATGCAAACTGGCAAAGTTGTTCTCTACAACCTCCTCTAACCTTGCAAAATATTGTCTATTATCTCAGTTCCTCTTTTTGCTTAAAAAGTGCAGGGAAGAGCTCCAAAAAGAAAAGAAAACAAAGACTGACCTGAAGGTCTATAATTTTTACTTTGTAAGAAGGCATTTGGGAGCTCTAAGAGGGACCAAGAGGCCTTCTCTGTACAAATTATGCTTCAGGTTGGCGCTCTGTAACACTAGCTTTCCCATTCAGTTTTAAAAATTAAAGCATCTTTTAAAAATTAGATGAAAGTAGGGAGTCTGGGGAACACTGAAGGAAAGTCATGGTAAGTTATGGTACCACTTAGACTTGCATTATATAACAGTCAATGTGCCATGACACATTTCTCAACCGATCTTCTTAAACGAATCTCCGCTTGCTGAGGTCATCTGAGGTGATTTCCCTACAGCTGCTTCAAGATTGCCTTTATCCACTCAGGGTTCGGCCTTGACACTGCCCAGATTGGAAGCTTTGGCTGACCCAAAAGTGGGAGGCCAAATTGATCATGAGAAGAATGTGAAGAAATCATATTGCAGTTGTGTTAATTGCACTGCACTGGTGCTAACTTGTTTCTGGACTAAATACAAATTGCTGGTCATTACTTTAAAATTCTCCATGGCAATAGAGATCTGAAAGAATATCACTTTCAAGCTATTCCTTCATACTTCCTGAGACTATCTGAGAGGTTTGCCTTAAGGGTTGAGGGACTTGACTGGTGGTGACACAAATATTATAAAGATGAATTTTAGGGCCCTTCTCTATTGCTGCTCTACATTGTTGAAATGCATTCCCTTTAGAGATGAGCAGTCCAACACGTTTATTAGCTTTATTTAAAAAGTCCTCAGAATGCATCTTTATGTCTTGTCACTGTTGATTGAATGTTCATTTTATTAATTTTACAGGTTTTAGTTCTTTTTATGGGTTTTAACACTTCGATTTTACACCAAGACTCCAGTGATCCAGAGGCCTATTAAGTTCAGTAAATAAGCAATAACAAAACAATTCTAGTAGATGTGGATCTTGGATAGCTGCCTGAGGATTTCACAAATCATACTGAATGATAGAGCTTTGCAGAGAGTCATCCAGAAGATTTCATTTATAGTACTGTACAATCTAATGTAATATAATATCATTTTATGTGCAACACTGCCCCCTTTTGGCACTTTCAAAAACATTCCAGGTCTGTAAGCATTTTTGCTGGGTTTTCTGGACAATAGGTGAAAGGAGTTTAGCTAGTCAAATTTTATACAAAATACAAAGCGTTTAGATAATCATTAACTCCTAGTTAACAGCCAGACTTATGCTAATCCACAATATGAAACTCTCCCTTTCTTTGTATCATGTTATGACTGTATTTAAATTTGGAAGAAAGAGATTAGGGCAGGGAGGGGTTCAATGCAATGCATGCATTCTCATTTCTGCCTCCCAATTTGGTGAATTAGTATAGTCAGCGAAGCAGTCTGAAGACTGTGCGACCAGCCTTCCTCTGAAGTGAATGTTATAAACAAACAAAATAACTGAGAAAGGACAAAAGAAAAGCAGGCTAGAGACAAGCAATCTTCCATAGGATAGAAGTGGTCACCTCTGCTCTTATGGCACAAACAGGCCACCTTGTGCACAACTCTGCCTATCTTATGTCAATGTCTCAACTCAAGTCCCTGCACTCATTTTATCAGGGTTCAAATTGAGCATATACTGCAAGGGGGAATCAGACAGGACCTCTATGTAACCTTCATATAGCAAAACAGGAGACACAGATCAAGTCCTTCTTTTTCTATGTAGTCAGAATCCTTGCAGTCTTAAAGCAAGCACTTCAAGATGAGTAGATGATAAATTCTAATCTGGCTTTTAGAAGCAGGACTCCAAACTTTAACAGTTGTAACTCTGATTGTTCTGATCTCAGTGGATATGACCAACCGCCATACCTTTACTGTCCCAAAGAGTTCATCCTTAATGTGTCCTCCTCCAAACTCTTTCTTTACCGTCGCTCGGGTTGCTGCGTAGAGCATCTTGAGTCTAACCTTGTTGCACAGAGAGAAATAGAAGAGAATATGAACTATAGGAAGACATTCATGGCTGCTGACTATCAGAAGTTCAGTTCACAGTGACTAAAAAAAAGTTGCAGGATTATTTATTATTTATCTGAAACCCATCAGAAAGGGCCTTTCATGTTTGGAATTACAGGGTCTTTTAAAAACCAATATTTATATCAAAATGAATTTGTTAGCTCCATCTTCCCCAGAAGCACCTTCTGAATGTGTTGAATAGCTCCTAGAATTCCCCAAACATGGTGGCCATGCTGAAAATTCTGAGCTGAAATTCATACAACTAGAGGTTTTTCCCCCCAAGACTGACAAAAACTATGCTAGCTTTTGAAAAAATCACAGATTGCTTAATCCATTATAACAAAAGCTAAACATTAACAACTCTTTGTGACAAGGTTTGTAGTGCTCAATTTTGTCCATGTACATCTTTAAGACTGAATACTAATATAAATGGAAGGGAAGTATTTTTCTTTCACTCTGACTTCATTAAGTAAATCGGCCTTCAAGTCAGCTCCTGATGCTCCATGGAAGGTCCACGTAGTTTTCTTGGCAGTTTAACCTGCAACCTTGGGATTTCCTGATGATCTCTCTCCAAGTACTAATGAGGCCTGATCTTTCCTTGATTCAGAGATTAGAGAAACTTATTTATTTATTTTTTGAACTTGTATGCCGCCCCATCTCCAAGACTCAAGGCTCACAACTAAAAACAGGAACAATAAATACTTAAAAAGAGATTAAACTAATTTTACAAGCCCCAAAATTACAAAAACTAAAATTTACAATAGTTAAAAATTAAGAAACCTATCCCCCCCCCAGGGAGGGGTCACAGCCCGGGTTGGTCGAACAACCAGGTCTTTAAATCATGGCGGAAGGTGCGGAGGTCAGGGACCAGGCGGAGTCCCAAGGGCAGTTGGTTCCAGAGGTCAGGGGCCGCGACAGAATAGGCTCGTCATCGGGGGACCGCCAGCCGGCATTGGCCTGCCGACGCGACCCTGAGAAGTCCTTGCCTATGTGCTTGCACAGGGTGGCCGGCACTCGATATCGGCAGAAAACTTGATTACATGCTGCAACATACCTGGGCAAGCTTCATTATTTCTCATAGAGAAGTAATCCAATTTGTTGGATGGACAGCATCATTTTGTAGACTTGTGAAACACAGGGCTGCATGTGAACACCATTCAGAAGCTGCTGCTGATCCAGAAGGTAGCATGACAATAATGGGAATATAGGACTCCTGCTATGTAAGCTGCACTGGTTGCAAGTTGCCTTCAGTTGCAATTCAAGCATAAAGCCTAGCTATCGGTATTTGAGGAACCAACTTCTGAATGTGTTGAATAGCTCCTAGAATTCCCCAAACATGATGGCCATGCTGAAAATTCTGAGCTGAAATTCATACAACTAGAGGTTTTTTTCCCATGACTGACAAAATCTGCAAAGTCCTGCAAAATCTGCTTTGCTGTGCCCACCAATCCAGTGGCCTTGACTTGCTTCAGGTCCCATCAATGTCACCTGGCAGGCCTTTTGTGTTACTGCATTTGCCTTTTGGAAGAATGATCTTCCAAAGATTTGCATGTCTTCCCCACTGGCTTGTCTTCAACTCTTCTCTAAAAACTGGCTCTTCTCCCAGGCCTTCAGTTAAGATGATTGCAATGGCCTCTTTACCCCTGATCTAGAAGGATTGTTTGAAGTTATTGTTTTATGGATATTGTTTTTGTGGAATTGTTCTTTTAATTTTGTGAAGGTACCCATAGTGATCAGAAGTTGGGTGGCCTTGAAATTTAATAAACAAATAATGTATTTATAGATTTAGTGACTTCTAGGGATGTTGGAGTTTAATTTTCATAATCAGCTAGTAAGATTGGGTAAAACAGCTCACATTTGAATGGTTTCAAATTCAGAATGCTCTGTTTCAAAGTTGAAAAAGCTGCATCACATCAGAGACAATCTGCTTCAAACATCTGGGGAAAGTTCTGAGTTCCCAGTGACCTACTGAGCTCCAAGCCTCTTCTGTTATGATTGAAGGAGCCTGCACTGAATGAGAAATACCTGTTCCACATTTGCAACAACTGCTTCTAAACCAAGCAGCTTTGCATAGGTGATTACCATGGTCAAACTCTATGCTGACTGGAGATTATGGGAATCATGAACACCTGGAAAGTTTCTGGCTGGCAATGAAGGAACTATAGATTGAACAGATAGAAGTCACCTGCAACCATTGGCGGTTTTGGATTGGAAAAGGGAAGTAGAGCAACCTCAATGCTTCTGAAAAGCACTTTGCATACCTTTTATCCTTCAGCTTACCATCTAAACTATATACCTCTGGGGCTCCACCTGGCCCCCGACCTTCGCACCTTCCGCCACGACCTGAAAACTTGGATTTTTGAGCAGGCTGCTTTGTGCTGACTCCTCTTGGGGGGGTTGTTTTATAATTTGTTTTAGTAATTTGGCTTGTTGGGTTTAATTCTATTTTAGGTAATTATTTATTGTGTTGGTTTTAATTGTGAGCCGCCCCGAGTCCGTTCGGGAGAGGGGCGGCATACAAGTCAAATAAATAAATAAATAAATAAATAAATAAATAAATAAATAAATAAATAACTAACTAACTAACTAACTAACTAACTAACTAACTAGCAGGAACCGGATGTTTTTCACCTGTATTCTGTCAATAGGAATAAGTTGAAAGCTTACAGGAGAGTTGTCAGGTGACCAGGAGATGAAAAGCCACTCATAGCCCTGTGCGTTTTGGGTATCCAGGCGGTAAAGGATGTAGCATGGTTGCAGTTCATCTAGCAGAGGAAGCACAAAGGAATCGTAGTCCTTATCCCAGTGCCGAGATAATTCCTTGGAGGCTCCAAGGACTAACTGCTCTGGAAGTCAAGGTAGGATGAGAGGAGAAAGAATTAATGAGTAAGCAAAGGAGACATTGCATTTGATACATCACTACGCATCTGATCTTTATTTAGAATTAGGATGGAGAACCTGAAGCCATCCTCCCATCTGCCATAGACAATTTATTTAGTGGTGAAGGATGATGGGGGTCAACAATATTTATAGTGAAATAGATCTTCTCTCTCTATTCTGAGTAGTGGAGCACTACAGACCCCAAGACAATGGGGAATAGTTCTTGTTTCTTGTTAGGACTGTGAAAATTCTTCTCTGTAGTAGACCCCAGGTTTTGAAATGTGTTTCCCGTAGAGAGATGTTAAACCCACTTTTCCTGCATTTCACAAGGCCGTGTTTATGTTGTGTATGCATAGATCAAAACAATCCAATCTTTATTACGATCATAGGCAGCATAGGTGTGTGTATGTGTGTGTGTTAGTTTTTACTGTTAATGTTCTGATTTAATTCTGATTCTTGCTTTGATGTTATCGCTCAAAGGTTTGACTGGTTGGGAACAGAGCAGGGTTTGTTAGTCAAACTTACTACCAGTTTTCTTGGCATAAAACTTTAATGTGCATGTTAATGAAAAAAGAATGAGGTTAGCCAAGAGTACATCAGTATAATGTACTTATTGAGATAGACGTTAAGGGAACGAATATAAAACGATCTGTCATTGCTCTCCCAACAGCTTTAGCCCACGAGTTCTGAGACTTCAATGTTCAGGTTGCGCTCTTGTGAAAATATAGACTTCTCCCTAAAGCTGCTAAGTCAACATGATGACACCATGGTTGGCTTTTGCCTTAGAATAGATTCTGCCTCTGCTCTTGATAGAACCCAGCAGCTCTCCTCCTTAGTTGGTTCTTACATGTGTCAAGAACAGTCTAAAGGACAAGAAAGTCTATGGGGATTCTCAGCCATCCGGGTCATGGTTGTCTCAAAGGTTCTCCCCCCCCCCCAAGAGGCAAGTGGACTTTCTGGTTTTTCTTTGAAGATGTTTAGCTTCTCATCCAAGAAGCTTCTTTAGCTCTAAATAAGCTTCTTGGATGAGAAGTGAAACGTCTTCAAAGAAAAACCAGAAAGTCCAGTTGCTTTTGGGTGGGAATAAAAAGAACCTTTGGGATAAAGGACAAGAATATGTGTCTTCTTCCTTCCCCAAATTGAATGACTGGAAGACTGAGGGTTTCAAAATAAAACCAATCCCCACCTCATCATTGCTGTGCTTTTCGGAGAACACTAATGCATATTAGAGTGTAGGGCCTTGGTGGTGCAGGCTATTAAACGCCTAGTACTTAAGTTCCAGCTGCCTGCAATTAGTGCAGGCTCGAATCCCACCAGGCTCAAGGTTGACTCAGCCTTCCATCCTCTCGGGGTAGGTAAATTGAGGACCCAAGATTGTTGGGGGCAATAAGCTGACTCTGTAAAAATGCCGCTTAGTAATAAGCAGGCATATACAATGGAATGAAAGCTATTGCTGAGCACATTGGGTTGCGCTCCAAAAATTGTAAGCCGCCCTGAGTCTCCGGAGAAGGGCATATAAATATGAATAAAAATAAAAAATAAATAAAATAAAATAGTGCTTCAAGAAGTACTTTGGACCATTCAAAAAAAAGATACAGCTCCTTTACAAGCAGATTCTACGGAGCAGAACCATCCTTGGTTTGCATGAAAGATCAAAAGCATGATAAGCTATTTAAGGAAGAAAAAATGTCATAATCTGGCAATCCCAATAGGCTACAAAAAAAGGAAGTTTATCATTCTGGGCCACATCTTATACAAGAGAGCACACACTTTTCTGAATGCTACAAAGGGATCACCACCAGAATGAACATTTATTTATTTAATATGGCTTCTCATGTCACAAAAGTAGTTACTCTGGGCAACATACATGAATTAAAGCGATAGTTATAAACAGTGACTCATGATGCCCAAGATAAAGAGTACATTTCAGTCAGAAAAAAACTATATCAACAGCAGAGTTTGCCTAACCTTCTCAAACATCTACCATTAAAGCACAGGGCAGGGAGTTTCTGCCCTGGGACCTTGAAGGACCAGTTTTACCCAATGCAAGGACTGATTTTGTCCAGCAGAATTATTTAATGTAAGTAGGCTTAATATTATTTTTGAAGGGAGGGAGGGAGGGTATACCTGTTTCTACATTTCTATAGGAAGTATAGCTACACCCAGTTGGGGTGTTCCATGTGATTATTCTGAAATAAAAATACTAGCTCTTAAGTTTGAATATTTTAGCCATAATTCTGCCAGGAACCACTTGGCAACCATTTTATATGACTGAGCAATATTGGTCTGTTATCATCATCTGTTTACATGGTTTTCTAAGATGACACAATTGAGTAGCATGCTTTAGGAGGCACCAGATCTTATGATAACTCGTTTTCCTATTTCTTCCTAATATACAGAAAATGAAAACAAAGTCCAGAAGGTCAAAGAGCTTGCCAGATTAACTCCCGCAGCAGTTTTTTTTTTTACTTGACTCATGATATATGGATGACTACTAGCCCTTCTCAGGAACATTGGTCCACCTTGGCCCTTTGACTCCTTTATTTATAGTAAAACCTCTTGTTCTTTTTCTAAGCATTGTTCTGCCTCCCAGACTTTCACAAAGTGGAAAAATTGGGCATTACTCTGAAAACTTTTCCTCACTTTCATCTAACTGTGGCACTACCAGACCCTGATAACTTCATTTTCTGCCCTGATAACTTCATTTCCTTCTGACTTCCAGACCATACCTGAAGTTGCTTTAAATCAATATTTTTCCTACTTAGCAACTTTTAAGATGTCCATTCATTTTAAAAGTTGCCAAGTTGAAAAACACATTTAAAACATCCTTAGTGTTAATATAGAGCTTTCCCTGCCTACTCCATTTCATGGTTTCAGTCTGACATGCTCCACTAACCATTTTGCTGGGATGCTTATAGGTGAGCCCTGGCAGGGGGATCTTCACAGGAACTAGTGGAGTGCTAGTGAAAGCATGTCCCTTCCTTTCATGTTCATGGGCACCTTCTTCCAGGGCCATTCTAGTTAGGCACTGGGGGAAATAAATGCATTAGCTCAAACCAGGCTCTCTCTCTCTCTCTGTACCTGCTAGGTCAGCTGACCAGTGGTGGCAACAACAATGTTTGCTCAACTCCATAAAGCTGTTCATTGCATCAGAGCAATCAAACATATATCCCTACAGTATGAAAAGGATAAACCCAGGAAAGTTGCACCATACATTCAGAATGGAAAGGCTTGGTTTCAAGTCTCATCTGACAGTCACGTTAGGAGCAACTTCATTGCACTGCAGTGCAGGAATTCAAAAACAAATACCACCCATGTAACTAAACAACCCAAAGAACGTAATGAGCTGGGGCAAACAAAAACAAAGCCAAGATAATTATCTGCATATTTCATTTTCCCCCCAACTAAGGCTATGAAGAGTTCAACTGGCAGTAAAAGTGCTTTAATCAAAATAGACACTTTTTTTTAAAGAAAAAACATGCTACTTACAATGCTTATCAAAACTATAGTTAAGCTTTTCTCAAGGCTGTGATAGATTCCCCCCCCCTTCCATTTAAACAATTGTTGGAGAGTACCTGGACAAATCTCTGTAGTTTTCTTGGCAAGGTTTTTCAGAAGTGGTTTGCTGTTACCTCCAGGGATGGGATTCAACCAGTGTTACTACTGGTTCGGTCATTTTGTTTTGTGTGTGCATGCGCGCGCATACATACATGTACAAAACCATTAAGCTGTGCCTCCCAGACAGCTGAAAAGCACTGCGCGCAGGCGCACAGCATTTGAAAAGCCTCTTTTTTCCTGCTTTTTCAACCTCAGCTGTGCCGCGCAAAGCAGCTGAGGTTGAAAAAGCAGGAAATAAAGGACAGGTAAAAGACCCAGGCGGGTGGGTGGGCCAAACAGCAGCAAACACAGAACTGGTTCAGTGTCTGCTGCTCTTCAGAGCTACCGGTTCTTTAGAACCGGGCAGAACCGGCAGCATCCCACCCCTGGTTGCCTCCTTCCTAGGCTGAGAAAAAGTGACTAGCCCAAAGCTACCCAGCTGGTTGTGTGTTTAAAGCAGAACTAGAATTCACTGTGTCCGAGTTTCTAGCCTGATGTCTTAACCACTACACCAAACAGGCTTTCTGTGGTAGAGATATATAAACCTTTTTCAAGCACGTCTGTGGAAATCAGTTTTCCAAATGAATGTATTACTATGAATCTACAGCATTCTGCTTCCCAGTCTAATTTCTGCCAATTCACATAATTAGACCTCTGTGACCTTTTCGTATAGAATAGAATAATATTGCTGGAAGGGACCTTGTAGGTCCTCTAGTCCAACCCCTGCTGAAGCAGGAGACCCTATACCATTTCTGACAGATGGCTGCCCAGTGATGAGGCACCCTCAACTTCTGAAGGCAAGCTGTACCATGGGTTGATTGTTCTCATTGTTAGAAAATTTCTCCTTATTTGTAGTTTGAATTTCAGTTTGAATTTCACTTGATCAGTTTCCATCCATTATTCTTTGGCCCATCAGGCTCTTTGGAAAATAGGTTGACTCCCCTCCTCTCTGTGGCAGCCCCTCAAATATTGGAAGACTGCTATCATGTCTCCCCTGGCCCTTCTCTTTACTAGACTAGCCATGCTCAGTTCCTGCAACCATTCATCGTATGTTTTAGCCTCCAGTCCCCTAATTATCTTGGTTGCTCTTCTCTGCACCCTTTCTAAAGTCTCAACATCTTTTTTTATAGTTTTAAAACTATAAAATGTGCACATTCTAGATTCCATTTTCCCCAACATATATTTCAAAATGTATAGGCCTGGATGGGCATCAAGCATTCAGAGAAATGCAAACAATAATTCAGCAAGAAAGTAATTTCAAGTGATGACTCTTAACCTAGGCTCACACATCATGTAAGACATCATTACTTTTACCCATGTTTAAAATAAGCCATAAAAATACTAACTCCTAAATTATAAAGTATAATAACATCTCATTAAATCACCTAATAAATTATTGATGGCTTGAGTTTTTATTTCCCCTTATTAGCCAATCCAATCAAGGTAGGGCTATATATTTTTAAAAAACCAAAACCACCTCACACACACACCCCTTGAACATATTGTATATAAGCCACTCTATACCTACTTAGCTTGCATGCCTACATTGGGTATGCTATGGGAGTTTGGGATGGAAATAGCTTTATTGTTAAAAACTGGGTTTCCTATTAAGTGAACAGTGAAGTGCTTAGTCATTTATTCACTTTCATTGTGGATTCTTCTTCCTTATCTGACAACAATATTCAATAATCCCTGCTGTAGCCTAACTTGAGCTCACCTGCTTAGCCTACCAACTTGTTATATTCTTTACCTATGCCTTTTCTATCTTAGATGAGCAAGATAAAGATAAACCCATCCCTCTTTCCCCTACCACTTTTTCTGTTATTTACATCCATCTCCCAAACCATTCCATTGAACAACCTCTTTTGAAGGGGCTCTTTGCCATCTTTCTCTTGGTAGCTTCTCCAGACATAATTCTCCCCCGGATCTCTGCTGTTTTGGATCCTCAGCTGAGAGCTCAATGGGAAAACTACTGTTTGATTGAGACCCAAGGACAGTCAGGGTTATTTTTTACAATCTTTGCTCCTCCTATTTTATTTGTTCTTTTTTTGTTTCTTCTCTTTTGCCCATTTCCTTCAGCCCCTTCTTTTCCCCTGTTCCTTTTTCTACCCAGCCATCCTTTGAATCTCAAGTGCTGACAAGTTTCTTCTTCAAAGTAGCCTCAGGTGCCTGCTTTAAAGGGTTGGGCCCCTCCTCTTCCCATGCCTATATGCAAATCACATCAGGTAATTTTTCTGTCTGGCCTCCCTTCCAGGAGTGGCAAGGAGATGGAAGGAAGGAATCAATATGGAAAACACCAAAATTAGAATATGAAGCAGGTGCCCTGTGAAGAGCCAGACATAGAACCCTAAGGGCATCTAGACTGCTTTACAATTATGACATCTTGCTTTTCTGTTTTGCTAGCACACCTTTGGAGCAAATCCACAGATGTTATTATCCTACCCTTGATGTGCAACTGTTAATTATTTAGACCTGAAGGACACTGAATAATCACAGGCAGGCATCTAGGTAAGCTGCATTTGGTAGGTCTGAGCCCAGCTAAATTCTCTGGAAGCCAGATTCCCACATTCAGATTTTTTTATCATCTCTCTCCTTCATGTTTTTCCAGCAATGAGCTAGTTATGTGGTCACACAACATACAGGAAGAACACAATCTAAGGCAGGGGTGTCAAACTCGTGGCCTGTGGGCCGGATGCGTCATGTGCTGGTCTTGCCCCTGCCTGGTTTAGCGAACTGGGGGGAAGTCCAGATACGTCATGTGATGCCGCAGTGACGTGAGTTTGACACCCCTGATCTAAGGTGATCGCAGAACTGTTTGAAACTATTCTTCACCAGAGTGCACTATTTACTAAAGATATGTTAGCCGTCACTTATGCCACTTTAGGATTGGAAATCATCAAGTAACATGAATTCCCAAACAAATAAAAGAATTATACAGTAATACTGACAATGAAGTGTAAACTTTTTATGTAAGCTATTATGACTTTTTTTGTCCTAAGCAACTAAGTCTTAACTTTCTGACCTATTTCCATTAGCATTAAAGTAATAGTGGAGTGAGTCAACAAAAGGAAAAAAAATCTATTTTATTTATCCAATTTCTACACCACCTATCTTACTAAGTGACTCTGGGCAGTTTACAAATATGGCCAAATCTCAGAACGACCAATAAAAGAATAATTGGGTTCCAACACTAAAGCTCTGCAAACATAAAATTTGTGCTTCTAAATCCAAATAGTTTTTTTCCAATCCTGCTGTTCAATGCAGAAAAAAAAATCAGAATATACAAGCATAGCAAATGTGCAGGGAAGACGTGGGTCAAGATGATACATTATGTGATGATGTTGGATCCTTTGTGGTCGTCATCTCTTTAGAAAAACCTAGTTTAAGTAAATTGCAAAAATAAGATTTTCTCTTTATTTATACATTTTTATTCTACTCCAAATTGATCAACTCTGTGCCTTTTAATAAGTATTGCATTTGAACAGAGTTCTAAACAAAAATACCATCTCAAGAAAATAAATATAGCAAAGAGGCAAAACCTTAAAACAACAATGTTCAACATACAGCAACTACCCTGTAAAAACTTTAAAGCAGGGGAAATGGCACATTCTTTGATAATCCATTGCCAATGTCAACATATGAAAAGAGTTTGTGGGAGAATAACAGTTCAAGTTTCTTCTTAGTGAGTCAAGAATTTGCAATTTTTTTGGCAACAATTCAATCAAAAAATCATTTTGTCTTCATTTAGTCTTCTTTCTACTGGGATATTATAGCCACAGAAATAAAATAAACACCTAGGTTCCAGCCACTAATACTCTTCCTAATATAAGTTATGATTTATTAGCTTCTCTTTATTGACCACTAATTGCTATTTGGTACCACTGTAAGTGCAGTTGGGTCTGTCCCAAGTCCTCCTCCTGATTTTATAGAACGGTCCATAAAGTTTCTTTGGCAGATACATGGAAGTGGTTTGCCAATTGTCTTCCCCTTAAAGGTTTTCTTAGTCTATCCTGTAGGCCTGTAACCTCAAAGAGTTTCCTATCCAATCGGGCCCAACCTTGCTTAGCTTTCAGTTTCAAAACTGAAATTGCTCTGATAATTAACAGTTGAGAGAAGTGGTTGAGACCTATGAAAAGCAGAAGCACAGACAGAAAAGTACTATAATTTAACATAGGCTTGTTTCTTGCCCTTTTGATATTAGTGTTATAATATAGCAGGGCTGTCAAACTCCCGGCCCACGGGACAGATGAGTCATGCACTGGCCATGCCCATGCCCAGTTTAGTGAAGGGGGAAAAAGTCCTGATATGTCACACGAACCCGCCGTGATCTGAGTTTGAAACTCCTGCAATATAGCTTGCGTGGTGAGGAAGAAGTATGCTGCATTTATTACTTGTAAATCAGCTCTCTATACAAGTGGTCCTTGTTCAGTGACTGCCTTGCTTAGCGACTGCTTGCAGTTATGAAAGGCATAGAAGAAATAATTTTTCAACCAGTCCTCACATTTGTAATTTCACAGGTTCCTAAAACAAAGGAAGCTGAAATAAGATAATAAAATCAGCAAGTTTCATTGAGTGACTGCTTAACTTAATAACCAAGTTGTCAGTCTGAATTGCATTTGCTAAGAGTACTACCTATAACTTATTCTTGACTTAGCTCTACAAATGTTAGCTTTTGGCATATGAATTAAGTAAACCCCACTGAAGAGACATTGCCTGTGTTTCCTTACAGCTCCTCTCCAACTGACAAGGATGCTGTATGCTCAGCCATCATTATATAAAAATTAAAGAAATGCCCATTCCACCCAGGTAAATGTGATCCATCAGGGAATGGCCTTAATCAGCAGAATGGTCCTATTTCCTATACATCACAGAGACTTCCCAAGTCACAGCACAGATACTAAACAACAAAATCTCCAGTTTGTACGTAGACTATCCTGGGCTAGTAAAGTTTCTTTGAAGTACAGTTCCACCACTGATGTATATAGAACCTATTTGTTCTTCCTATTTCTGGGATGCATACTAGACTTTTCCCTAAAGGTCTATATTATAATCCATTTCTTAACCAGGGGTGACCATGCTAGCTTCCTTGTTGGAACCAAGTAAAAGCAATTTATAAAGACAAGAAAATCCTTCCCCTAAGGAATTTGCAGAGTCTTCTTCCTTATCTGGGAAGTCCTTCCTTATCCTCTGGAAGTCCAAGTCTAACTTGAGATTCTTCCAGCTCCAGAGTGATGTGCTAAACTAAGGTTTATTATTAAATGTAAACAGGGTAAAGCGAGCCTGTAGGGCAGATTTCAAAATCTCACAGGGCACATATAGAACTACACAACTGGATGTATTCCTCTGACTTACCGTGTTTCCCCGAAAATAAGACACTGTCTTATATTTTTGGGCTAAACACACTAGGTCTTATTTTCGGGGTAGGTCTTATATATTTATGGTGCCAAATAGTGGATGTGAGTGTGTAGGGGGAGGTGTTTCGCGGGTGCACGGTTGCTCCCTGAAAAGTCTTCCTGGAACTGGAGATTTACACTAGGTCTTATTTTGGGATAGGTCTTATATTAGGGCAGGTTTAGAAAATAGTGCTAGGTCTTACTTTCGGGGTAGGTCTTATTTTCGGGGAAACATGGTATAACCAAACCAAAGAATCTATTCTCATTTTTTGATTTATCTGACTTCACATTTCTGCTTTGGCCATACAGCACAAGCTGTCATGTGTTCTTTTACAAATACCCAGATTAGTGGGTTCCAAAACCCCATAAAGACAACCCAACCCAACCTGGCCTCTAGGCAACACATCCACAAGTACTCAAAGGCTAGTACTAATTGTTTACTGTAGCACTCTTCTCCAATTCTATTACAACTCTTGTTCCTCGCTACTTTCTCTACTGGAGAACAGTAACTTTTCTATTTGCTTAAGGCTGTTCTAGTTTTTCACACAAACCACTTTCCCTCCCACACCAACACTCACAGCTACCTCTCTGCTCAAAGTTTACAGCCACCAGTTGTTGGTAACAGATAACAGATAATCAGAGTTGGAAGGGACCTTGTAGGTCATCTAGTCCAACCCCCCACCCAAGCGGGAGACCCTACACCATTTCTGACAGATGGCAGTCCAATCTCTTCTTGAAAGTCTCAAGTGATGGCGCTCCCACAACTTCTGAGGGCAAGGTGTTCCATTGGTTGATTGTTCTCACTGTCAGAAAGTTTCTCTTTATTTCCAGGTTAAATCTCTCCTTGTTCAGTTTCCATTGTTTTGTTCATTATCCATTATTCCTTGTCTGGCTTACAGGCGCTTTAGAAAATAGTTTGACCCCTTCCTCTCTGTGGCACCCCCTCAAATATTGGAAGACCACTATCATGTCTCCCCTGGTCCTTGTTGATTTGGCTATGGAGAAGTCTTAAAGGGACAGGGCACCCATAGTCCAAGTGCTACTCATTTTGCAGCCCTCCTGTCCTTTCACAAAACCCTAGGAATCAGCTGGAGCCATTGTGCTAGTAGCCAAGCATATGAGGTAGAATGCTGTCTTACATGAGTGATGATGTTCAGCTGTTGTTTTTCCAAGAGGAAAAATACTTAAGTTTTGAATGTAATGAACTTCTTCCTTCCTGCATAGAAGAGAGAGTTCAAACCTTCAAAATGAAAAAAGAGAACTGTGAAGAAATCCTCATGTATTGAACTCCTCTTGAATGCTAACAGGCAAGTAAGAGGTAAGTAAATGAAGGTTAGAGCCAAACTCACTTGCTCCCTTCATTCAGACCAGATGAATTACAATAGTTGAATTAAAAAGAATTGTGAAACCGGACTGTTCAGCTAGGGAAGTTCTTTCTACAGAGTTTGTTAGCCTCTATTTTATTATCACTCTAGATCAGGGGTGTAAAATTCCATTTCATTGAGGGCCATATCAGCATTGTGTTCACCTCAGGGGCCAGCGTGAGTGTGGTCAGCTTGACGTCACTTGTGTCGGAGGCACCAGTGGTGGCCTGAGTGCTCTACCAGAGAAAACGGGCTCCCGAGCTCCATTTTCAGCTATGACAACCTCTTGCAAAACTTTGCCAGTGAAAACGGAGCTCGGGAGGGGCGCACGCAGGGTGGCCCCGTGGGCCACAGTTAAGCATCCCATGGGCCAGATCTGCCCCCCTGGGCTTTAACACCCCTGCTCTAGATAACTTCTAGGGTCCTTATCTACAGGGATTATATTAGTTACATGGTCTTAAAGCTCCTTTCACAACCAGCACAACTTTTTCTGACACTACTGTCACCAAAAGATAGCTGTATAGCCCAAAATACTTTCATTTCCCTCTCCTTTCTCCTTTAAAAAAACCATGTCTCATAGTTCAAACATTCTGAGGAATGGAGAGCAGCCAACTCCATCTAAGTCCTGAGCCAAGTCCTTGAAATCAATGATGATTACGGTGACTCATTTCAGGCTACAGATTACAGTTGCTTTTTGCTTAATTTGGTACAAGTCTTTGCAATCTTTATGCCATAGATAAACATTGTTTCTGTACCCATAGACACACCTTAACCTTGAGGCTTAGAGAAGAGGAAATAATATATTTTTTTAAAAAACAGAGGTGAAATAACTAATATTATTGAAATCATGGAGGGAAAAAAAAGAAACTTCAAATGATCCAATCATACATTGCAATGATGAAAGGACTCAGATATAACTGCAAAGCATCAGTTTTTCTAACTATATGACAGATATTTTATACCAAGATGCAAACTTAAGTCTAATTTCAGTAATGTGTTTCTTCTCCCTTCACCCATACCCCGCCCCCAAAAAGTTATATCTTTTTCTAACACCTAGACCACAATATATTGGCTATAAAGTGAACCAACAAAATGGGTTTAATTGTAGAATGAATGCCCAGAGGTCAGTTTATCTTACATTTTCTATCTGTGATGATGGTCAAGCATTAAATAACTACACATGAAATGTCCATATTTAGGCCACTTATGGATTACTCTTAGAAATGTTCCAGGCATTCATTATTTAGCTTCTCTTTAAGGACAAATAGGACCGTACGAAGAAATAGCAGACCACCCACCGTCCACATACATTAGATCTGGGACAACTATTCCTATAAAACCATTTAGCTTCTATGATTGTTGGAAAATGTTAGAGAATGTGCAAAACTTTGGAAGAGAGTGTACTGGCCTCAGGATAAACCTACCATCTCCTTGCAGATTCCATATAACATGTCTCAACATTTAGAGAAAGCTTGTTTTATTGCTTGGCTGACCATGTCTGGAAACCCTGAAAACTTGCAAACTCACTCTTTTTCAATGAAGACACCTACAGATGGTGATAGCAATAGCACTTAGACTTATATACTGCTTTACAGCCCTCTCAAAGCGGTTTACAGAATCAGCATATTGCCCCCAACAATCTGGCTCCTCATTTTACCCACCTCGGGAAGGCTGAGTCAACCTTGGGCCTGGTGAGATCTGAATTGCCAAATTGCAAGCAGCCGGCATTCAGCAGAAGCAGCCTGCATTTAATTGCAGGCAATATTATTTTAATCCCAATTATTTAGATGCATCTGATATTTGAACTCTTCCAATTATTTACAAATTCAATTTTATGTTTTTTTTTTAAATCTGAAAATTTTCTTCAGAAGTAATTCAGTGTAGTTTGCATTGAAAAATGTCAATTTTCATCAACAGCAAAGGATGAAAGAATATCTCCCAAACATCAAAATAATACCTAGGGAAGTAAAGGGGTACTCTCGGTGATCCCTGCCTCTGCTACCAAGTTCTCCCCACAAATGAGAGACCCCCATGCATGTAAACACACAAAAGACATGGAGTCATAGACACAAGTCACACTGATAAATCATCACACAATTAACTTGGAACACCCCCATAAGCATCTTCATAACATCCATTCCACATGGGGAAAGTTGTTTGAAACTCTCCTACTCCTTTGAAAGTTAGCATGATGCAAAAATCAGCTCCAAACAACATGATAATTGCCGCATACATTTTCAAATTAAGATACTTTTTTTAAAGTCATTAAAACAATTCATGTTAAAGCAGCATTTGTCTTACAATAGCAACAGCAGATTCCATCAACTATTCCCAGTCAGTTATAACAACCAGCAACTTGCCGCTTGGGGGGCCCAAAAAAGCCCTAGTGATAAGCAAGCATATACAATGGAATGAAGGCTATTGCTGAGTGCATTGGGTTGTGCTCCAAAAAAAAAAATTGTAAGCCACCCTGAGTCTCCGGAGAAGGGCGGGGTATAAATATGAATTAAAAAAAACTTTCTTAAACAACTTTTTCGGGCACCTTCCTTCCATATTATTAAGAATCTCTAAAACAGAGTTCTTGACTTATGCGTCTGTCCTCCTTAAAAATGGTAAAGATCCCCTCAAGTCAAAATTGACCTTTGGTGATGTAAGTTTTCTTTGTATTGCTGTTTGACATTGCCTTCTTCTGGATTTTTTTCAACATCCTAATCTCACCTAAGGATTTCCAGGCAGTTGCTATACAAGTTCTAACCCAGGTTAGCTTCTGAGCTCAACCTAAGTTGGCTATGGCTACCACTTCCTGAGGCCTGTCTTCTCTTCCATGTCCTCTATCTCCGTTGACCCTCATACTATCTGTTCGCCAAATATAGGTATTAGAAAGAGTCATGATTTAAATTCCTCTTACGTCAGTACCCTGTAAGTTCTCAAGTTTTAGAGTGGCACATCACATAGATATAAATACCTCATACACTGATGATTAAGGAAGCTTCCTAGGCTGCATTCATAGAATGCATCTATGCATTCTAAATAGCTGACAGCCAATCAGTGACATAGAACGGAAGGGAAAGTCATGTTCCATCTGAGCTTTAGATAAGACCTAAACCTTCTAAAGAGCATGCAACTGAAGCACTGCCTAAATTGTCCCTATTTAGTAGTGGATGAAAGTTCTCCTGTACTCTTTGTAAAATCATGTTCCATGAAGGAATGTGAGACTTTGCCTATTTTTTAGAGGGCTGGTCAGCTAAGTGGAGAACGATCTGAAATACTTCCACTTTGAATCAACTGCCAACTTGCCATCATTCCTAAGCCAATGGGAAAACTCAAAGAGGTTTACAGTAAGGGTGGAAAAGAAACTGGGGACTGATTTAATTTGTCTTTCTTGAATTCATGGGTAAACTGAAACATAATGACCTTTTGGTATCATGCCTTAAAATATGTATTAGGGAAGGATATACAAACACTAAGGACATTAATTAAAGTAACATACAAGAATACATATTAAAATAACTTGCAAAAGTAAATTGCAGTTCTATAGGTAGAACTGCATACAATAACATGCATATTGGAAATAACCTAAAAATATATAAGGATTTGTCTCCCAATAAACTGCCAAATAGTGTGTAAATGTAAAAGAATTTAATTTAAATTTGAAAATGGAAAAAAAAAACCATGAATCCAATTGATGTGTCTATGTATATATAGAGACAAATCAAAAGGATAAATATAGGGTACAGGTAATCCTTGACTTACAACCATTTGTTTACTGACCATTCGAAATTACAATGGTGCAGCATGAAGGGGCTTACAACCTTAATCTTAAGTTAGAACTGCTGCACTGCTCCTCTGGTTGCATAAAAAACATTCGGGTGCTTGGTTTGGGACCAGTGAAGCAGGTACCTCAGGTGGTGGAGACCCTGGGATACCCAGGCAGCTCATGTGTAAGCTAGGGCAGTGCTGCAATACAGCCTGCACCGGGCCTGCCAACCCCAAGGCACCCTGTGGTCTGCTTAATGACCACAATGGGGAGAGCGGGGTGGTGATCATTAAATGAGGGGATCACACAGGCACCTGGCTTAATGATCACCATGACTTACAACCATAAATCTGGGCTTAATTGTTGTCATAAGTCAAGGACTACCTGTAGTGAAATTTACATAGGAATCTAATGAGAGTAACATAATGTCCAAGCAATTTAAATAATAAAGAGTTCTAGCGTATACAGATCTAGACTCCTACTTGAAAAATGTTAGGGTAGCCTATAATCTTCCTGACTCATTATCTATCCACTGCAACAGAATAAACACATCAGGGCAAAGTGGAAGATGAACATTTGAAAGACGATATGGGGAAGGCATTCTATCAGGATGTAACTGAACTCCAGTAAACAAGAATATAAACAATTTGGAAAAACAAGAGTCTAGTTCTCATGGAGGAAATTTTATGTTTGGATTTTTCGAATTGGGAGGAGATGTAACATAAATGGAGGCTCCTTCGGGTACAACATTTTTCCTAATCATAAAACAAACAAGTGTTTTTCAGCCTTAGCAACTTAAGAGCTTGGCTACCTAGCATGCTGGCTAGGGAAATCTGGGAATTGTAGTCTATCCCTCTTAAAGTTGCCAAGGTTGAGAAACACCGCCCTTATTTTTTTCTCCTACATGATTACATTTGGTTTGGTAACCCAATATTAAA
This sequence comes from Naja naja, assembly GCA_009733165.1. Taxonomy (NCBI): domain Eukaryota; kingdom Metazoa; phylum Chordata; class Lepidosauria; order Squamata; family Elapidae; genus Naja; species Naja naja. Next base: position 79,199,222 of record CM019149.1, read on the forward strand.
CAGCCAACATTCAAAGCATAATAGCTATTACCAGATAATCATTTTTAGACAGATCAGTGGCTTTTCTACACTGTATCGGTTCTCTTTGTTCAGTGGAGCTTAGCTCAGATCATTAGATGGGCCATTTTCTTTCCATTTTAACTCTGAGCCCAAGACAGGAGATACAGGTGACATAACCAATAACCTCAGAAGATCACCAGAGTAGGCAGGGTCTAGTTCTGGACTTATGAGGAGCTGAAGTGAGTTTTAAGGAGTGAAAGGTGTGTTATCACCTTTGCAGAATTGTGATCTCAATTAGGGGAAACTCTAAGGATTCAGAACTTGAAAATTTTTAAAGTGTGAAGTGCCTACTAGGCTTCAGATAGCAATTCTGCCCCTTAAAACATAGTGCCATTCCAACCCAAACATCAACCTCCAAATGTTGGGTTTGTCCATTCCTCTACTAAAAGGGCATTGAGGGCTGAATGTAATCCATAGGCTTTTGCTAGAAGGAGTTAACGGGGGGGGGGGTCTAAACAGATAAAAACAAACAAAACCATTTCATAAGCTTGAACATTCCTGTATCTGCTAATCTGGTTTAAGCATACTGAATTGAATGGGATCCACTCTTGGACAATATTACAACTAAGGCAATGCTGACACACCCATGCTGGAGTTCTTATTGAACTTTTCACCAAAAGACATATACTTTGAAGGTAATTTAAAAACTGACATCTGGGACAGAACTGCTTTCTTGAAAAAACATCTCATTAGAAAACAAGTCTTCATGTCTTGGCCAGTCAACAACCCCTTTATTTTAGCTACTGAGTTTCTGTTTATTTTCCCCAGGATGCTCATGGGAATAATTCTTGAAAACATGAATGCACTATGTACATCAAGGAGAATCATTGGAAAAGAAGCCAAGGGGAGGAACAACTAATAACATTATTTGCTTCTTTAAATGTACAGCTGTGTTGATTGCACACTTGTCACCTGAAGTCACAGTTGTTGGTCCTGACTCCTGAGTAATTATATTATAGCAGCTTTCACCAGAATTGCTCACCGATAGGTTGAATGCACAATGCCCACCACTGTACTCTGTAAAAATTGATGCTGGGAAGGTGCAGAACAGGTTAAACAAATTGGTTGAAAATGTCAAGGAAATGAAAACTTACCATCCTCAATTACGATTTTGATAAGACGGATTGAACCATTCCGAGCCTTTGCAAAAAAGTCCTTTAATTCCGTAGTGGCTAAAAGAATCAGAAACATGCTGATCAGAATTTGAATCCCAAAGTTATTCCACTCTCTGACACAATAAAGGAAACGGCAAAAAAAAAGGGGGGGGGAACCTGAGAGACACCCGAAAGTAAAAGACTAGTACTATGACAAAAAAAGGAACAGATTTCTCTAGTTCTGATCAAGGCTGTCTGGAGAAGTATGCATTTCACTTTCACAGAGGTTTCAGAGTTAAATACCAGCTGGAAGCACATGTGATCCAGAGAACTTGATACTTGGCTGGGGCAAACATAATATCCCAAATTTAGCAGTCGGTTGGCTTCAAAACGTAAGGTGGGCTCAAGTGACAGTTATTAAATGTACAGCATATCCTGCTGTGCACACCAGGCAGGCTGAGAGGATGGCTGGAAAACGGATGAAGATGGGCAGGAAAAACCCCTCTGATTTTATTCCTGTGACAGATATATTTTGCCTTTGACATCCTTCTATCCCAGGCTGGGCAGGTTCCTTTTTTTTTAATAAAAAGTTTTTTATTTTTATAACAAAAACAAAAAATAAAACCATCTTTCAGTTATACAGTGTGTCGACTGGATACATATATCATGTGCATCTATTAATATTGGCTGGGCAGGTTCCTGAGGAAAAATATTTACATAGGAATCAGAACTGGAGCGGCTCTGGCATTTGTCTTCTGGCTTTCTGATGTGGATCCTTCAAGGATAGTTGTTATGACCCTGAAAGTATGGTAGCTGGTAAGGTTTCCATTGCTACCAAATTTAAACAACAACAAAGCACCCAATTTCCACAAATAACTAGCAGTGCAGTTACAGAAGACAGCAGGTAGCATTGCTCTTCATACAAATATGGATTTGATCACTTTGCTTGAACATATGGATTTGATCACTTTGCTTGGGGATGATGTAATTCCCCCAAATGTTCTGAATACATTTCACCGAAGATTGGCATGTCCAGATGAGTCACAAGTTGACACGCATTGATCTCGTTTCATTGAGAGCACCAATGCCGTAATAGGGAAAGTACAATATCACCAACATGATTGGTTTCACTGTGTAATTAAAACAACTACAGTAATAAATACAATGATCTGTGGCTTGCCTGTCAGAATTATTCTCACCTTTCCACTACTTTTAGTATAATCCTTCTCCCCAAAATACTACAACACTACTGTGCAGAAAATCATTATTTAAAACATCTGTTTTGTAGCTATACACTGGAAATAGGATCTCAAACTATACGGGTAGTCCTCAACTTACAACCACAATTGAGCCCAAAATTTATGTTGTTAAATGAAACATTTGTGAAGTGAGTTTTGCCCCATTTTACAACTTTTTTTGCCAGTGAACAATTGCAGTTGTTAAGTTAGTAACGTGGTTGTTAAGCGAGCTTGGCTTCTCTATTGAATTTGCTTGTCAGAAGGTTGCTAAAGGGGATCACACGACCTTGGGACACAGCAACGGTCATAAGTATAAACTGGTTACGCAGCATCTGAATTCTTATCACGTGACCATGGGGATGCTGCAGTGGTTTGTAAGTGTGAAAAACGGTTATAAATCACTTTTTGTAACTTTGAACAGTCACTAAATGAACTGTTGGAAATCAAGGACTACCTGTAATTGGAGGGGTTAAATAATAAACTTTCCACAGATACATTTCAGAGATCTATTAAATTAATGACCATTTGTAGGAAAGTCATGGTTAACGTACAAAATTTAACAACAATTGTATGAATCTATAAACTTTCCAAAATGAATCTCTTGTCAATACTAAGAGTTACAATCTGGCATGTTTTAATCAGTTTTAATAAGAGAGACCCCTTGCAGGAAAGACTTAAGGCCCACATTGCCATTTGCAAAGTGGAAAATAAATGCCCCAGAAAACGCCCAGTTTCTCTACTTTAGAAAAGGAAGCGATTACAGTGTTACTGGTTAGTGAACAGCTGCTCTGGGGAAATCACTAAGCCAGAGATGGTATTCAGCAGGTTCTGACCAGTTCTGGAGATCCGGTAGCGGAAATTTTGAGTAGTCCGGAGAACCGGCAAATACCACCTCTGACTGGAGATTTTACAGTATCCTTCCCCCGCCACGCCCGCCAAGCCACACCCACAGAACCGGAAGTAAAAAAAATTGAATCCCATTAAGTGCATCTCAGGATCAATCCACACTGAAGCAGGATCTGTTCCACTGCATTCGCTCCCATTGGCTTCAGAGAACACATCAAACACATGTGCTACAGCACAGATGTGCTACAAGGAAAATTATTTCATATCAAAACCCATCTTTACGATGCTTCCATATAGCCAGGAAACTACAAACGGAGCCATCCAAAGACGTCTGTCATCATACGTCAGTCTGGCTTTCAGCAGGCACACAAACACACACTTATATTGGTTAAAGTGAGTTCTGAACCACAGAACAGGGAGGAAAAGGCTGGGGAGACCTTAGAACCATCATGTTCGCCTAGCTTCATGAAGCCCAAAAGTACAGGTGGTCCTCAGCTCATAACCACAACTGAGCCCAAAATTTATGTTGTCAAATGATAACGTTGTTAAGTGAGTTTTGCCCCATTTTACAACTTTTCTTGCCTCAGTTGTTAAGTGAATCACTAAAATTGTTTTTTTTATTTTTATTTTTTAAGAAAAACAAGTACAGACAAAACATAAAAAACATAAAACCATCTTCCATTTTATATACATGCAGTGTATCAGTTGGTTACAAATCTTTTGTGCTATCCTTTCATAGTCATCACTCACAGTTTATATAGTTTCCACATTGTCAATCTAACATATGCTTATATATTCATCAGTTATTAATCATTCATGACTAAACTATTTATTCCATCATTTATGTGAGATATTCTCAATTTTGTTATAAAGTTTATATTACACTTTCATCCAATGGTTATATATATTTATATTGTATTTTATCTCAATCTATTATACTTCTATTGTAAGATTTCCTAATGTATTATGTTACCATGTCTTTTTATCCAACCATCGATAAAACAAATCCCATATCATGTAAAATTGTTTATCTTCTTGTTCTCTAATTTCAAATGTCAATTTACTCATTTCAGCACATTCCATAATTTTCTTAATAACTTCCTCCCACATAGGTATTTTTTCATTTTTCCAATTCTTAGCAAATACAATCCTAGCCGCTGTCAACACATTTATAATCAAATATTTCAATTCTTTATTGTACATTTCCAGTATAATTCCCAATAAAAATATCTCTGGTTTAAAGTCTATATGTTGTTTTATCATTTTCTCCAACCATATGTGGATTTCAGTCCAATATCTTTTTGCATCTGAACACGTCCACCACATATGGTAATACGAGCCAGTTTAAGTTTTATTCTTGCTTTCTTGCCCTGCCAAATATATTTCAACACAATTTTATTTAGATCTTCAAAAAAACTCCTTCCCTAATCTAATTGGAATTGTCTGGAATAAATATAAAATTCTAGGCAATACATTCATCTTAATTGTTGATATTCTCCCAATCAATAATTGTAAATTTTGCCATTTTGCCACGTCTGTCGCAATCTGCTGTTTGAGTTTAAGATAATTATCCTGTTTTAGTGTACTACATCTTGATGTAATGTATATCCCTAAGTACTTAACCTTATTCGTGACCTGAATTTCTAAGACTTCTTCCAACTCTTTCTTTCGTCTTGTTAACATATTCTTTGTTAATATCTTTGTTTTATCCTTATTAATTTTCAAGCCTGATACCTTTCCATACTCTTCTATCCTTTCTATTAATTTGGGTGCTATTTCCAATGGTTCCTCTAATATAAATACCAGATCATCTGCAAAAGCTTGCAATTTATACTCTTCCTTTTTAATTTTCATTCCTTTTATTTCTTTGTCTTCTCTAATATTCCTATTCAACACTTCTAGTGTTAACACAAACAGCAGAGGCGACAGTGGACAACCTTGTCTAGTCCCTTTTCTATAGACTCTGTCAATTCTCCATTTATCATGATCTTCGCGGTTTGTTTATAATATATCGTTTCAATGGCTTGAATAAATTTTTTACCAAAGCCCATTTGTGCCAGTTGCACTAACATAAAACGCCAACTCACATTATCAAAGGCTTTTTGAGCATCTAAAAACATCAAAGCCATTTGCTTTTCAGGATGTGCCTCAATGCGGCCTGCATTGGCTACCGGTTGCGCTCCGGGTGAGATTCAAGGTTTTAGTTTTGACTTACAAAGTCCTGCATGGCATGGGTCCTCAATATTTAAGGGAGCGTCTTCTTCTGATATCAAATACCAGCCGCCCTGTGCGTGCTCATAGGCAAGGACTCCTCGGGGTCCCGTCGGCAGGTCAATGCCGGCTGGCGATTCCCCGGCGACGAGCCTACTCGTTGCGCCCCTGACCTCTGGAACCAACTACCCCTGGAGCTCCATCTGGCCCCTGACCTCCGCACCTTCCGCCGAGAGTTAAAGACCTTGTTATTTGACCAACCCGAGCTGTGACCCCTTCTTGGGGAGGGATGGGTTTTAAGGGTTTTTAATGTTTTGTTTTTAGTATTTGAGCTTGTTATTAGTTTAATGGTTTTTTAAGTATTTATTGTTCTGTGTTTTAGCTGTGAGCGCCCGAGTCTTCGGAGATGGGGCGGCATACAAGTTCAAATATAAATAAATAAATAAAATATTCCAAAGTATCCAGGATTATTCTCACATTATCTTTAATTTGTCTCTTTGGAAGAAATCCATTTTGATCAACGTGGATAAAATTATTTAAATACCTTTTCAATCTTTCTGCCAAAATTGAAGCAAAGATTTTATAGTCTGAATTTAATAGGGAAATAGGTCTATAGTTTTTAACTTGCTGTGGATCTATATCATCCTTCGGTATAAGTGTAATATATGCTTCTGACCATGTCTTGGGTATTCTCTTCTTTAACATAACTTCATTCATGACTTCTAATAATTGAAGATTCAACACTTCCTGAAAGGTCTTATAAAATTCCACTGGCAATCCATCTGGGCCTGGCGCCTTCCCTGTATTTTGTTTCTTTAAAGCTTCTGTTAATTCCATCATTGTTATGTTCCCTTCTAACATTATTTCAATGTCTTTGGGTATCTGTGGTAATTTTGCTTTCTGTAAATATTGTTTAATTTTTTCTTCTTGAATATTACAATTTTCCATAATAGGCTTGTATGATTCTTTTCTTCTCTTCACTTCCATAGCAGACATGTCCATCTTCATCTATTAAGTGGCTAATCCTTCTCGATTCTCTTTCCTTTCTCAGTTTATAAGCTAACCATCTTCCTGGTTTATTTGCATCTTCAAAATAATTCTGTTTAGCACTTTTAATCTTTTCTGCTAGCTCTTCTTTTTCCATTAATCCCATTTTATGTTTAATTATGTCCATTTTAATTTTAAATTCTTTTTTTTGCAGAGATTTCTGTAATTCTTTTTCCAGTTTCTTGTAGTCATCTTCCAGTGTTTTAAAAGTCATTTTGTTTTATATTTCTTTTCTTTGTATATTCTATTATCAAACCTCTTGTGTAGGCCTTCATCGTGTCCCAGAGATTTTGTAACGATGTATCCTCTTTTTTGTTTTCTATAAAAAAGAAAACCAATTCTCTCTCAATTTTCTGTTTGAAGTCTTTTTCCTTTAATATCGTATTGTTTAAAGTCCATCTAGATCTCCTCTTTTGTCCTTTCTAAGTAACCGTCCTTGGATTGTGGTCTGCCCAAGTACTTGCTTCTATTTCAATTTCTTGTATATTAGAAAATAAATCTGCTGATATCCACATCATATCTATTCTGGACCATGATGCATGCCTATTTGAATAGAAAGTATATTGCTTATTTTCCACATTTCTCTCTCTCCATGCATCTTTTAAGTTTATTTCTTCTATCATTCGAAAAAAATTGTTAAATTAGTAACTCAGGTTGTTGAGTGACTCTGGCTTCCCTGTTGATTTTGCTCGTCAGAAGGTCACAAAAGGGGATCACCTGATCCTGTAACCATCATAAATATGAACCAGTTGCCAAGCATCCGAATGTAAATCACGTGACCATGGGGGTGCCGCAATGGTCTTAAATGTGAAAAATGGTCACAAATCACTTTTTTCAGTGCTGTTGTAACTTCAAATGGTTACTAAACAAACCCTTGAAAGTTGAGGACTTAGCTGTACTTCAGGTATTGGCTCTTTGAATGTACCAGTAGCTTTTCAAGTCCCAATCCATTAACGCTGAGGTACATGCTATTTAATAAATCAGTCAATACATTTGTATTGTTAATGAAAGCCAATATTCCCAAGATGCCAATCTCTGGATCAGTACATTTCTATATACATCCTAGAGGAAGATGTTGCTCTCTGAAGAAGGCTCTCTAATGTTGGGAAAGGTAGAAGGACAGAGGATGATGAGCAGCAAGGTAGGGGAACTAAAGTTCAGTGGTGACGAATGCTGTTGGAAGATCTGAACGTCCAAGGTTAGGGACAGATTGTCATGGAGAAAATCTATCCCTGTGGTTGCTAGGAGTAAAAATACCACTTGATGTCACAAAATCAAGCAAAGGAAATTCAAGGCAAAAAAGGGAATTCAAAAGACAGCTGTAAAGTAAAAAGAAAAAAGGATACCACAGTGTTGATTTTAGGGCCAATTGCAGGTTTAGTAAACATTTTCCCTCACTTCAAGCCCTCACTTGTGCTGTGTTTCCCCTATGCCATCTATTCCTGCATGGAGGTTAAGGGTGATGAACAGGATTAGTATAGCTAGTCCTTGATTTACAACAGTTCATTTAGTTAGTGACTGTTCAAAGTTATGGCGGCACTGAAAAAAGTGACTTAGGACCATTTTTCGCAGTTACAACCTTTGCAGCATCCCTATGGTCATGTGATCTAAATTCAGCTGCTTGGCAACTGGTTCATACTTATGACTGTTGTTGGGTCCCAAGGTTTTGTGATCACCTTTTGTGACCTTCTAACCAGTGGTTAGAAAACCAAATTTTTTACTACCGGTTTTTACTACCGGTTCCGTGGGTGTGATTTGGTGGGTGTGGCCATGTGACTGGGTGGGCGTGGCTTTTTTGCCACCACCCCCACCTGTTTTTTGGGCCTTCTGGGCCTCAGAGGAGCCTTTGGGGGGGAGCATTTTTGCTCTCATAAGGCTCCTCTAAGGCTCAGGAAGAAAAAAAACAAAGCATGGGAGCTTCCTGGCCTCAGAAGAGCCTCTGGGGTGTGTGTTTTTGCTCCCATAAGGCTCCTCTGAACCTCAGAAAGGCAAAAAATGGAGGGGGGGCTGAGTTCCTCCCTCCATTTTTTGCCTTCCTCAGCCTCAGCAATGATGTATGTACAGCTGATTGTCAGGAGGGGAAAAAAAGAAACATATACCTTAGGCAAACGTCAGGTGGGCGGAGTGAAGCGAGCATCGGGAGGAGGGTGTCCGGGTTGGGGGCGTGGCCAGCCAGAACTTACTACCGGTTCGGCGACCCAATCCTTGCTACTGGTTCACCCAATCCGGTGCGAACCAGCTGAATACCACCACTGCTTCTAACAAGCAAATTCAACGGGGAAGCCAGATTCACTTAACAATCCGGTTACTAACTTACCAACTGCAGTGATTCACTTAATGCCCGTGGCAAGAAAAGTCCTAAAACTTACTTAAATGTCTTAAATGTCTCAGTTAGCAACAGAAATACTGGGCTGAATTGTGGTTGTAAGTCGAGGACTACCTATAGTTTTTCCAGTTTGTTGTCCTAACCCCTCTTTGCCTAAAGGGAGATTTTATTTATTTGTTACTTCTTACACAATTTCACAACACCATCAACAACATTAAGACAATAAAACTTATAAATAAGCCACCCTCCTTCCATTAGTCACTAGGATAAGGGCAATCAAGAACATTTCTTCACTGCTTCTGGTCCTGAAAGAAAACATAAGATCTGAGGCCAGCTGTGCATGATAGGAGACTCTGGGGAAGTAGAGAGGGCAAGCTCTAAAAAAGCAGCTACATCATGCATTAAAGGCCCTCTTAGTAGATCCCTGTCAAATAGCAACTACCAAAGTTAAACTGATGACTTGCTCAGTCTAGCATCCTTCCAGCAAAACAGCCCAAATAAGGAGAGAGAGAGAGAGAGAGAGAGAGAGAGAACGAGAACATATGTATCCCATCCTCTTTCACATCCTGCAATGGCTGGAGCAATCTAAATTGTTTTCTTCTTGTTTCAAAATTTGGTATACAAAGACCACAGATCCTTTTAACTTTTTTGGGGTTGACATCAAACAAGCAGCAGTGACTGAAGGAGTGCCCTGGTCCATATTCTTCCAAAATGAGAAAGGAAATCCAGGAGTTGTGCATGTGTGCAGAATGAAGACTATGAGATTCTTTTCATTCTAGTGCTCAGGACAAACTTGTAGCTCACAAATCTTTCAGCATGAGTGAGAAATTAGGCAAAAGACTAAGCAGAATCACTGTTTGCTGGATTAAATAAACCACAAACGTTGGGTTCACGAAGTATGCTATGCTAAAACCATGCTTAATATAAAGGCAGGCAATCTCAGGCACTCCTTTAGTCATTGGTGTTGGTACGGTGTTAAATGTTTAAACTATTATCTCTTAGGATCCCTCACCACAGGCCATGCTTTCTAGGGATGCTGGGATTTATAGCAATATCGGGGTTACCATAGATACCCTTGCTTTGGCACAATACTTAACGAGACATCAGTTAGTAAATTCTAGTGTTTTAGTAAAAATTTTCCAGCCATGATATTTCTATCAGACATAGAGTACAGCATGGAACTAGCAGTTCCTCACTGATCAGGAAACCAGTTTATCTACAGAGCTGCAAATTACTGCTTCTTCCTTCCTCTCTAAAGCAGCAGCAATGTTCTAAGCATTACAAGGCTGTTTTCACATATTAATCAAATGAGCTTCCTTACAAATATTAAAAGGTTCGTTGTTGCTATATGACTGCATTGCATTTTAAAAGAAATTCTGAAGAAGTATCTATTTATACTATCATTCATAGATTGAGAATTGGCACTCCTGTCACCAAGACAAATGAATATGAAGCGATTATTTTGCGGCACTATGTAAAACATAGTATTTCCTCTCTGAAATGCAAAAGAGACAGAAAAGTTCAGAAGTTTTTGCTTTGCTGCTTAGTAAAAGTCAAGGAAATCATTATTATTTGTATAATTATGCACCACACTCCACAAAACTCACGGTGGTTTATAGCTAAAGCGGATTATCAAAACCATACTGTAACCACAGCAGAATCCATATAGGTAGCCATTAGCCTATAACCACAATTGTAACTAGAACTTCCGTTGTTTAAAATAAGATGATTGTAAGTAATTTTATGACTTTTTTTGCTGCAGTTGTGTAGCAAATCCAGCTTCCTCGTCGAGTTTGTTGGAAACCTCCTGGGAAGGTCACAAATGATGAACATCTGACCCAGGGATACAGCCACCATCATAACTACATACCAGTTGCCAAGTGCCTGAATCACAATCAGGTGGAATGATCCATGATTCATGGGGAAGCTGCAACGGCCATAATTATAAGGAGTGGTTGTAAATCACTGTTTTCAGTACTGGCTAGATTTTGAGCAGTTGTTAAATGAAAGGTCATAAATTGAAGGCTACTTGCATACCATAACAAATGCATTAATAATCAAAAAATCAAAATTTAAACTGATATTCCAAACATCATTATCATTGCCTTCATTATCTGAACCTGTCTGAACTGCTCCTTTTTAACTAAAAAATCTGGTGTGAAAGCACTATTCAAGTTCCCATGGAAGGCTGTTCCAAAAGATTGGTGTTACAATGAAAAAAAAAAATCACACTTTTTTTTTCACCTTTCCTGAATTTCGTACAGGGGAAGGAATCTTCTAAATTCCAACCCAGGACTTACATACTAGACAAGAAGAACAATTTTGAAAGAGATAGTCCTGCATCTGTAAAGAAGAAAGCTGAATGCTTGAATTGATAAATGGAATGAAAAGTGAATGCGTGAATGGAAAAAGTAAAAAAAACAACATATCATCATTTGTTATTAGTACAAAGTTCCACCCTCTCTTTTTTGTTTATGTAATGACTGGATCTCAGCAATGTGAAAATACAGATGAAGGCATGCAGATAATTATACTTGGTGAAATCTTTGATGGCAGACAGACTTCAGTAATATATCTAAATGGGGAGGCTGAAAATTTCCTTTCTTATAGAAGAGTAAGCAACAGGCAAATGCCCTCAAGCAAATGGCACTGCTTAATATCTTTGCAGAAATTCAGAAGGTACCAACAAAATCTATGCCTCATTTCTAAGGAGATGGGGTAAAGGATTTAAGGATTTGGATTAACGCCATTGTTTGTATTAAGGGCTCTATTTAACAGCAAAACATTAGGTCTCCATTGTTAGAACTTTAGCTAAAGTACTGTAAAGGCCCATTGCTTTGCTTAAAGCTTATTAGAGAAATTTCCCAACATCAAAATAGGAATTTTAAATTGGACTTTAAATTACCTGGATTTTAAATAAGAATTTAAAAATATGTTTTGTCCTCCACAATAAAACCCTCTTGTTTTAACTAAGTGTATTTATCTGAAGAGCCAGTTTGGTGCAGTGTTTAAGGCATCAAGATAGAAACTGGGAGACTGTGAGTTCCACTCCTGCCTTGGGCATGAAGCCAACTGAGTGACCCTGGGCCAATTACTTTCTCGCAGGCCAAGGAAAGAGACAATGGCAAGCCACTTCTGAAAAACCTTGCCAAGAGAACTGTGGGGACTTACTCAGGCAGCCTCTGAGAATCTGATATGATTGAACTGACAAAAAAAACCAACAACCCCAAATCCAAAACTTAGGCCTCTTTGATATAGTTTGAACTGAAAATGAAAATATCTCCACATACTTTGCTTGTCCTAGCTTCTTCAAAACCTGCATCAGCAATATTGATTCATTAATCACCAGTGTAAGCACATACTCTTTTCACAGATATACAGTATCATACTGGGAGAGAATAGGCCTAGTTTTTCACTGAGCATCTCTTGCTCTGTCTATCAGCGGTAACCAACCACTTCTGATTCAATAATACATGAACTCTGAAATGGAAGCCTTCCTGATTCAAATCATTCTGTCTCCTGACAGGACACTTGAGCCTCTGTCTATCAATCTTTAATCCACTGGATGTGATGGCTATTAAAAAGACTTCAAATAGCTGCATTCATTTCCAATTCATTGTTTGAAAAAATAGGTAGTACATTTCATGCTATTATTCCTACTCTTGATGGATTTCTGAAACACTGAATTTCTAGTTCTAGTTCTTTGCTTCAAGTACTCTTGTTTTGAACTTACTTCAATTGGCTCTTCTTTCCTGATTTCATCCAGTTGTTACATCTTCTTTTACATGCATCTCTGTTAGCAGGACTGTCCCAAAACTACCATGGAAGTCACAGAACATTTGTGCCTTTGTTTCATAATGGAAAATATGACTTTATCAAATCTTTGGGCGGGGGGTTTCACACAAGGCATATCTGAAGACTGGACCGCATGTTATACTCACCACTCTAGAGTGATGACATGTCAGATACTCCATGCAGATTTGGAGAGAACTGAATATATGTGCTAGAACACTATTGTGAGAACTTTTGCTTGATACAACCAATTTGCAGAAAAAATAGCTAACAACGGGATCAATAATTTCCACCGTATACCTGACAACCTCCATGTTGCAAAAGTTTAACACTGGAACCAACTGACTGTACAAGGCAATATTTTGTCTGCTGGTGCCTTGTGTTTATTATACTGTATCTAAGGGTAAAATTAGTCAGCATCTTTATTGTAATGGTCACAAGAGGCAAAATTACTGTCAGTATCTGCCTGAGGCAAACAACTGACTTGCTCCTGAATCACTAGTGTTTCTGAAAAATTATAAGTCCCAAGTGTAGGCTTATAAGACAATGAAGTTTAGATGAAGTTAAATCCAAAGGAGTAACTGAGGATTTTGAATCATAGTCTTACGGAACACTATGTTCTAATTTCCCTTTTATATATAACTCTAGGAGAGGAAGGATAATATCTCAGATCCATCTGATTTGCTTATAATGATACTTCCAAATAGCTTACATTTCAGTGCCAATGTATCACTGAGAAGGTCAATATTTCAAGGTCAGTTTATCACTGCTAACAGACAAATTAAGAAGAGGAAGGAAGACAATTGCCATAAAATGGAGCCCAATCCTGGAAGGTGGCTGAGAGGGATATCATGGTCAATGGTACTGAAAATTGCGGAGAGATCAAGCAACACAAAAATAGATGCACCATTCTGTCATCGGTCATCTAGAGCAGGGGTCCCCAATCCCCAGGCCAGTCAGTGGCCTGTTAGGAACCGGGCCGCACAGCTGGAGGTGAGTGGAGGCCAAGCAAGTGGAACTGAAATCATCCCCTGGGATACAAATGTATGTGTGCAGAAATAGGTCATGACACAATCTTTGTGGTATATGCTCCTTTAAAATACAGTAAGACACTGCTTGTCTAAAAAGGTTTTTCTGCACATAGAAAGCTAATATTGGTAAAGATTACTATAGTGAAGTAATAGTCAATAGTCAATAATGCAAAGGCAAGAGCCACAGGAGAATCATTGATGTAGTATAATCACTGATGACACAAGCAAAAGCTTACAAGAACTCAAAGAAGTAATTGCTGTCAAGAAAAAAGATTTAAATCCAGCTTTTCTTATTGCCCTGATGATACCGAAAACTGTACCTGGAAGAAGTACCAAAATGTAAACTCCATCATGCAGAATATATTGCTTGGAGCCTTCAGTTGGTTTCCAAATAATGTGTAACTCATCATAGCACAATATACCCCTCTGTGCCTATTTAAATGCATGCTAGGCAGAAGAGATCTAACTTCTTCTCTTTTTCATGTTAGAATTTTATGAATCCCTTCACGATGGATCATCAGTCAGCACCATGACTTTGCAACTTCAGTCCCAAGGCTGGACAATCAGTTCAAAGTAAGCCAGTAAAAAGGCAAGGTTATTATTACAAGATACTTTGAAGTATTACTGTGGAGGTCATTCAACCTGTTGGATTACTTTAGCTCAATCTGTGTAGTAAACAGCTTTAAAAACAAGCTTCTTTAAAACATCACACAGTGCTGTGCTCATATGATTCACTACTTCAAATATGGAAATGTACAGATATCCCAGAAAAGTAATTTCTGAGCATTTCACAGCTATAGAAAAAGAAGTAAAAAGGGAACAAATCAGTATGCTTCACTTCTGTTTTCCTTCAAATTTGTTTGCATAATAATGTTTGAACAGGATTTGACTCATGGCTTTTATCCAAAAGGCTTCACTAGGGCAATTTGCCAGTATAAGCACACAACTATCAAAAAGGGTATGAACAGCAGAAACACTTTTGCTTGGGATCAAAACTAATTATTTCCTACATGAAACAGCAGGATAGGTTAACATATTTGAATAAGAAACACATTCACAAATATTCCGGTTTACCTATAATTCTGCACAGATTAGAACTATGTGCACAAGCAGCAACTTGAATTGGGCTAGTATGTTCTCCATGCCTGCTCTCTCAAGAGAGATTCCCCTGTGTTTCATTTCATTTTCCACACAACTGGTTAATGCAAAAATACAGGAAATCCTGTTCTAACAAATCGATCTGCTTCTAATCAAGCCAACTGCAACTCACAGGTTATGAAACAGGCTTGAAGCAAACTGTAATTTCTGGTCCATACGTAAGAACTAACAAGGATTAGTAGAAAGAAAAATCAAATGTTAGCAGCATAGTTTTTCTCCTGGCTATAAAGGAGGAAGAGATCAAAAATGGAAGAACCATTCTTTGGATTAACTCAAATTTGTTCCAGCATTACTCCATTTGATTCTTGCTGATTTATCTTCTCTATTTAGTCATGTAAGTAAGAGGACTATCTAGTCACAACCTAATCCTACTTGTCATGCTAATGTCATTTTAAGGGTTAATGTCATGCTGAATTGCGATAATTTTTGTATGACTTGCCATACGTAAAGATAAATGTCAGGTGCAAATTCTGGGTTAAGATTTGTATTAAAAATTTCTCTACTCCTCCACAGTGGAATACTTGTTATATTATAGTTTTGTAATATCAGTGGATTACTAATCCATGATAACAAACCCAATAGATTATAATTACAATTTAGGTCAGAAGGTAAAGTTTTAAGAAATTCCCACAAGATTTTAGGACTGAGAGACAGTGACTGCCCTAAAGTCAATTAGTTGGTTTTGTGTTTAAGGCAGGACTACAATTCAGTCTCCAGGCTTCTAGCCTGGTGCCTTAATCATTACACCAAACTGGCTCTATAGAGATAAGGAATTTTTAAAAATATGGCAAAAACCTTTAAGAGAAACAGCAAGAACTTATTTCAGTCTTAGGGGAAAATCAGTCAGGAAAGCGTTTAGCTCTTTGGATCGCCTGATTACATAACATCAAGTTGATACTCAGTCTTTGTCTCTATTATTATATCAGAAGGCTGTTTGAGGCTTGTGGCAAGGGAGAAGACTAGTAATTTAGCTGCTCCTAGGGCTGAAAGGCAACACCAGAAGGTCCATAGGTATCATTTGATGTTTTGCTATTATTATTATTATTATTATTATTATTATTATTATTATTATTATTTGCACAGTCAGCCAGATGTTCAGACTGGGTTTGGCATTTTTGTCTACCTATCGAATCCTTACCAAGGACCTGGGATAGGCAAATCTGGATGTTTGATGGTGTTATAGATATCACCGCGGGATGGAAGTTGTTCCAAGCAAAGCTGCCTTCTGCAATTGACTGATGGCAAATCTGTCAATGCCTATGGTATGCAAGTGGTGCTCCAGTTGTTTTGGGACTGCACACAAGGCCTATTACTATTGGTCCTACCCTTGCTATAGTCATTCTATTTCTATTTGTAGATCTTTGTATTTTGTTATCTTCTCCAGTTCTTTCTCTTCTATTCTGCTATCTCCAGGCTCTCCTATTATTATTGTTCTTGTTATTGTTATTATTCTGTGTTATGTTATTGATTACAGTATGATGCTATTGCTTACCATTTTACAGTTTTCATTTGAGTTATTAGAACTGAAAACTGAGACGATTAAAAGACTGAAATGACATATAAACCCAAGTAAATAATTAATGAATGATAGATCAGGGATGAGCAAGCCCAGCCCAAGTAACACAGCTGAAAATAGTTTACCGGACAAAAACTACATACTAACATACCATAGTTCTTTCTAACATACATACCAACACAATTCAAAGTGCACTGATGATGTGTCCTCGAATAGTGATGAAATGTTTGCAACCAAATTGCCAAGCTCGGAGCTCAAAGCCACAGCCCAACTAGCAACCCGAGCTACTAATATTCAAATACATTTCAACATATAACCCCACTTGTGATACAATACCGTTAAATCAGCTGCAAAGACACTTATATTCATAAACTTTAATATTAATAGAGGTAGTTCTTGACTTATAACCGTTCATTTAGTGACCATTCAAAGTTACAACAGCACTTCATCAAAATTTGGATGCTTGGCAACTGACTCATATTTATGACGGTTGCAGGGTCCTGGGGTCATATGGTCATCTTTTGCAGCCTTTTGACAAGCAAACTCAATGGGGAAGCCAGAACCCATTAACAGCTGTGTTACTAATTAACAACTGCAATGATGGGCCAAAATTCACTTAACAACAGAAGTTTTGGACTCAACTGTGGTTGTAAGTCAAGGGCTGCATGTACACATTTAGTAACCATAATGAAGTGGCACAGTGAACACTTCTGAACTAGAAATAGGGTTGTGGGTTCAATTTCATATCTCAACTTAGCCACAAACTTACCAGGTGAGTATAGATCAGCCACTGCTTTTAAGTCAAACCTACCCTAGAAGATTGATATATGAATAACATAACAGGAGACAAAAATATGAATAGAGGAAATCCTTGGAAGAAAGTTGGAATAAAATCATTATTTAAATGTGTATATTCTATTGTGATGAAAGCAGTTTATTTATTTATTTGATTTATATCCCGCCTCACTTCCCCCAATGGGGAACTCGAGGCAGCGTACAAAAGGATAAAAACAATTTCTATACAATATAAAAACAAAAACTCATTCATACCAACCCAAAACATACACAGGGGAAGAGCAAGATCTCAATGCCATGCCCTCCGACAAAGCCAGGTCTTAACGGCTTTGCGGAAGGCAAGTAGATTTGGATTTACATATCTCTATGTTTGCCTGCTAGTTTATGAATAGACCTAAAATTGTTATTACTGTTATCTTGCTTGCCAAATCTACCCTAACTGAAAGGAGATGGTTTAAAATAGCTGAACTTTATCAAATCCAAGAAGCCTAGAAAATTGTAACAAGCATAATTATTGCTAATGAAGCTTAAACTATCAGTATCCATGAGATTGTTCTTTCAGAGAAAATGCAGATGTGCTATTCACCCAGCCGTTCAGTCAATCCAGCATCTAACTTAGTTTAAGTACTGCCCAGCAATATTGCTACTTTTAACAAGTTCTGAGCATTACCGCTCACTCACAAGATGTTTTCCTGGTTTTTAAACACAGTTCTTGCAACTCAGCTTCATCCTGTTACATCAAATTGCACCTTTGCTGCTCTACTATCACTCTCTCACTCTTTTGGGCTATAGCCATTTATGCAGATTGCACTGTTTGAATGTAATGCACTTAAAATTAGCAGCATGCAACACTTCCAAGTACTGAAAAAGTGCTAGGCCTCATATGTATTCCCATAGTCTGACACTTTAAACTGAAAATTCCCAGCAAGTTGATAAAGTAAGATATGGAGGGGACAGTTGGAGGACGGGTTCAGGATTATATTTGATTTGTGCATCTGATACATGTACTAATCTACTAATCTACTATAGTGATACATTCTGACAGCTTTCCAAATCAAATCTTTAATTATAATTACTTCTTGTAGCACAGTAATTCTGTGGTGCATTTCAACAAAATCCTAGCATGCAGAAAGACACTGATTAAGATTTAGCCTCTGGATGCTAAAGATACAAGGAAGCAGAGACGTACTGTAAAACCATAGAGCTGCTTCCATGTGGTGAGGGAAATGGCTCCGGCAATTATGATTCACACTGCAGAGCCAACATGTTAGGCGATTTATACAGCAGCAACCAGAACAGGCTGCCACATCTCAGATCCATTGCAGAGTAGAGAAATGCCATGAGTAGCCACAACAGCCCACCAGCAACTGCACCCAAAGACATGAAATAAAAGAAGGAACCTTCTGTTCAGATCTGAAATGTACATGTAAAACAGAAAACAAATATGTATATATGTATGTACTGTATATGTATATATGTGTATGTAAGTATGTAGAATGACAGGCTAGCGAGGATCACTGTGCTCAAGCTTGCTAGAACATCCGGATGAGCAAAAGCTAAGGAGATGATGCCTTTTACTTTCAAATAAATGCTGTAGACAACCCGTTGAATAAACGGATGCTTGCTGGCGTGATTATGATGCCAAAAAAAATATGGGGCGCTGTGGGGTATCCTTGGCAATCACGGCCACCCACACAGCATCGAGAGAGATTTCTAGGAATTACTTTTCATTGTAAAGGTGCCCCCCACTTTGCTTCAATCAAAAAGCCTCCCATCTTCACCGCACAAGCAGATGGGTCACCACCCCAGGCTGGAAAGACCAAGGGAATCAACCGGGAGGAAGAATCGTCTGAACGATCCAGGCCGAGCTGCGTGCCAGAGTCCCTTTTCTCCGACCCCAAATCGGGAATGGAGCCGGAGGGCAGAAGAATGGAGGTTTGCACGAGAGGACGGCCAGCCACCAAGGCAAAGCCGGGGGAACCGGCATGAATGGGCAGGAGAGGCCTGGGCGGGCCGCTTGGCGACAGGCTTCGGAACGAAGCGCGGCACAAAAGGTGACAGTAACCCCCCTCCCCCTCCCAGGGCTCCCCGTTTTCCTACCGTGGATGCCGGTCTGGTGAGTCATGGCTCCGCAGCTGCTCCGGTTCACCAGATCGCAGCTCAGCCCCGTCTCCGACTCTGGCGCAGGAAACGGCTTGGCTGCAGCACCGCCTGCTTCCGGGTTCCTGCTGACTGGAGCTGGCGGGGCTGGGCTAGAGCCGCCCGAGGCAAGGCCGAGTGTGTCGCCAAGTGAGCGGCGCTCCGGGATGAGGGGCGGCGCTGCCGCGAGGCCTCCATTCATTGCTGTCGCCCACGGATCTGGAACGACAGCTCCGCCGTGTGGGAGCCGGGGAGGGAAACGCGCTTCAAGCGTGGGACGCAGCCCCAGCCGACGCATCTCAGTGTCTTGGTTCGTAAGGAAGAGGAAGAGTGGCATCCGCACAAGAAGTCTAGCGCCTGAAATAATGTGGCATGGCCCTTCTGAGCTGTTCTGAAAAAGAACCGTTTGCTGGAAGAGAGATATGGTTAATACAAGGAAAAGAGAAGAGAAGAGGAGTAGTTTGGAAAAGCCAGGCAAGGGAAACGCAGCTTGGAGTGATCCTACATCTCAAAGTGGGTTCCTATTAGTGCTGCCCTGTAAAATGTTATATATCTTTGTATTCTGCTTGATGAAGAGAGCCAGTTTGTTGTAGTAGCAGGTTAGAAACTGGAAGACCCTGAATCTTATGCACAAACCCAGCTGGATAACCTTAGCCCTAGCCTTAGTAAGGAGGAAATAGCAAACCACTTTTGAAATCTGTCCAAGAAAGCTGCAGGGTTACAAGGAGCCAGAATTGAAAGTGTATACCCACACACCCTGCCTGCCTGCCTTTCAAAAGAATCACACATTTCACTGAATTTCTCATGCATGACTGTGGAATTGCAGATTTTAGAGGGAGAGAGAGAGAGAGAATACAGTGAGCAACTAATGAACCAATCACATTTAGTGTAGTTGGTTGTGGGAATCTTACCTTTAAGGTTACTTTAAAATGTACTGTTTCCTTTGAATCTAGACATGGAATTGAAGAAATGGTGGTTAAATTAACAATGGCCTGTTGTGCAAATACAGCCTGTATGTGAGGTTGCAGAATGTAACAGCCCAAGGCATTAAGAAATAATCTCCAGTTAGGCCTAATGGTTAAGGCACCATTAAAACTGGGAGAGCATGAGTTCTAGTTCTGCCTTAGTTATGAAAGCCAGTGATTTCAAGTCAGCTATTCTCTCTTAGACTAACCCACCTCACAGGATCATGGTTTTGGGGAAAATAGGAGTAGAAGGGTATACTGAATATATTGGCCATATTGAATTATTTGTAAAAATAATAAAGGTAGGATGAAGAAGCTTCTTCAGTTCTGATTAAACTGAAGAAGCTTCTTAGATGAGAGGCAAAACATTTTCAAGGAAAAACAAAGTCCAGTTGCCTTTGAAAAAGCACCTTTGGGACAATAAAGGTAGGATGTAAAAAATAAAATAAATCTAAGAATAAGTAGGAAAACAGAAGCCTCTTTTTCAGATTTAATGGTTTGGATGAAATTGGAAGATCAATTGGGATATGCTGTTTCTTTAAAACTTTAGTAGATCATGTGTTTGATAACAGCTGTTTGCTTGTAGTGCTGCAGTATTGCCCTGCAATGCATACATGTAGGCTGTGGGATATAAAACATAGTTTAAGATGCCCATTTTGGAAAATGAAGAAATAAAGCACCTACCATAGCAGTACGTGCTGGCAAAGATTTTCCTATGGACTCTACATTCCCCTACCCTCCCTGCTCCAACTGATGCACATCTTCCAAAAACTACCAATGTCTACTGACTGGCTTTGCTGTCTTTCTCCTGACTGTTTTCTTCCAAAGGGTCACAGTGACTACCACAGCAAGTCAGTTGCTGTGATTACCAGCAAGTCTGCTACCCCATGCCACCTTCTCAGGTAAACTCAATGTTAATTTTTTTAAAAATAAAGTTTTATTTGAGTTTTACAAAACATACAAATACAAATAAAATGTCTTTTTTGGAGAACAGCATGCTCCCGGGTTATCACTTCTCCATATAGACATAAGCTCTATTACATATTCATCTTATATATTCTAATTCATATCTTATAACTATTTTCACAATTTTCTCAATAATTTTCCCCTTTGCTTTCTATAGCCTCATTTTTAATTATCTCATTTCTTTCTAAGTTCAATTACATGTCTTATTCTAGTTTTCAATATCTTTCCAATCAATATTTTTACACTTTTATCTGTCCTGTTTACAATTTCATATTTTCTTTTGTCATAAAACACATTTCCCCTGTAGTTACTAGACTGGAGTATAACACCTTTGTATCTTTTAATTATCCATTCAAATCTTGTTTAAAGTTTATATTATACCTTTACAATTATAACATTCATTTTCTAATCTCTATTTTATAACACATAGCTATTATCAACCGAATTCTGCTTGGTACATTCCCTTAAAAATACACACTAGGTTCTTGAAAAAAAAAACATACATACATACACACACACACACACACACACACACCTGTATATATATATGAATAACAATAATAAAAATTATTCAAATTCAGCTCCACCATTAATATTAATATTTAAAAAATTTCCATAACAAACATTGCCTAATAATATCAGTTGTCATTCACTTAATCACCTATATTTCATATTTAACGTATTACTATCTTTGAACAAAAAACAAAACAATAGTTATTAACAATAGTCAATTAAATTATTCTTATTCAAATTCATCCTGTCAACTGATATTAATTTCATTTTAAATCATTGAGAGCCTTATTCTCTTGTCCTCTTTGTTTCATTTAATTACTAAGTGTTAATGTCAGCCTTCAAGATTTCCCTCTTTTGCTTTGCATCTTTTGGCCGTCATGAGTAACGGGGGGAGGAGGGGGACTTGATTATGGGAAGTGAGCTGGAGGTTTTGTTAAGAAGTATATCAGTTGGGGGATTTCTTGCTTTGATTTCTGTCTTATGCTATGCGCAGCCGCAGCTCTTTATCAAAATATGCCAAGGTCAACGGACAGAGGCCTCATCACCACCTGGAGATGCCCACATGATGTTATCCACAACTTTTAATTGGGTAGCCTGCTTGAACTATTGTGGGTGGGAACGTTACCATCACTTTGTATATGTGATTTTCGCGCTCATTCTCTCAGATTCAGAAGTCTCTTGTTGCTACCACTTGATTTCCAGGAAAAGATATCTTTTCCCTAATTCATGGAGTCCAAGTATTTCTTTCTTGGATTTTGAATGGAGCACTACCTGACATTATTCTGACAATGTTCTTCCCTTTGGCCTACAGGGGGCTCCTGCAGTCTTCATGCAAATGATAAATCAGGTGTTGCATGAACATCTCTACAAGGGGGTGTTGGTTTACCTTGATGACATTCTTATCTATACGGAGACTCGTGATGAGCATGTGAATCTAGTGCTCAGTTCTGGAAAAACTCCGAGCTGCTGAACTGTACTGGCTGTCCAAGTGTGAATTCCACCAAGAGAAAATTGACTATTTGGGCTATCGAATATCGCATGAGAGCATAGAAATGGATCCAGGGAAAGTCCGAGCCGTGTTGGAATGGGCCCCTCCCCGCACTAGGAAACAATTGCAGAGTTTTTTGGGATTTGCTAATTTTTACCGTCAGTTCATCCCTGCGTTTGCGAAGATTGCCATGCCTATAACGAGTCATGCTCATCACGAGTCTCCGTATAGATAAGAATGTCATCAAGGTAAACCAACACCCCCTTGTACAGATGTTCATGCAACACCTGATTTATCATTTGCATGAAGACTGCAGGAGCCCCCTGTAGGCCAAAGGGAAGAACGTTGAATTGGAAACACCCCATTGGACAGTTAAAAGCAGTTTTCCATTCATCTCCTTCCTTAATTCGAACTCGGTAGTAAGCTTCTTTCAAATCAAGTTTCGTGAAAATTTTCCTTTGGCCAAGTGGGCCAACATGTCCTTCATAAGGGAAGGGGTACACGTTTTCCACTGAAATGCTCAGGTTCCTGTAAGCAACGCAGAGACGCAAGGAGCCATCTTTCTTCTCACGGAACAATACTGGGGCCGCTACTCGGGGCCTGGCAGGTTGTATAAAACCACGTTCCAAATTTTTATCAATAAATGACCTCAGCTCTTCTAGTTCCCGTGGGGTCATTGAGTACAGTTTCGGTTTTGGGAGCAGTATCTTAGATGCTATATAAATTATCAACAAGATGATTGGACTGACCATTTGCTGAGGTGGCATATAACAATTCGATACATAGTAGTACTGGGTTTACTCCATTTAAAGTGGCTTCGGGGCAAGATTTTGTACCCATACCCGAACTTCCACAGGAGAAACCTAACATTCAGTCCCTGGATGAGTGGATAACCCAGCTGCAGCTTAACTGGCCAGTTGTCCGCAAGGCATTGGATGATGCTCATCAAGCTCATAAGAAATTTGCAGATAAAAGAGATCACCTGAAAAATCATATCAGGTAGGGATAAAGTGTTTCTGTCCACTAGATATCTGAAAACTACACAAAAATCAAAGAAACTTGGTCCTAAATATGTTGGACCTTTCATTGAAAGGATTGTGAATCCTGGCGGTCCAACTGCAATTACCCAAAACCCTTCGACGGATCCACCCTGTTTTCCATGTCAGTCTCTTAAAACCGAACACACATCCCACTTGAGACTGGCTCAGCCCGATCCCCCTGTGCCATTACTAGTTGAAGGTGAACAGCATTTGAAGTTAAGGAAATTCTGGACTCTAGAAAACATAGAGGTCGACTCCAATATTTAGTTGCTTGGAAACATTTCCCTCCTTCCCAGTCTGAATGGGTGAATGAAAAGATGTTAGAGCCCCTAGAGCAATCAAGGCATTTCGTACTAAATATCCTGATAAACCCTAGACTATATTATTGTGGTGTTATATGTATCTTTCTCCTTTACCTTTTGTCTTTCTCTTTATAGGACTAACGCCTCTTTGCAGGAGGGCGAATGTCAGCCTTCAAGATTTCCCTCTTTTGCTTTGCATCTTTTGGCTGTCATGAGTAACGGGGAGGAGGGGGACTTGATTATGGGAAGTGAGCTGGAGGTTTTGTTAAGAAGTATATCAGTTGGGGATTTCTTGCTTTGATTTCTGTCTTATGCTACAGCGCAGCTCTTTATCAAAATATGCCAAGGTCAACGGACAGAGGCCTCATCACCACCTGGAGATGCCCACATGACGTTATCCACAACTTTTAATTGGGTAGCCTGCTTGAACTATTGTGGGTGGGAACGTTACCATCACTTTGTATATGTGATTTTCGCGCTCATTCTCTCAGATTCAGAATTCTCTTGTTGCTACCACTTGATTTCCAGTAAAAGATATCTTTTCTCTAATTCATGGAGTCTAAGTATTTCTTTCTTGGATTTTGAATGGAGCACTACCTGACAGTTCCATTACATCAATGCCTACTTTATCTATCACTTCAATCATCTATTATGGTTTCTAACTCTTTTCTATTTCTAGTATAACAATGCTATCTCCCCTTTTTGTTCCCTTTTCTATCTGGTTCTCCCTTCTGTGATCCTCCCTTCTGCTTTTTCCCAATGTTATAATTACTTTTCAAGTTATTCTTTTTTTTTGGTTGTTGCTTCAGATCTTAAATTTTAACTCCTTTCCCTTTTTTACCCTGCTTAAAATTGCTTGGTCATTAAAGATGGCTTCTTCTTTTTCCCGCCCTTCTTGTTCTGCAAGCAGTCCTTGTTGTTTTTCATAGTTCAAAATCTCCATTTCAATAAATTGAAGTGCGAAGCTAAAAGATTCTCTTTCGCCTTGTGCTTCTTCTCTTTGTTTTTTAAGTATCATTTTTAGCTCTTCAAGGAGTGATGGCATTTTGAAAAATTTTTTTTTAAACAACCTCCAATTGATTTCATTTCATTTCATTAAGATCCACCATCCAGAAAATCCAGGAATCACCCAATAATCCAAAGCTGTATCTTGCTTCTCTTCTCACTTTCTCTTTCCAGGGGCTTTATTGTCTTGTAGCAAAGTTTCAGCTACAATGTATCCTTTTCAGATCTTATTAAAATTCCACTCTCGATTCTTTTTAGTTCCAGGTGGTCTCCTCCATTTTTCCAGATTCCACCCTCTTTTTGTTTTTTCCTCCT
The DNA here is from genome assembly GCA_009733165.1 of Naja naja. Classification (NCBI taxonomy): domain Eukaryota; kingdom Metazoa; phylum Chordata; class Lepidosauria; order Squamata; family Elapidae; genus Naja; species Naja naja. The sequence continues at coordinate 79,224,569 of CM019149.1, forward strand.
CTGCTTTCTTTCTTTTTAGAAATTTTTAAATTGTCCAAGAATCTTTATCCCTTTGACACTTTATTTTCAGCTAGGAATAGCCTATTAATGTCAAAGTGGATTAGTATCAATTTTTTAATTCAAGTCCCTTCTTCTTAATGTTCCAAGTCAATTAAAACTGTCAATGTGAGAGAGAAAAAAACCAGTTCTTTTTCCTTTCTCTTTCCCTTTCGCCACTTTAAAACTCTTTTTTAGGAATAACAATAGTCTTTATAATGCAAAGTTCCAGGTACCTTAAGTGGATGTTTCCTCCGTTCAACCCGGTCAGTCAAACTTTCTCCTTTAAACTTCCTCCTGCACAATCTTGTCCGGTCGGGTTCTTCTTTGAGGTGGCCATTTCTGACCACCGCTGCAACCGCCTTTGGGAAAGGAAGTAAAGACCAGCTGGGGAGAAGAGATGCGGCTCTCCTCGACCCTGCTGGTGGTCTCCCCCCTCTTCACCACCTCTACGGGGTGGCTTAGCTCCGAACCCAGCTGGCTCGGGGCGCTCCAGTGGTGAGCACGGATCGAAACTGCGCATGATCACGGATTTCGGTCCGTCACCAAAGAGACCCAAACCAGAAGCCAGGTAAACTCAATGTTAATTGCAGCTCTGTTGCAAAGGCCAAGCCCCTGGGAAAGTAACAAGCATTGGGGAGGGTGGGGAGGGTGCAAGAACATGATATTTGTAATATCTGCCAGTTTTTTTGTTTGTTTGTTTGTTTTCAGATTCTCTGTGGTAGTCATTGATAAACATAATGTATATTCTTAGATAGTTTTTGGAAGAAAGGTATCTAAAACAGGGAGTTAGGTAAAGATTTATTTAAGAAATGTTTTTCAAGAGGCACTTATAAACTCTGTCACTCTGCTTGCCTTATTTTCTCACCCTCCTCACAATATAACAACTGTTATTGAAACGGGTATTGCTATAATAATAAATGAGTGGCTAGCCTTGCTTCAGATATATGTATCTATGTGCATTCATAGTTTGAGAGTCTGGGTAACTCAAAAGGAAACATACATTGGGATTACAGGTTGAAGATTACAGAACAATGGAATAAAATTACATGGAATAAAAATAGAATATACTTTGGGTGGATTGTAAATTTCCAGACAGCCCAATTTTATATGATTTTTTTCTTTTCAGCAATGGTGCTTTAGAACTCATACCTTATATTTCATATCTCTCAGTACTTTGATATCTTATGTTTCCCCCCAGAAAAGGTATTTACTCAACAGAAAGAAGGCATAAGAAGAGTTACTCTGAAGTTAGTATAACTTTTGTAAGGAGGTATTCTAGAGGTTGGCAAAAGAAAATAAAAATAAACCTCACGTAAGAAATGCACAGTGATAAGTAATAAGTGATGAGAAGGCTATTTAAATCTCTATAGCTAAGAGCCTGTCAGGTGCTTTTTAGCAGGGAAAGAGTTCCCATCAAGTGACAGCTAGAATTGCAAAGTCCATCCAAAGGGAAAAAGGAGATGAGCTGAAAGAAGAGACAAGTGATGAAAGCCCTGAGAGCATCAGTCTAGAAGCCATGTTACAAAGATCTGCAATTTAAGTCCTTTAGACAAAGAAAGGATACAGAAGCCCATTCCTTTTACTAATGCTTTGGGTGTTTATTGCCTCTAATTGGCAGGAGATTATAGATGCAAAGCCAGGGCATGCAAAGCTGAATTAAAAATAATGGCTCCATCTTGCAAAGGGGTTTCACTGAGAGTTCAGTAGCTTTTCACTGGGAATCATTTGGCTGTCAGTTTCTTCTGTATGAATAATCTCCTACTGGAAGAATCTGGGTTTGTTTTGTTCTGGTAACAGATAACTGGATTGCTGCTTCTTAGCTTGAAAAATGCTTTAATGGTTTTTATGTTGCATTAATTAGGAAATTTTGCAAAAATGATGGCATGTTCAGTGTTTAGATGCCACTAAATAGATTAAGGGATATATAAGAGTTATTTTTCTGTTCTCCAGTCTCCAGTCTCTGAAGGTCTAGTTCAGTATCTTGCTGTTTGATAGTCTTATTTTCATTCTATTATGAACATCAGTGTAATTCGATCCTCAACATGCTTTTTTAGATTTTCTAAATTCTGGTTTATTATTAAGTCTTAATATGATTTAGGTGAGTTTTAAATAGAATCAGAATTAGAAATGATTATAGCAGTCATCTTGCCCAGTCCCCTGCTCTGTGTGGGATCCATTAGAGCACCAGTTCACAAAAGGTTTGGTCTCAGGATCTCTTTACAATTTTAAAAATGGTTGACAACCCCAAAGAACTTTAATTAAATGGGATCTATCCATCCATCCATTCTGCTGAATCAGAGCTGACTACTGTCAAGATCATTCAAAGATTTCTGAAGCAGTTTGCAATTGCCTGCTTCCTAGAGCTGAGAGATAGTGATTAGCCCAAGATCAGCCAGTTGTCTTTGTGCCTAAGGCAAAAATAGAACTCATGTTCTTCAGGTTTCTAACCTGATGCCTTAAAATCACTATACCAATTGGGCTCTCCTAACTATATTTACTGTATTAGAAATTAAAATAGAGAAATACTTGAGAACTGTTGCACTAAAACATCTCTGATAATGATGTATTCAACCTTTCTGCAAAGACCAGCTTCTATATAAAGATCACTAGAATATTGTGTGAATCCAGTAATAGCAGTTAGTTCACTAAATCAAGCTTAAAAGCTTTAGGTAACATAGGATCCAAACTCAACATATTGGAAAGTATACTGAAAATAAATACTAAGGGTAAATAATATGTATGAGATTTGTTATATTTTAGATAGATCATTTGATGATACCAAATCTGTTCAAAGGCATTTCCTGAAATTTTTTTTGCACATTTCCTAAAGTTTATCTTTAGTGTTCTATTGCCATCTAGTGGATTTTCAGATTTGGCTTTTTTTTCTGCAATAAATAGAAGCTACCTCCTTTTGCAGAAGAGTACAAATGAAATAAATTCAAGTCACCAAGATAAAGGAGACTGCTACGAGACCTCCTTTTTGCTGACGACTGTGCCGTGAATGTTGGATCAGAGCAGGAAATGCAAGCCAGTGTGGACAAATTTGCAGCAGCATGTGACAACTTTGGCCTCCTCATTAACACAAAGAAGACCGAAGTGATGCACCAGCCAGCTCCAAAAGCCCAATACCAAGAGCCCACCATCACAGTGAAGGGACAAAAGCTGCAAGCGGTGGACCAATTTACATACCTTGGCAGCACCCTCTCCACTCAGTGACAATTGACATTGAGGTCAACTGCAGAATCACCAAGGCAAGCTCTGCATATGGCAGACTACTGACCAAAGTGTGGGACTGCCATGGAATAAGCCTTGCTACAAAGCTCAGAGTCTACCAAGCAGTAGTGCCCTGATGTATGCCAGTGAGACTTGGACTATATACAGGAGGCATGCTAGGCAACTGAACTACTTCCACACAACCTGCCTCTGCAGACTTCTGAGGATCCGGTGGCAGGACAAGGTACCAGACACAGAAGTCCTCTCCAGAGCAGATCTGCGGCCAGCTGCCGCAGCCCGCTGGAGAAAAGAAACCAACGCTGTCCCAGAAAGAAACCACCGCGCCGAGTGCTGCTCCTGTCATGCCGCCGCTGCCAACCAGACCAAGGCGATCGGATCGAGAGAAGCGGCGGCCCGCCTACCTCAACGACTATGCCTGCGCAGTTCTAGGGGAAAGGAGTGTTGAGTGCTGAAGTTTTCACTCCGGCTGCCGCAGCGGAGCCGGCGTCGCTGATTGGCTGAGCCGTTTGACAGCTCCCTATAAAAGGAGCTGTCAAACAGAGTCAGCTGGCTCCCTCACTCAGCTGTTTCTGCGGACTGACAGCCAGCCGCGGCTTGAGTTACAAGCAGAAATAAAGCGTTCCTTTTAAAAGAGCTGCTCCGCCTCCGCCTCTTGCTTCAAGCGCACCAATTACAAAAGCCATATAATTTTGATTAATAAAAAATCCATCTCAATCAAAAGATTATCATGTTATGAAATTCTGAACTGCGAAGCAAGCTTTCATAGAACTGATGGGAAATATTTTTTTTAATTACATTTACATGCCGCCCTTCTCCGAAGAATCAGGGCGGCTTACAATTTTTGGGATACAACCCAATGAATTGCTCAGCAATTCATTCCATTGTATATGCCTGCTTATTACTAAGCGGCATTTTTACAAAGTCAGCTTATTGCCCCCAACAATCTTGGGTCCTCAGTTTACCTACCCCGAGAGGATGGAAGGCTGAGTCAACCTTGAGCCTGGTGGGATTCGAGCCTGCAGTAATTGCAGGCAGCTGGAACTTAAGTGCTAGGCATTTAACAGCCCACCGCTGAATACTACATCATTATAGACATATTGCCCTTTACACTGGCACATGCATATTACAATTACAAAATAAAGGACAGTTACACAACTTTTCCCTAAACTATATCTTACCCCAATATAATCTCACTTCATTCGCTATTCAACCTTCAGTCTATCCAAAATATTAAATGCAGCCTTTATCAACTTAAAGAATATTGATTCTGATCTGATCTAAGCAAGGCGGTTATTAAGTGAATAATGCCCAATTTTAATGGTTAAACAAATTGCAGTAGTTGGGAAGTGAATCATGCAATAATTAAGCAAATCAGGCATCCTCACTGAATTTGCTTGTTAGAAGCTGCTTGGGAAGGTTGCAGATGGCGATCACATCATCCCAGGATGTTGCAAATTTTGTGAATACGTGCTAGTTGCCAAGCATCTGAATTTTGATTACACGACTGAATGCTATGATTGTAAGTGCCAGGACCAGTTGTAACTCACATAGTCTTGTCTTAACTTCAAATGGTTGCTAAATGATGAGTTGTTATTTGAGGACTATTTGTATTCAATAAGCTATGTTTAAACAAGCCATGGTTTAGCTTGAGGTGTAACCACTAACGTCAGTGCATTATGTGAACCCCAACCAAGATCCTACTTTCTTATAGAATCTGCCCCTTGGAATGGTCTCCACTCTGATAGTCCAGTTGCCCTGAATCTTCTGGTCTTTTGGAAGGCAGTAAAAAAACACACACACACACACACACACACGAAAGCATTGGGTTGGGATGTTAGATGCATCCATCTCAGGAGATTATATGATATCTTTGACGGCTGGAATGTATCTTTTTATCTCTGAGCTATTGATTAATTTTTTTAAATTTCACATTAGCTGCCCAGGGTTGCTTTTCAAGCTGGGTAGCCAAATACATTTAATTAATTAATGCCAAATTCATCAAATATGAGAGATTGTGGGAAGGGTAGGAAAGGAATGGAAATATCAGTTCTTTCAGATAGGCCAGATGAAGAAAGAGACACTGCAAGGACTACTAGAACTGAAGTCAACATATCAAGCAAAATCAAGGTGGGGTATCTTGAATTTCTTTCTCATCCCTTTTTCTGTCCTTAGTCTATGTTGACACCCTTTATATAAAGAGATCATAGACAAATAATCCAGAGGTGGCAGTTTATCTCATAAAGAGCAACTTAGCTTAGGTGAAGAGCTATCTGGAAAAAGGAGAGACAAGCTCTGCCTTAACTCACCACAAAGGTGAGAAACCCCTATAACAATTGCCAAGATTTTGTGTTTATTCCAGACTAGTATTAAAGATCACGTGTAGTCATGACATTGAATGAGCTCTATCATTTAGCAGAACCTTGGCTGTTTTTCATTACTTCAAACAAATTGTGATATCATGAAACTTTGGTAAGTGTTGTACAAGGCTAAGCATCAGAACGATATTGGAACGGAAATATAGAGGCGTCAATATGTTGTTAATGTTGAAATCTCAGAGGATGCTCAATTGTGAAACTAGTGGCAGCATTGGCACTGATGTCATCTGAAGTGAGTCAGCATGTGCAACAGAAGAAAGATATGAATTCCATTATGTCTGTTTCTAGCAACTCTTTATGGTGAACATTATTCAAAATGAAAAAGAACTATAGGTACAATATAGAAACCCTCTCCTTCAATGGCAACCATGACAAAGCCATGAAGAGCTATGGAAGTCAGTACTAATGAGCAACCAAGTAGCAGGACATATTAGCTATCCTTGGTTTTCCATGTGCCCACCCCGCAAGACATATGAGTGCAGTGATGAAGATATTCTTGAGCTACAACTGCTGGAATTTTGCATTCTTGGCTGGTGACTGGGATTCCCCAAACTTGTAGTTCTGAAGGGAAGTACCTAGCCTTGCAGGGAGAAGGGATCAAACATGGAGCTAGCTTGGAGTCACTGTGCAACTGCAAAAGGGTAGACCCTTCCCCCAAGTTCCTTGCAGCCTTATCTAATAGTTCCTAGTGGTAGGTCGCCAGACTGGTGAGATTCCTGTATTATAGGCAGAACACAATAAAGACTTGAACTCTTGAAGTATGGGTCTTGTTGCTTGCACCTGCTAAATTCAGCAATACATGGTAGACATTCTGCTTTCCATACACTAGGGACTGAGTAAGTGGGCACTAAATTCTGCATGAACAAACATAGCCTGTACTATTCTTGCTTGTTGCATGGTATCCTTTTCATTTCATATTTTGAGAGAGAGCTTATTTTCAGATAATTGAAATATATCTAAACATTAGATATAGATCAAAAATGAAGCATCAGTGGAGAAATTCTGAAGAAAGGGTTCATGTTTAGAAAATTCTAGTACTTTTCTACTGCTATATCAGTTATCTGCTTTTTTGCACTGACTTTTTTTTCTTTATTAATATGTTTCTCAGAAACTAAGCTACTTAATCCTTGTTTTGATTAGAATACTGCTGTCTTTTCACTTCTTCATTTATTAGTAACTGTGTTTTTGTTTTTGTCTAGGAAATTCTCATTTCATTTATTCTGTGGGTGTTGTGCACCAATTATTGTTTTTATTGGAACTTTTGTTTGCCAAGCACAAGATTTTGCTTCTTAAATTATTAGTAATTCTATTTATATTTTTGTTGTTTTCTAAGAAACCCTGCTTACTTCATTTTCACTATTGTTTTGGCACCAGCTTATTACTGAATATGAATGTGCCTTTGAAGTCAGTTATTCTAATAAATTCAAGAGGTTTGGGTAAACTTGAAGTTGGCAAACTGCAAATCATAGCACAGCCAAAGCCATCACGACCTAAAGACTTCCCATAGGTTTCATATGCATACATTTCCTAGCAGTTACCTCATCTGTGTAATCAACCGGCTCACAAGAGAAATGGCCACCTGCTTTTCCTGTAGGACAGGTCAAAGAGCTGGTAATGATCAAGTTGCTTGATTCTGGCAGTTAATGGGGGACTCAGTGATTTGTTGTGCTCACACAGTGATCCATGTACTGTATGTTTATTTGTGAGTTGCTACTTCTAGATAAGGCAATCAGTGTGGTCCTGAGGGATAAAAAGTTTGCCTTTCTCCTTTGATAACATTTTCAGCCTATGAAAGATGAACAGATGACATATAAAAGAAGGCTACCAATAGAGGATAATGTTTGTAACTCGGGTTAAAATGAAGAATCCCCAGTGTTCCCTGGGCTTCACTGTTGTCTTGCAGATGTTTCATTATCCAAACTAGGTAACACTGATATTATTTGCATAATTATTTATTTAAAAGGGTGATATTCAAAATAATAAAGAATTTGCAAAGAAATTTAGAAATAATTTAAAATATGTGTTGTGTTATTCAAAGGACATAGCCCATAAGATGATCAAGGGTAAATGGCCTCAAAAACATGGACATTTTAACTTGTCTGAACTATCATCCAGAGCCAAATTTAGATATAAGCTAAGCAAATACTATATAATTTAGGGCATCACAGAAGGAAGGGGCATTTCAAACTTTAAGTGGGTTTTGAGTTACAGTTTTGTTGTAATTTCTTATATGAATTAGATTGCCATCAATTAAAACCCTCCTATACGGCTCACATTAAGATATGCTTTATTTTGCCTGCCTTCACACCCTCTGTTCAGAGCAGGCCCTTTCTCACCCCATCACAGGATTGTCAGGCAGTTTGGTGGCATTCTTCTCCAATTCAGTGGTTACACCGTTCTTCTCTGTTGGCATTTATCAATTAGAGTCTCCCTATATCTAAATCTAGCCCTTCTGCCAGCAAGGAAGTGCTAAGTTGTCAAATTGACCAGCAAATATTTTATAATTAGACTCCATAATGCACTTCAGAACTATTTATAGACTTTAAATGGTCAGGAGGCATGACTATGACTAAGCAAAGATGTCATTTTCTATATTCTACATTATTGTTGTTAAAAGTAAAAACCAGTACTTTGAACTGGATGTAGAAATCAAAACAAGGAACTAAATGTTTAAGTATTATTTTGTTGAATCAAGCCAAAATCTATTTAGAAGTATCCTGTCTCTAGAAGAAAATCTGGCTTGAATACTAATAATTTACTAAGCTTGTATGCCATCTGACTCTCAGCAGCAATGGATGGCTTACAACATCACTCCATTTGGTCATCAAAAGTATAGGGATTATCGATCTGATAGGAAATATGGTGTATATGTGCACACGTAGATACGTACATGCATACATTCATGCATATTTTCTAAGAGGGCCAATTTTAGAATTCTAGAATTTCGGAAGTTATTCAAGACAACAATCAAAGCTTATCTACAGTATGTCTGTCGCAATACAGGATTGGTATGAATTTACCCAAGCAGAGAAATAAAATGAATAAGAAGCTGAATCATAGAAGATATAAGAGGAAGGAAAGGTTTCTTCAGAAAAGAGAAGCACTACATACTCACGAGACTATAAAAAGAAACATGTACTGGGGCAAAATATGGTAAATGCAAAGCAGACTATAAAAAATGCAGACATGAATCTGAAAAACAACAAACCATTAAAACCATTTTAAAAAGTTATGTAGAGCAGAAACAGAAAAACAAGAAATAGCAAGGAAGCCAATGAATTGGACTGCTTAAAATATTAAAATGTCCCCCCCAGTATTTCATGTGTTTGTTTTCATGCTCATTTATGTTTACTAGGTATGCTTTTCTATTATGTGGTTTATGAAATTTGATGTAGACCAGTCGAGTTGTGCTGAGTGGACAGTTTTATAAATTGATTAAATAAATAAAATCTTTAAAGTCATTTCCCACTAATGTGCACATTCACAACTATAAAAGCTGAAGTGTGAAACTGATTATGGTCTGGTCAGCTTCAGGCAGTTCAAGGAGAGTTCATAACATGGCAGTTCAAGGAGAGTTCGGGTCATGGGAATTTGTTAACTTGTGATTAGTACTTTTAGCATTGGTCGCGCTGATGGATGATCTCTGGAGGGCTCGGGACAGGGGTTTTTCCTCTGTCCTAGTCCTATTAAATCTCTCGGCAGCTTTCGATACCATCGACCATGGTATCCTATTGCAGCGGCTCGGGGGGCTGGGAGTGGGGGGCACCATTTTATGGTGGTTCTCCTATCTCTCGGGCTGCTCACAATCAGTGTTGACAGGGGGCAGAGGTCGAGCCCGAGGTCCCTCACTTGTGGGGTGCCCTAGGGGTCGGTCCTCTCGCCTCTCCTGTTTAACATCTACATGAAGCCACTGGGTGAGATAATCCGTGGTTTTGGGGAGAGGTATCACCAATATGCGGATGATACCCAGCTCTACATCTCCACCCCAAACCATATCAGTGATGCTCTCCCCATGATGTCCCGTTGTCTGGATGTGGTGTGGATCTGGATGGGAAGGAACAGGCTCCGACTCAACCTGGCTAAGACTGAGTGGCTGTGCATACCGGCATCTCGGATTACTCAGGATATACAATCTTTGGTCATGGGGGGAGGTGTTACCCCCCGTGGGCAGGGCGCACAACCTGGGTGTCCTCCTGGATACACAGCTGAGTTTGGAGGAGCAGGTGGGAGCTGTGGCCAGGGGGGCATTTGCCCAGGTGCGGCTGGTTTGCCAGCTGCGCCCTTACCTGAGCTGAGATGCCCTATGGACAGTCACTCATGCACTTGTCACTTCCCCAATCGACTACTGCAATGCTCTCTACATGGGACTGCCCTTGCGGACCACCCAGAGGTTGCAGCTGGTGCAGAATGTGGCCGCACAGGCTGTGATGGGGGTGTCTGATACTCCCATGTTACACCCCTCCTGTGCAACCTGCATTGGTTGCCGGTCGCCTTCAGGTGAGATTCAAGGTATTGGTAACAACATACAAAGTCCTACATGGCTTGGGTCCGGGGTACTTGTGGGAGCATCTCCTGCTGGTATCTCGCTCTGGTTGCCCGGTACGCTCCTACAGGCAGGGCCTCCTTGGGTACTGTCAGTTAGACATTGTCGATTAGCGGTGCCCAGGGGTAGGGCCTTTTCTGTGGGAGCACCCACCCTGTGGAACCAACTCCTCTTGGGCCTTCGTATGGCCCCTGATCTCCGCTCCTTCCGCCATGACCTGAAGACCTGGCTTTTTCAACAGGCCGGTCTGGACCGACCAAGAGGGGAGGGTTTGTTTTAGAGTTTTTAATTAATTTTAATTCTATTATTTTAGTGTATTAGGCTTGTAATTGTTTAATGGTTTTTTATTGTAAATTTTGTACTGGGTTTTTATTGTTAGCTGCCCTGAGTCCTTAGGGAGAGAGGGCGGCATACAAGTCTAATAAATTATTATTATTATTAGAGATGCTTCCTGCTGCTGAGAATAGTAGCTCAGAAAGGATACTTTATTTATGCAAAAGTCTCCATGCTGAAAGGAACAAAAAGGAGGAAGAAATGAGTCCGACACAAGACACTATAAGAATGAGATAACAGCAACCAGCAATCTGCACAGCCTCTCTATCAGTTAGATATTTGCACAGCAATCATTTCATTTAACAATTGTCATGAGAATGGCAAAATCCAAGTTTTTGACAATTAGCAACTGCATACTGGAACAAAAATATGCAGTGATTGTTGTATTGCATTTTATCCGGATAGCACAGCCATATTTGTTATAAGTTAGGTCACAAGTACAAGTTCAATAGTGCAATATTTGATTTAGTGCGAACTATAAATTAATACCAGGCCATATTTAATGCAAGCCAAAATTCAGTTAATATAAGATTGTGTGCAACTAAGGCTAGCACAAGTGCAGTTGCCACTGGGGTTGTGGACACTAACCACTGGCATGCAAATTCATAGAGGGGAAGGAGAGTATCTCGAAATTCCAGTTACTGATGTGGATCAACAGGAGGAAAGTTATCGCACTGATACCCCACTTCTTTTAAACGCGACCTCTGGTTAGCGGACACGATGTACTTTTCTTTCTCTTGAAACGGACTTATCCTAGCAACATCTGGTGAAAAGGAGATGCGTCATGCTACAATTTCTGACGAAAGGGATCCTCAGCCCGCCTGAACACCCTGGACGACAGCTTAGAGGAGAGCCCCCGCCCCCCCCGGGGAACGCTCGCACTCCTCCTCCCTGCCCTCCTTCACCAATTCTCTCGCGAGGAACGGCGGTGAGTAGACCCCTTTGGGTTACCTACAAAGGCAAGCTTGGCTAGCCTTTGTGAGGAAACTCGGGATTAGCACGTCGAGTGAGGCCAAACAGTTCCGGGCCCGGTTGCAAACATCAAGAAAAAAAAAAAGGACGTCAAGACCGATGCCTCAGTGCCGCCGCTCCACGCCCACCCAGGACCGACAGACGCTCAGCCCTTTAGAACTCCCTCCCCGCCCTTGAAGTCATTGGTTGCAAGAACGCCTCTTCTCCGCCCCTGCTGTTGCTCGCTCGGGGTTGGGCGCTGCCTTAATTTAGCAATCCACTCAGTTTGCAAGAAGAAGAAGAAAGGGGGTCAGATGGGGCTTAGATCACCTCAGTTAATGTCTTCAAGCTGGTTTAAGAAGTGTTTCTTGAATGGCGAGACGAAGCGCGGAAAAAGCGCTGCTGCTGAGCAGCAGCAACAACCAGCAGAGGAGGGAGGCTCGCAGCAGCCGAAGCCGCCGCCAGCTCCTTTGCAATACAGGCGGCCTAAATTCCTGCGTGGAGCAGTTTGCGCGGAGAAGTTGCCTGGGAAGCGACCCATCTGCTGCCCCTCCCGGGACAGGCCTCTCCAGTGGAACACGGGCTATGCCGAGTGAGTATCCCGGGCACCCTAAGGTAGAAGGCTGCTTGACAGAAACAGTTAAGACGGAGGGACGAGGAGATGCCCCCTTGAGAAGCCTGACTCTTGGTGGCCTCTCTCGGGCGCTTAGTTTTCTTTGGGAAGGCTGCACACTCGTTTCAGGGACAAACTAAATGATGTGTCTGTGGGACAGCTACAATAGCAGTAACGCATCTCACGGCACTTTGAAAGGTGCCCTTGCTGCTGTTCTGCTGAAAAACAATCTTATTAAAGTGCTAGGAAGTCCTATAAAATAGTTGTTTAATAAGCCTGTTATTACAACGTTCCAGTCTATACCCGTGATATTTTTAGTAACTTTTTGTACCTTTCAGCAACTGTGTTGAGGATAAGAACAAATAAAAGTAAGGCAAGAATAAGACTAGAAGAAACAAATGTTGTCTTTGGCGTATAAACAGAGACATCCATATATGAATAAGTGCCAAGTTGGCAAAGGAAAATGTCTCATTGTTTTAAAGCAATTTTCCTAAGCATGAGTCTGGAAAATTATCGAAGTTAGTTTACATTAGGATGGGCTAACAAGCTTTGGTTAACATAAACTTTCACAGCCTTAGTTTTTCACAACTTTAGAGCTTAGACATTATTATGAGGTCACTCATTACCTTGCAATTCTAAAAGATATTAATATTAAAACTACAGACAAAGCTCTACGGTACCTGGGATCATATTAATATCTATTCAGTAACTGCTGTCAAGGAGTATTTGTATTTAGGAGCAATTCAAAAACCAATACTGCATTGTGATAGCATCTTTTATTCAATAATCAGGTAGGTATTGTTTGGGTATTATACAGTGTTTCATGGCAAAACATTATAATAGTTATTGCCAATGGTATTGTGCCATAGTGTCCATACAATATCTGGGGTCTTATGTGCAGAAAACTAGCATAAGGAGAATTTCCAGTTGTATGAAAGTTTTGCAATAACTTTTTATGAAATTAACTCATAACTTCACCAGTTGTATTTATACTAGTAAAGATTCCTATCATTGCATTTGCCTAAAGAAAATGTGTGTTACGGCTTCCCTGGAACTACATTTGCTTTATTACACAGTTGTCAGTTGTTAAATTAATGGCATTGGCCTAGGTTTGTTATGAGTTCCTTTTATGCAAGGATATTTTATGAGCACTGGTAGGAGAACAAGAAACAAAACAGGAGTTTCGACTTCCCCATTTGTATTGTCAATAACTTCATTATTTGCATTTGAAATCTAATTCTTAGACCATAATTTAAACCTCTTTCTGGGGTTTTAGAGGCAGTATCAGAGGTGGTATTCAGCAGGTTCTGAGCAATTCTGGAGAACCAGTAGCGGAAATTTTTGAGTAGTTTGGAGAACTGGCAAATATAACCTCTGATTGGCCCCCACCCCCATCTATTCTCTGCCTCCCGAGTCCCAGGTGATGGGCTGTGTCTTCTTTTGTTGCCTTGCACAGGAGAACGGAACTGGAAAGCAGGTTAGTGGGTGGGGAGGAATGGGGTTTTGCAGTAACCTTCCCCTGGCACGCCCACCAAGCCACGCCCACAGAACCAGTAGTAAAAAAATTTGAATCCCACCACTGGGCAGTATTATGTTCAGCTTTGCCTGGTGTGCCATCTGCTACTTCTTTGAACCAGTTTAATCTCAGTATTGCGACCTTTAACATTTCTCAGTGGGATTTCAACATATTTGATGCCAGCTAAATTTATATTCTGTTTTTCTGTCCATGCAACACTTACAGCATCATTACAAATAGACCCCTATTCTCCATGGAGTTACCCTTGAAGAAAGGTTGGAAATTGCAACTACCTAATTGCTGCTATTCAATAGTTGGGTGGGAAGTTATACTGCTATATTCATTGCCCGTAAAGCTGCTGGACCCAATATGTAAATTTTCTGCTCACTTAGGATCAGGGACTGAAAATATTACTTTCCCAGGGCAAGAGATGAGGAAGGGTTTTCAAAGTTAAGGACTTTTTTTTTGCTTCAGTTATTTCATCATTGCAGAGGACAACAAACAATTCTTACAAAGGAATGAGATTTAAAAAGAATCAAGTGGTGAAGAAGTGGATGAGTGCCTTTAGGTTCTTCATGCCTTTAAAACACTAATTGCCAAATATACTGCAGTAAATTGAACCCTTACCTTGAAAACTACATTTTAAAGGGGAAGAATAATACATTGCTTCAATGAAATGGATTTTCTCTGTTTCAACAAGTGAGTGACTTTGATCTAAAGGGCAGCAATCCATAGTGAAACAAATATTCTGCATTCCTTTATGATTAAATAACTCTTCATTACCTTTTAAAATAAGGTACTCATATAATTATCTTGAATATCTTTAAGTATTATTCAAGCAGGGATTCTGTGGCTTATTGCCACAATGTCATGTCTTTATTGTATTTTATATTTTAATTACTAATATCTCAAGCATGAATAGAAAGGTAAAATACAAAAAAATCTGCTTGCAGCCATACCTAATAAGCAAGGTAATATCGGTAAGTATGTTGATAGGACAATGCATCAGTTTAATATGATGATAGACTGAAATATTAGCACGTTTTATATTATTATAAAACCATTCTTATTTACAGCAGAGGCCATGATATTTTGCAGTTGGAAAAGCTAAACTAAATTTCTGCCTAACTTGGAAAATCTGGCTATTGCAAAAGGGCCCCTTTTTCTATCCTCCTTGAACTGAAATTTTTGCGCTAAAATCTTAACCTTTCCTTGCGATAGTGACCTTTAGATAAAACATATTCAGTGAAGTTAGCTAAACATGAAAAACAAGTCCAGAGGATCAGATGTTATAACTCATTTCAATGTAAGAAAAATGACGTGAAGTCAAAAGCTGAATTTTCAGTAAATTGAGTTGAGCCTCATGTGTTTGTAGAAATGGATAAGAATGTTCTTGTTTGGAGAGCTACATTACCTTGGGTCAAACAGCTACTTGAATATTTCACCCTAATCTTTCCCTCCTGAACTGGATCTGAATATTAGTTGGAGGTTCATTTCTGTTGTCTTCTAGAACATGTGTGAGATGTGTGCAATGTGTAGGAAAAGACTAAAACCATGAAGGATTGAGAAAGGCTCTCCTACAGCATTCAGAAGCCAAGAGAATTGACTATAAATGAAGAATATTACTAAGATTCATTGCATAAGGCAGCAAAAGAAGATAAACATTTAAGATTCGTTATCTCTAGATGAGTTTGAACTGTAATTCCCAGAAGCCCCATTCAACATGGCCAATGATTGGTTAGAATTTCTATTAAACTTCATTTCTGTTGATTCCTGTGAGAATGAGAAAACTTGCTGTAGAAGATTGCAGATTCTGGACAAATATATATACTGTATATATTTACAGTAGAAAGAAATATGCATCCAAGTTGCAATTGCTGAAATGACACCTGTTTCAAGGTTGCTGCTTTATTGGTAACTCTACTATGCTGGGGTGGGGGGGTCATTTATTTTATTTATTTATTTTGTCAATTGCTTACAAGATTTATTTATTTATTTATTTGACTTGTATGCCGCCCTACTCCCTAAGGACTCAGGGCGGCAAACATTAAAACGGGACAAATTTACAATAAAAAGACAAACAAATAAACAAGCCGAATACAATTAAAAAGTTGAGAAAATTAAAACCCTCAAACCCGCCCCCCTGGGTCATTCCAGGCCGGCCTGTTGAAACAACCAAGTCTTCAGGTCTCGGCGGAAGGAGCGGAGGTCAGGGGCCAAACGGAGATCCACGGGGAGCTGATTCCAGAGGGTAGGTGCTCCCACGGAGAAGGCCCTAGCCCTGGGAACCGCCAGCCGACAATGCCTGACCAACGGTATCCCAAGGAGGCCCCTCCTATGAGAGCGAACAGGGCGATCGGAAAGTGATGCTGGCAAGAGGCGTTCCCGCAAGTACCCTGGACCCAAGCCATTTAGGGCTTTCTAAGTTGTTACTAACACCTTGAAGGCGACCCGAGAGGCGACCGGCAACCAATGCAAGCCGCGCAGGAGGGGTGTAACATGGGAGTATCGGGATACCCCCATCATAGCCCGCGTGGCCGCATTCTGCACCATCTGCAACATCCGGGTCATCCGCAAGGGGAGCCCCATGTAAAGAGTGTTGCAGTAGTCGATTCTAGAGGTGACAAGTGCATGAGTAACCATTCGAAGGGCATCTTGGTCCAAATAAGGGCGGAGCTGGCGAACCAGCCGAACCTGGGCAAAAGCCCCCCTGGCCACATCTCCCACATAATAAGGTCCCTGGCCACAGCTCCCACATAATAAGGATAAGCATAGTTATGAATACATGAATATATGAAATGAATACATATAAGAAAAATAAAAGAAAAATAAAAGAAACAATAGGACAGGGACGGTAGGCACATTGGTGCACTTATGCACCCCTACAGACCTCTTAGGAAAGGGGTGAGGTCAATAGTAGACAGTCTAAGGTTAAAGTTTTTGGGGTTTGGGGAAGAAACCACAGAGTCAGGTAGAGTATTCCAGACATTGACCACTCTGTTGCTGAAGTCATATTTCCTGCAGTCAAGTTTGGTGCGGTTAACCTTGAGTTTGTATCTATTGTGTGCTGTTGTATTGTTATGGTTGAAGCTGAAGTATTCATTGACCGGAAGGACATTGCAATGTATGATTTTATATACTATACTTAGATTGGACTGAAGACGGCGCAGTTCTAGGTTTTCTAGGTCTAGAATTTCAAGTCTGGTGGCATAAGGTATTCTGCAACGAGTAGAGGAGTGTAGCACTCTTCTTGTGAAGTATTTCTGGACTTTCTCAATATCAGATATGTGATATGGGTTCCAGACTGATGAGCTGCATTCGAGTATTGGTCTAGCAAATGTTTTGTATGCCCTAGTTAGTAGTGTGATATTACCAGAGAAAAAGCTACATAGGATTAGGTTAACAACTGTTAATGCCTTTTTGGCTATGTAGTTACAGTGGGCTCTAGCACTTAGATCATTAGAGATGAGTATTCCAAGGTCCTTGATGGAGTTTGGATCATCAACAAGGTCATGACTATTCAGTTTGTATTTTATATTCTGATTTTCTTTTTGCCAATACGTAAGACAGAGCATTTATTTGTTGAGATTCGAAGTTGCCATTTGTTTGACCATTCAAATACATAGCTGAGGTCTTTTTGAAGGGTAGTAGAACCGGTAGTTCTGAAGAGCAGCAGACATAGAACCAGTTCTATGTCTGCTGCTGTTTTGGCCCGCCTGCCCACCTGGGCTCTTACCTGATCTTTATTTCCTGCTTTTTCAACTTCAGCTGCTGTGCGAGGCACAGCTGTGGTGGAAAAGCAGGAACAAAATGTTGTTTCAAACGCTGCTGATGAAGATTTACAGGTGCGCACAGCAGCATGCAAAGAAGTACATTGTAAATCACAAAACATCGTAAAACATCGTAAATCACCACGAACCGATAGTTAACCCTGTCGGATCCCACCCCTGGGTAGCAGTATTGTCTGTGGTGTTGAATAGCTTTCATCCAAGAAGCTGAAAAACTGAAGAAACTTCTTGGATGAAAAACAAGATGTTTTCAAAGAAGAAAAACCAAGAAAGGCCAGTTGCCTTTGGAAAAAAGCACCTTGGGGATCCCAGTATGAGCCTGTAGATTGTTGCTGCAGTCAAGTGAAGAGGGAGACCAATTGGCCACAGAGTTACTTAGTTGAACCATATCAAATAGAACCTAACTAACTAAAACGTCGAAGATAAAATATTCTTACTTGGACAAAGTTGATTAGAGATTCACCTTTGCTGATAACCTTGAAAGAAAGAGACAATATCTCTGTTTGTGTTTGAAAATCAATTACCTAATCCATCACATGACTTGTGCTACTGGCACAGAGAGATTTCTTAAGATTTGTTGCATTGTTCATCCTTCACGTCTGCTTTTATATTTCTTTACTGCATGACTATCTTCCTCTCTTGCTAGAGTTGCTACCCCTTTATGACCAAGGATTCACATCACCAGTTTTGTCATGACATAAACATTGAATCCAAAATATAGCAGATGTCTGTCTTTTGAAATAGAGTACACTGTGTGTACATGGTGATTAAGAAGAAAAGGACATTTTGCATGTCAGATACTTCCTGTGTTTATGACTATGTGTTCAGCATAGTAAAACTGATTTATAGGAAGTTAGATGGGTGTGAGGGCGATTTGGCTGCAACATCTGACACCTCACGGATTGCCAGGGTTGATTTGGCTGATCTGGTTGACTAGGCAGATATCCCCTTCCTCCTTCATTGCTCCATGTGTGACCCTCCTGAAGCTGCGTGCTAGGTGGAAGAGACAACCGTCCCAGGTCGGGTATACAATTTATAGGAGGTTTATGGCTAATTCATATTGGGAAAAAATCCCATATGTGAGATCTTTTAAAGCAGGGGTGTCAAACTCACGTCGTCACGTCGTCGTCACATAATGTATCAAATCTTTTCCCCTTCGCTAAACCAGGCATGAGCGTGGCCAGCACATAATGCATCTGGCCCATGAGTTTGATAGCTCTAGGGATTCAAAGAAAGGTAAGAGCAGCTCATCCCCCAAATAGAATTCACAGATAAATGTAGAGTTCTAAGAAGTACAACCAGATTGGAGTAATAGCTAAGCCCCTGGGAGTGCTAGTGCCATGTTAGGTTTTGATTATTTGTGAGAAGTCTCCATTACCTTGTTTTGTTGCTACCTTACCTGGTTTCAGAAGTTAAGAAGGATTAAGTCTGTTTAATACTTGGTTGAGAGACTATTCTCAAAAATATGGTATTACATACAGGCAGAGGCAGACTGTTTCCATGTTATTGATAATATAATTGTTGGTGGTATCCACCTAATCACAAGTTATGAGAGTCTGTAAATTGGAGTCAAGTTCATGCCCAGTTGTGGAGATTTAAATGTGCCCTCCCTACTTACCAGATTTGGGGCCTGAAAAATTGTGATTGTATTTCCCTGTTAAGATGAAAGACTGCTTAATGAGTTGGCATTGTTTGAAACTTGATGATGTATGGGTTGAACTGAGGGATTTCTTGTAGAACTAGGATTCACGCGTTATTCAACTTAATCAGCTTATTTTATTTTAGCCTTATTTTAGCTTGCAAAATCTTGTAACATCAAAGCAGTTAAGCTTACAGCTAGAAAGGCTGTGAGATCAGAAAATTGTTTCATATCCTCTAGAGAAAAAAGCCCTTCAGGCTTTAAACCAGGCAGCTGATTTGCATGAATTAGATTGTGTTAAGGAAGTGAATGGCTAATTATATAAAGAGGCATAAATTAATGGACCAGAAAAAGACAGATTCCAAAGATAACAAAGTTGATAATCCTTGTGACTTGTCTTATAGTTTCCCACATCTCCTGTTATTTCTTGTTACATACAGTAAATCTAGAACACATTGCTAGGAGTCTGCCATTGTTGTCCAGTTAAAAACGGATGGCAGATAGATAAAACTTGAGGAAGGCCATAGCCTAATGACTCTGCAATTGTTCAAGGATGTTTTAGACAGAAATGGATATGCCCAGAAGAGAAATGGATAGGATTCTTGCAGAATTGCAAAGAGGTGTTTAAATTCTTAGTGGGATAAACCACTGAAGAGAGGATTTTTATACTGTTCTTATGGGGCTCAGAGAATCTGATAATGAATAAAGGAAAAAGAAAAATGGAACAAGAATCACCTTTGTTTGAAGCTCAGGAAGGTAGTGTGAATATTAAACAGAAATATTCATGACCCTAGTTCCACTAGGTCTTTTTTTTTAACATTGCAGATCAAGATTTTGTTGCACTGTGCTCCATATCTATCATTTGAAATACTTATTAGCATCTCTGCCTAAAGAAAATCCCACCAAGTTCATTGGACGTGATTTTCAGGTAAAAATGTATAGGACTACAGCCAGAGGTGCTATTCAGCAGGTTCTGACCAGTTTTGGAGAACCGGTAGTGGAAATTTTGAGTAATTCGGAGAACCAGCAAATCCCACCTCTGACTGGAGATTTTACAGTATCCTTCCCCTGCCACGCCCACCAAGCCACGCCCGTAGAACCGGTAGTAAAACAAAATTGAATACCACCACTGACTACAGCATAAAAGATATACTAATGATAGATCAGGCTCTATTCAATTCCTTTACAGAAATTAATTGGGCTTATTTTTACCTGACTGTTTTGAACAATCATTATTTGTTTCATCAGAACTGTTAATTCAGAAAAATCAGAATTTAATGAAGATCAAGCAACATGTTGCCAGATTTCTATCAGGAAGAGACAATTTGGGCATGGCGAAGAGGAGGATCAGCAATGGCTAATTTTGTGTTCTCCTGAGGTGAGTTCAGATATCAAAACTAAACATGCTGTTTTCATTAAGATTTTCCACTGTTTTAGGATAAGGAGGAAGGAACTGAATGATAATGTTGCCCATCTGGGTATGTCTTATTCTATTTAAGGTCAGAGAGAAAAGAACCAGATAGAACTGTAATTAGCAGCTGCGATGACCGGTTCCAAGATTTTCTTTAAGAACCTTTCAATATTTATCTTGTGGGACTGGAACGCCTGTTCTTCACTGCAAGATTTCTTTTCAATGGGCTGTTCATTTCAGCTTGGTAATTGTGGGAAGAAAGAAAATTTCCTTGTTCATATAGACTACATTGTTCTGCAAACAATTAGAGTATTTGTATAGCTGCTTCATACTGGCAATAATGAATGACTTGTTTGGTTCTTAAATGTGTTAGTAAATCATTATGAACACCCTGCGAAAGGCATGAGCTTTGAATTAATAAGATTTACAGTTTTATAATTAAATAAAAATAACAATGTCCAGAATAAAATTTGAAGCAGAAGGAGGTTCATACTTTACAAGGTCCTTACGAAGCAAACCAAATCCCTGCTTTAGATTCTGTGGCTTCCTCTTGATTATTTTGACAGCTTACAGTAAACAAGAGATTGCCATTCCTCATGGTGTGAATAATGCTTGAAATGCCTAAGAAGCATGTGTGAGCTCTTCCATATGCCTGCAGAAAGAAATAACTACTTTCCCGCTAAGTTGTGATTATCAGCCATTTTATCTTTAATTTTATTCAGGTATTTTGGGAAGATATCTGATTTCTTTTATGATAATTTGGGCATGGGCGGTGGGGAGGATCAGAAGCTGCTTTGTTTTCATAAGATTGATGTGCCACCTCTAAATTATGCACCATATATGTAAAGCGTGCTCATGCGAGATGGTTTGTCAGTTGTATGAAGCAGGAGTAGAATGAGCAGGCATGTACCCACTTGATTTGTCATTAATTTATTTGCAAGAAGTGAATTGGCATTGGCATTTTAAGCTAAGATAGCAATATATAGGCAGTTCCTAGTCAAATAAAGTTTTTAATAAATTTTAATTACTGTATGAAGCTCATTTTTCTGATGCTCCCGCTGTTTCTGAGATTAGCAGGCAGGATTGATTAGTATCATTCTCTTATCCTTTTTCGCTTCTTGCCTTTTCAATTATAACGATGATACTTTATCCCTTACATTTTCTACCTAATTAATCAAATGCATACTTTTGCATACACACACACTGTGCACACACACACACGCATAGCCACACGCTTAAAATGACAGGGCAGTTTACAATTGAAAAGGAAAATAAAAATAAGATATAATGAAATATTAACATAGGATAACATTAACCCTGCAATTTTGTCAAGGCAATTCAACAAATAGACAGTTCTGTTGAGTGGGATCAAACTCCTGGAGGAAAGCAAGTCTTTACAGCTTTACAAAAACCAGGCAGGGTTGGAGCCATTGAGATTTTGGGGAAGTGCTATTTCATGAGATAGGCACAGCAGCCAAGAAGTCATGTCACTTGGGTTTCATGCAGTGACATTCTTTAAGGGATTGGACTTGATGATAACTCATAACTAGCTTGCAGACATCCATACTTGTCCAAGTCTCTACTCATCTCTTACTATGATGAAGATAAAGCTGACATATTGTTGACTTGTCAAGACTTTTCATTGAGATTCATGCCCAAGCAGACAATTTAATATGGGTCTCCCATGTCCACATCAAGCATTCAGTCTCTCAAATGTCCTTGCAGTAACACAAAGGCATGTCCCATATGATGATTCTGACAATGGTTTGGTTTTCAGTACCTGACAGGGTATTACTGGGCACTGTTTGATGGCCATGGTGGTTCAGAAGCTTCAATTATGGCCTCCAATTATCTGCACTGTTGCATCAGGCAGAAACTAGAGGATGTGATAGAAGGCATCACTGAAGATAATCCTCCGATGCACCTCAGTGGGAAATGTATTTGCCAGAATGATCCACTGTTTGTAGAAGAAAAAAAAATTCATCAAGAAAATGTGGTCATTGGAGCTTTGGAGAGTGCCTTCCAGGAATGTGTGAGTGATCCTACTTTCTTTTTTATTATTGTCCCAAGAATTGAAATATGGTATGCACTGTGGGAAAGGAACAAATCGTGGAATGCAAATGATGGTATAACATAAACATATTTGCAACCAACTTTAGGACATAGCTATGAGAGAATGCGGCTTGCTCTGTGTTTGTGTCATTGCAATTTGTATTAGTCATATTTAGTGGATGGCTGATGGAGTTAATTTTACTGTTTCCAATTCTGGCAGGAGAGCTGCTAGATTGGGATAAAACAAACTATGTTTCTCTGGTGGCTTGTATTTCAGTTCCCAACCATCAAGTCAGTATGGCCGATGGTAAGGAATTGTGAATACTTTTTGGTTGTTTATCTTTGGCCTACATCTTTTCTGGGTATTGTGCTATAAATTCTTATATCAATAAGGAATCTGTATCACGTGCATAATGATATAATAAACCTTTCTACTTACAGTTTATTTACAATTTAGTATACTTGAAATATTAACTGGCAATTACCTGTTTTCATCAACCACCAGTGGGGAACAATGGTGATGAAATTAAGCTTCAGTGCTGGGAAATCTGATATCTGTCTTACATCATTAAATATTGTTTTTACCAACAGGATAAAATGATAGGTCAAGAGATGAAAGCAAGCAACCAATCAGCAGGCTGCACGGCACTGGTTGCTCTTTATCTGCAGGGAAGGCTCTATGTGGCAAATGCAGGTGATAGCAGGTGAGTTCAAAACCCAGAACATAATTTGATTAGATCCAACATGTTCCTTTAATATGGATGACATTTAGCATTTTATTTTAACTAAATAAATTTCTACAGTTATTTAAATATCTACATTTTATTAAGCCTAAAATTGAGTATTTTCAAGAACAACAGCACACATGCAAAGCAAAAGCCATTAAAATTACTGTCAGAGGTTTTTTCCTTCTAACAGAATTAGACCATAAGCATGTTTAAAAAAAAGGATAGTTAAAGTAGGTGTTTTTAAAAAACAATGCAGCTTCATATAGCCCTGATTTGGAGTAGGAAAGTGATTTGTGGAGCAGACACAATCTTTCAAAACCCTTCCAGAAGGTCTTTTTCCAGGTTGGATGCACAATAAAGATGGCTTCATTTTAATCCTACCCATGCTGGCTTCCTCCCAAAAATCCCATTCCCAGCTGCTGCTAAGTTGTTGAAAATGGGTGTTTTAATTGTGAGCTACAGAGAAAAGTGCCTTACATAAAAGAAAATAGGCTTAAATTGAAGAAATTGAGCTCTTTGACTAACCAAAAAAGAATCTTCCCTTGGTATGTAATTATTCTTCCATCTTAAACATGAAACAAGAGACAACCATTAAAAGTGGCAAAACTCCTCTCTTTGAAAGAAAAAATATTGTTTTTCAGGGTACTTCTTGTTCGAAAACGGAGCATCGTTCCTTTGAGTACTGAATTTACACCTGAGACAGACAGGAAGAGAATCCAGCACCTGGTAAGAGTAATCTTTTTCTAATTTTTTTTTAAAGAGCCAAAACATTTTACTTGTGTCTGGTAAGCTCAAGAATGCTTGTTCCTAGAATGGTCCGGAGTAAAGACATGTTACGATTTTTCTGAACACTGCAGGTGTTCTATTCTGTAATATTTTCAGTATTACACTGAGCTGTGCTTAGTACAGTCTTCCCCAGTTTGATACCTTTCAGACAATTTCAGCTCTCTACATTTTTAGCCCATCTGTCATGCTGGCTGCAGATTTCTGGCAATTGCATATAACTAGACAAAGAGTACATTAGATTGATGTTCTTATCCCTTAGAATAACAAGTTGTTTGCCCAGTGAAGAAATCCAAGCCTTTTATCTTTTTCTGTGAGGAAAAGTACGTGTAAAAAATTCTCATGGGGAAAATTGAGTGACTTCCCTAAAATCTGAAAGGGCCGGTTCTTATTTTCAGCTTCTACTTCTTAAGGCTCATTGTATTCTGAGAAAAAATATTGTTCCCCATTTTCATCCTCCACCTAGGCTTTCATCTACCCAAAGCTCCTAGCAGATGAATTCACACGGTTTGAGTTTCCAAGGAGATTGAAAGGAGATGATGTAGGCCAGAAGGTCCTCTACCGAGATTACTCAATGGAAGGCTGGTGAGTTTCTTGAATGGCCTGGTTTTAGGTGTTTTGTATGAGTAATCTTTTAGGTCTTTCTATTTTGGACAAGCAGTCCTTCCTTCCTTTTCTCCTTAGGTTGCTTCTTAACAACCTCCTCTTGGTTATGGTTTGCATCCATTTGTCCTACCTACTTTTGTTCTTTCATCTCCCCGTGTTTATAATACTTATTCCAACCACTTAGGCTAAGAGAATCCCAAGTAACATTGCAGTAGCCAGTTTGCCTACAGCCATATTGTTATCTTTGCATATCAAAAATATTGAAACTAGAATGGATTCTAGACTACAGAAGGAGGGAATGTTTGTAAAATCTAAAGGGAACTTTTTGTTTCTTTCTGTACACTGATAAATATGCCATGCAGTGTTCCAGTGATCTTTAATTGTTACTTCCTTTCCTTAAAAGTGGAAATGAAAATTAGGAGTCCTCTGGGTCAAATTTCTTATATTTAGTGTTAATAATGGTGAACAATAAATGATGGGGGAGAATGAAATAGGTTTGCTAATGAAAAATAATTTGACATTTGGTGTAGTAGACTTCTATAGACCGGTTGACTGAAATTGCTTTAGAACTGCTGTTCACATTGCATTTCATACAATGTATTCATGTATGGTGTCATTCAGATGTTGACCTCTTCACAAATGGAATTTCTCAATCATTTAGAGAAAAGAATACAGTTTTGCTGTATAGGGTGTTCTATAAATCCTCTGAGATGAGGCCTTAAATTTCAACACAGAATTAAATGTCAATTAAGATTAGGTAGTTTAAACATCCACGTTAACTTGTAGACAAATGCAGTGTAAGGACAAATAAAATGAAGACTTACTTGTCTGGTTTGTTTCAGGGGATATAAGACAGTAATGAAAGAGGATCTCAAATACCCTCTGATTCATGGACACGGGAAACAGGTATGATGTCCCTCAGGCCTCCATTTTCATAGTTTGGATTGTACTGAAGCTGTGAAATTCTTGTAGAATTTGACCAATTCTTCTCTAGATGGCTTTTGGGAAACGGGCATATCATTTTGTGGTCCTAATGGAAAATCAAATTCATTATCATGCCCTGTTGCCTTTCCTTTTCCGTTTTTTTAAGAGTCTTTCCCTTTTGGGTCTTAATCTCAGGCCTTTTCCAAATAGTTTGTTATTCTTGAATGTGTTCAGTATGAGGAACAATTTTGGATTTTGGCCATGTTGGCTTCCATGCTTTTACCTGGAACACAAAGCTAGATAGGCTAGCATTTATGAAGTAAATCTGGCTGTAGCCTCATGAACTGTGGGGTGTAAAATTTCCTCCTGCCTGTCCTCTGGATGATTGATGCTTCCGCTGTGTTAACAAAGAGTTCAAAGTAAGAACTACCACAGAATGTTCACTGGGGAGAGAAGTCGCGAGAGGTTCTAACACTGGCTGAGGAAAGAGGTATGACAATCAAGGACACCTTCACTGTCCTGAGCCTTACACACATAATTGAGTGTAATTATTAATTATCTTGGGAAACGTCTATGGAGATTCTTAGTCATCCAGGTCATGGTTATCCCAAAGGTGCTTTTTCAAGAGGCATCTGGACTTTCTGGTTTTTCTTTCAAAAAGTTGCCTCTTGAAAAAGCACCTTTGGGGCTGTCTTGGGAAA
This sequence comes from Naja naja, assembly GCA_009733165.1. NCBI lineage: Eukaryota > Metazoa > Chordata > Lepidosauria > Squamata > Elapidae > Naja > Naja naja. The sequence goes on from CM019149.1 coordinate 79,250,805, forward strand.
CAGGAACCTACAATTAGTAACTGAGGGAAATACCTCTGACCAAAAGAATGTGTGATTGATTATTTCAGGCCTAGAGACTTGTGGTTGTGGAAATTTTATTTTATTTCCCTCAAAAATGTGGTAGATTTGAGATATGGCTCTATTCTTCTTTGTCATCTAGGGACAACTCCCTATTCCTCTTCATCTGAGAAGTTCTGAGGGGACGTATCTATGCTGCATAACAGGGAACTAGGGCATGTCTCACTTGTTGGATGGCCTATCACTTCATTCTGGTTTCAGCCTAACCTTCAGTGGGCCATTGGGAATTAGACAGGAAACCTCTGAGGAAAAGGAGGATGGAGGAAGAGAATTGGCACCATTTTTTTCTATCCCTCTCTTTGCTTCTCTTCTTTCATGGGGCACAATCAATGGAGAGGGCTACTTTGACAATGGGACCGTTGAGGAACCCATGGTCACCCAGGTAGCTCTGATGAATGGAATGCAGGGACTTTGTGGCTGGAAAGTTATTCCACTGCTACAAATCCTTAGGTGAAAAGAAGTGAGGGAATAGGACATCTGGCCCTCTCAATTTCACTCCTTTGTTATCCCAGCTGTCCAGCTCACCAGAGGCGTGATGACAAATGCAGTTGGGGTTGGTGGTACTTTATCGAAAGTGTTCATGGCAAGAGCACCAGGGACAGCCTTCTTATTTGGCCCTAGAGAAGTCCTCTGACGTGTCCACAGACAGGACGCTGCTGTCTCTGGTTTTGTTGGCCACGAATCCTCTAATTTTAACAATGACAGTACACTGATTATAGAAACGAAGTGTAGAAGAAAAAATAAAAGTTATAAACTATGCTAAGGGAATCCTTGGCTCTTGAAAAACTAATGGACATGTTGGGCATGAGTGCTCTCCAGAGCAGGTTAGACCAAAAGGAGAAGCTTCTCTAGCTACTGTGTAGGCGCATGTTTCAACATTTTCACTATTTTTGGCTATTTTTTATGATCATGTACTAGGGAGTAAGTGAACCATGTCAGGGGAAGTAATTCAGAGAAATTTCATTGTGAGAATGTTAAAACCTAAATAATCTCAAATAGTCAGATGTTCCCTGGTTGTGTTAAGTTTAAAATTCCTAGCTTAAAAAGTTGTCTGCTATGTGGGTTGGAAGTTGCAATTTCAACACAATCTGGAGGATACCAGATGGGAGAAGATTAGTTTAGTCTTCCGAATATTTTAAAAAATCAAAGCAGCCAGTTTATTGATACCTTATTGGATTCTGGGTCCTCTTTGCCTATAAAGTAGAACCGTTGGCTAAACGCTCAGTTACTAAGAAGTTAAAACTCTGCCCCATGCTGTTCCATCCCATTTTGATTCTTAATTGCTAGGTAGAAACAATCTTGTCCTCTTACGGTGTGCTTCTTATGCTGTGGGAAAATGCTAATTTTTACATGATAATTACACTGTTGACTATGCTGATGTTGCAAGCTGCAAAATAAATATTTGGATATAAATATACTGTTAATTACTTATATATTACTGCTTACTTTTAACTCTTGGTGACATTGTCTCCTATGCCTTAAGTTATTACATCTTTAGCCTGGGCCTATTCTCGTCTCTTTCAGGCCCGTTTACTAGGTACCCTGGCTGTATCTCGAGGCCTGGGAGATCATCTGTTAAAAGTAATTGAAACAAATATAGAAATTAAGCCTTTCCTCTCCTGCATCCCTAAGGTAAGAAAGTGCTATGTTACATTGATAGTAGCAGCCTGTATTTTAGATACTTCCCATTCTCTATATTCAGCCTATTCATCCTTTTAGAGCAGTGGCTTTATTTCAAAGAAGCTACAACAGTGTTACAAGTATTATGTCTGAATAGGCTGTGTATGTAACTACTGTGTGGGTGTTTATATAAGAAAATAGATACAGCATTGCCAAGATCTTCCTGGATTGAATGATGTAGGTCTGCCACAATCTTTCGCATTGGTTACATGAAATATGAGAAGCCTCAGGATAATGAGGTCCCAAATCACAGGAAGGTTTCTTCTGATTTTCAAGTAGACTCCACTTGCAGATTTTTCACCTTAACATGGAGATTTGAGAAATGAAGTGGCATATGTTGGGGGCAAGAGTATTGATGTACCGGTATAGATCCCACTTCCTTACAAGTGTTCCTATATTTTAATCAACTCAGGTGCCTTCCTAGAAGTTTGTTATACTCCTAAAGCTGCAAGGGCATGATTTACTCACCCAAGTAGATAAACATGTTTTAGATAAAATATTGTACATACCCAGCCCATGTATCCTGCAGGAGGAATCTTGAAACTAGGAATTCAACTAATTAAGCAATGTAATAAATGTAACTGTGGATGAGTCTTCCTGAACATAGAACCAAGATTCTTGGTCCCAGAGAATTCACTTTTTAATTCAGATTTTTTTCAGTGACCATATGCCACAGTGACTAAGTACTGTAGTATCACATAATTGCAAACCTATACAAAATTCAGATTCCACCCCCCTCTTCAAAATTGATTACAAATTACACCTTCAAATTTTGATTTATATTTTGGTAGTGCAATCTTCAGGGCTTCTAAAACAGAAAAATATATTGAGTGGGTTGTGTATAGGGTACAGCTTTTCAGTGCATAAGTTTATAACATTTTAGCATCTAGACATTTAAGAATCCCAACAATTTTTTTATCGTTTCATTATTGCTAACTAGGTGGAAGTATTCGATTTAACATCAGAAAATGTTAATGAAGATGATGTCCTCATCATGGCAACAGATGGCCTTTGGGATGTTTTGTCCAATGAAGATGTAGCCCAAATTGTCAGAAATTTTCTCCAGGACAATACAACTGATCCTTACAGGTACAATTAAGAGGTTGCAAAAATTCTGAGAATTTCACGGTTATTCTCTCAATGGAACTTTATAGAACAGAACTGTAAGAATAATTAATAAATTCCATTTTCTAACTGATAGTTAACTATAATGTATATTGTGTGAACTGTGCTCAATCTGATGATACTCCTATCACATTTTTAACATCAACAGTACAGATTTTAAAGGAATCCTTCAGAAATCTAAGGCAATAAAAATACTTGGCAGAAATGCTGGTACTAAAAATATGTTAGTCAATCTGTGCAATTATAATTTTATATAATACAGCTCATTGTAACAAATGGCCTTGGTGGTGCAGGCTGCTAAATGCCTAGCACTTAAGTTCCAGCTGCCTGCAATTATTGTAGGCTTGAATCCCACTAGGCTCAAGGTTGACTCAGCCTTCCATCAGGTAAATTGAGGACCCAAGATTGTTGGGGGCAATAAGCTGACTTTGTAAAAATGCCGCTTAGTAATAAGCAGGCATATACAATGGAATGAAGGCTATTGCTGAGCGCATTGGGTTGTATCCCAAAAATTGTAAGCCGCCCTGAGTCTTCGGAGAAGGGCGGCATATAAATCTAATTATAAATAAATAAATAAATAAATTCGGATCCTTTATCAGTATCCTTTGCTCACAGAGCAGTGAAAGAATACTAGGCAATTAATACATTTTTGTATTGGAAGAGGGCATAGCATTCATTTTGCCTGAGACTTATAGAGGCCAAAAAAAGCCACCTAAACTGAATTTGGATGAATCTTTCATATGTGATAGCTTGAGCATTTATTCTGGGATACATTTGGTATTTGCTTTTTAATTTACCTTCTTAGCTTGTAGACAATTGCATTTTCTATCCCAACATGATATAGGATTATTTATTTATTTTTTCTTCATGATTCTTTACAGCTGGCAAAATATCCCCTTAAATTGGCTAGGATGTTGGGAGCTAGAGTTTAACCCACCTCTTAATAAAGATATTTGCTTATTTTTTTTTATTCCTAAACTACTTTTTATAAAGATGAGAAAAAGCAATTAGTAAAAGTGCTGGGCTTTTTGGTTATTTTAACTTGTTCAGGTTTACACAATATTTTGCCCTTCTTTGCTTCTACAATAAGCTAGTTTGAAGGTAACTTTTCTCATAATGGGGTAACACATGAAATAACAAAATACAATGTCAAGCTTGAGATATAATTGTCCTGCTTGGAATGTTCTTTCAGAAACTTGTAAGTTATATATGATCCAATAGAAGAGCCACAAATGGGAACAAGGGACTCAGAACACTTTGCCAATTCATTTTTAAATCTATGTTCATAAATGACATAAGGTGACAGTCTATGATGACCACTATCTACTTCCCATTCTAGAATAAAAAGTTAGACATGAGAATGACATTATTAAAAATTTCTACAGCAAAACATAAACATGGTTACATATTATTTTCAGTCTTTGTTGGTAAAGAACAACACAGCACAGTCCATCGGTAATATAACAGCAAAAATGGTTTTTGGGTTAAACAGTCACAATGCATAAGTACGATGCATATTTTTGTACTGGTAGCCTGTCAGACAACAGTGTTTAGCAAACTATATATATTTTCCATTTGAAAGGCAACCTGACAATTTATCAGCAAGCACATGCACAAAGAAGACACATTAAAGCTCAACTAATCAATACAATAATACAATTACAACACCAATACAATTTTTGTATCTAAATATAGAGTAGAACTTCAAAAACATTTCTGGAACACTTGGATAATTCACAGAGTCTGCTGCCCTGTCTTTGGGAAAGACAAAAATGATTGCTCTCTAAGTGTAAGGCCCTTGTAAATAGTTATAGTTTCACTTTCAGTTTCCTCCTTACCTTGTCTGTTCCAAGAGAAATAGAATGTCTGTATTTTAAGAAAAGACAGTCACAGCATCTAGAATAACTGTTTTTGTATCATGCCTGATACAAATTAGTTTTCTGAATTATACTCAACATGGTTAGAATATATTGTATTTCCCAACTTTATACCATTCGTGGAGATTATGCCATTGCTTTTTTAGCCGTTTCTTTAGGATTGTTTATAACTGCACTGCATAAAATCCAGTATTATTTTCACAGGTTTTCAGAATTGGCCAAACTGCTTGTGCAGAAAGCAAGAGGGAAGGAGGATGGCTATTACTGGATCAAGGACAGTAGAGAGCCTGCTTCTTATGATGACATTTCTGTATTTGCAATTCCATTGTATAACAAGAATGAATACTAAACAATATGCTGCTGCTAAAGGAGCCACAACTGCTCTTCAGGTGGTAATGGAACTGTTTAGCTAATATACAGTTGCTGAAAAATGCATATTCAGACTTTGAAAGCAGGATAACCGAATTGGAAGGGACCTTGGAGACTTCTAGTCCAAACCCCCCGGCTCAAGCAGGAAATCCAGACAAACGGTTGTCCAAATCTCTTCTTAAAAACCTCCAGTGTTGTAGCACCCACAACTTCTGGGGGCAAGTCGTTCCACTGATTGTTCCGTCAGGAAATTTATCCTAACGTCTAGGTTGGTTCTCTTCTTGTCAAGTTTCCATCCATTGCTTCTTGTCCTGACTTCAGATGCTTTGGAGAATAGCTTGACTCTCTCTTCTTTGTGGCAACCTTTAGATATTGGAACACTGCTATCATGTCCCCCCTTGTCTTTCTTTTCATTAAACTAGATCTACCCAATTCCAGCAGCTGTTCTTCATGTTTTTGCCTCTGGACCTAATGATCTTTGTTGCTCTTCTCCACACTCTTTCCAGAGTCTCAACATCTTATTTATAACTGGATGCAATATTCCAAGTGTGGTCTTACCAAGGAATTAGAAAGTGCTACTAGCACTCCATATGGTCTTCATTCTGTCCTTCTCTTAATTCAGCCTAAGACTATGTTGGCTTTTTTGGCAGTTGCGCCACACTGCTGGATCATATTTACGTGACTCCAAGATCCCTCTTGAAGTTACTACTATTGAGCCAGGTACCATCTATTCTGTATATGGGCATTTGGTTTTTCTTCCTTACTTTTCTCAACAATGAATTTCATTATGTTAGACAGGACCCAGTGTTCAAGTATGTCAAGATCCTTCTGTATCTTGAGCCCATCTTCTGGAGTGTTGGCTATTCCTGCTAGCGTGGTGTCATCTGCAAATTTGATGAGTACCCCTTTTATCCCCTCATCTGAATCCTTGATGAAGATACTGAAGAGTATTGAGCCTAAGACAGAGCCTCGGGGTACTCCACTGTATATTTTCCTCCATGTAGATGTAGTTCCATTAAGGACTACATATTGGGTGTGGTTGGACAGCCAGTTATGAATCCATCTGGTGGTGATGCTAACTCAGAAAAGGTCATTGACTTTGTTACACACTAATCTCGTGTTTTCCTTGGTTTTACAAGTTGAAAACTTATAAATGCTAATTCAGAAAGGTTTTAGCTTTCTTCATTATCTAAATATGGAAGGATTAGCATGTGTTTAGTGATACCATATAATGTTTTTATTAAGATGAAGAATAGGAACTTAACATCTATTTTGTAAGAGGCAATTTTTGGATACAAAAATTTCCTTAGCATACAAAATATATTAAAAATAGTAGTAAAATATATATTGCTATACAAAAAGCCCTTAGTGAAGATTTGTCTTAAAGTTGTTCACTAACTTGAACTACAGGAAATTAAGGAGTATCACCCTATTAAAATGTTTTTACTACCTTCATTGTATGACTTCAGGCTGAATCTGTCAAGACAACACGCTAATTTGGGCTTTTGCGAGTTTTTGTAGCTCAGGTTATCTTTGTATTTTATGTGTGTTACTGTATTTATATGTAAAACTTATCTGCATATTAAACTAATAGTATAAGCATGGATTTAATATCAAACAAAGAATATATATTTAATATCTTAAAATAACTTTATTTTCAATAAAATACGTGTCAGCAGAATTTGTCTCATTTGTTGTCTTATTTGTCTGAAATAGCAAGGTCATTTCATATATATTTTTTATTTATAAGCTTTAAGTGCAGTTTTAAAGTATTACACAGTACTGGTACATTTTAATATACCCATAGAGTTTGATAGAAGCTATTTCCAGAATGATTGTCTTATGTAAATACTGACATTCTATGATTCATTATAACATGTTTCATTACTTTGCCTCATCACAGAAATGATTTTATGAGATACTTTTTCAAATAAAGGAATAGACCAGATATTATCTTTTCATCTCTTCATTGAAATATTTTCCAGGTACTCCCATTGTTTAGCTAACCAATTTAGCTGCTATAGGCAAAAATGTAATGTTTTTTTACTCTGCAGTTTCTTAATCTGGGCATCAACTATGCATAGCAATTGAATCTTTTGTTTAGTTATATATTTCTTTAAACATATTCTTCCAAAATTCTAATACTTTATTGCATTCCCACCAAATATGAAAGAATGTTTGCCTTGACTGTCAGTTTCACCAGCCTCTCACAGAATGTTGATAAATTATACAGAAGCTTGATGCTACTGATGTAGAAGTTTAAGATATAATTCCTTTTATTAATACTGATAAAATTTCTTGGTGCTGCCATAGATTGGCAAATATCTTTACTTTTAATTTAGTATTTATTTTTAAATAACTAAAAACACAATTGTTCCTCTCTTAAGTTCTGAGTTTCCTTTAGTCCTGTGGCAACTTGCCATAATACATTTCAAGTTTGTTTTTTGTAGCCCATCTTTATTATTTTTACAAATAACTCAAGGCAGTGAACATATCCAACGTATCATTTTCCCCACAACAGCAACCCTGTGAGGTAAGTTCGGCTGAGAGGAGTGACTGGACCCAGCTCACCCAACTACGGCAATGGGAGGATTTGAATTCAGTTTCATGCTTTTTAGTCTGGTGCCTTAACAGCTAGACCAAACTGGCTCTTAAGTTAGAACTGAAATGTGTAGAATAAATTCTGAAATAAATTCATCCTTCAAATTCAGCATATGTGGGTAGTTATTGTTGAAATTCTTAATTCAAATTATTGAGAATAGATATTCTAGAATTGAGCATTTTATATTTCAGACCATTGTTTGGAAAATTCAAGGCATGGTTTATGCCCCCTGGGCTCTTCACTATATTTTAAAGAGATGTCCCATTTTTTGTGGCATGTTTTTATAGTATTATATGTTGATTTAAAACAGAATAAAGCTTGTTTCTGCCAATTAGAATTTGATCAATGTTTATTTTTTGAGAGGATTTGAAATCAATTTTGAAAGCGCCACAACTTTACTGCTGCTGTACAACTCAAAATGTTTACATAAATCGTATCTCTTAAAAGTCCAAACAGGGCTATAATGATAGCCCATGCTAATTCCTAATTATCTAATATTTGAAGGGGAAGATCTAAGGTATAGGAAATATTTTTGTCTATGGAGTGTATAAACGCCAACTATTGTGGAATTTATAAGCTGAAGACTGACATTGTTCTTTTGCATTGGAAATTATAGTTATGTCATTGACAAATACATTCAATAGTTTTTACCTATGTTAATTCCCTTAATTTAGTCATTTGCACAAAGTATATTTTGATGACTTGATACTTTTTGCTATGAGAAATTCATGGACTAAATATCCTCGAAGGAGCTGGGACTGCACTGGCAGACATTGGCCAGTTAAATTCTAGTCAGCAGGCTTTCTCAATAAAGGAGAGATTGTGAAATTCCCCATTTGCACTCTGGATTGTTATGCCTTGTGAACAGACTGCAGAAACTAAGGTTGTAGTTGGGTCATGAGTAAGTGGCTGGGAATGGAAGGATTTAAATCAAGCTCATAGCAGTGGTGCAATAATTAAACACTTTTGGAAGTAATTAATTTACAGTTAATAGATTTTTGGAGCAGCAGGATAAGAAAATTTGACTTGGTGGATCAATTGTTCTGGATTACAAAAAAACTTGGTAAAAAGCATAACAAGGATTTATCTTACTATCTTGAGCTGCTTCAGATTTTATGCTTTTAAAATAGTAATAAAATATAGCCAACCAATGTATTTTGACATAAGCATGTGCTTAGAGATGAAATTAAAAAGGAATATAAAAAAATAATTTATACAGGAGAGCAATCCTGTTATATACCTAATACTGTAATTTATTCTTGACTGGAAATATTTATAAAAATACAGATGTAAAAATGCAGTATGTTATTAGAATGCATAATGTAAGAAACCAGAATACATTGCAAATGATAACATTTCTAAAGGAAAAAAAAAGATCCCACAATCAATTCCCAGTAAAAAATTAACTTTTACTCAAATGAAAACCAGTTCTAGGTCAACGGCAGTGTATTCAAAAGTGTATTCATTTCTTAAAAAGATGTTTCTATTGATTTGCGTTATTGAAGAAATGCTGAAATTATGAATAAGCGTAAAATTGATTAAATGATATCTAGTAAAACTGGCCATAAAAAAGAACATATAATTTAGTGTATTGTGCAATTAATTGTCACAATGGGCATTGCAAAAACAATCCTGCCACGTGTCCCAAAATTGCCGCTCATTGGCTTGCAAAATCTTTCACAAAGAACAAGCCAAGAGGTAGAACATTGATGTATCTACAGTAATTCCCTAAGCTGGAGTTATCTGTATTATTAGATGCTAGCTGGCTCAGGAAAAAAATCTTGCTTTGGGATATAAACTGTTAAGCATAAACACAAAACCCAGTTTAAATATAAATCCAATAGTCAGCTTAATGTCAGCTAGGAAATTCCCCCTCTCCTTTTATTCACCAAAACAAACTTTCCCAATTATATTGCTCAGGCTGACTCGTGCCTCTCAACTCCATTGAGGGTTTAGTACAGTAACAATAATGCAAACATCTCCACAGAATATGAACACTCCTGAGCAAAGCCAAGTGTACTAAAGAAGGGTGCTGATATTATCCAAATGTTCTGATGGATGGAAAAGACAGTAGCATTTTAATATTAAAACAACTAGAGCATGAAGCATTGAAATTATGCTTCTATGAAATGCAGTTTTTAAAGTGTATAGATTGTTATCAGGTGCTGAAGATTACGGTAGCTGATACAACACAACATTTATAGGAAATGCAGCATCAATATTATAAAATCAAAATCTTAGGAAGATAAAAACACGAATTTAAATTTTCTGCTGCCTTGGAAAGAATGCTTAGACAAAGTTAAAACTTCATTCTACTGCAGTGAATAAAAAAGGGCTTGGATGAAATTGTATAATTACCAGCAGAAATAAAAATGAGATCAGCTGGTAATTATACCATTTCACCCAACCCACTAATGAAAAAGGCTAATTTCCATGTACGAATATCCCAGTGCTTAATGAATGGAGATCTCCTGTGTAGGCAAGAGGGAGGAGTTGTACTATTTGCATTGTGAAGAGTGGAATGTAAGTTGGTACTTGGAAGAATAGACTCTTGGAATGCTCTGAGAAAGACAAGTACACTAACACTAATTCCAGAATACTGTGTTGGTCCAATATTACTTTTTTTAAATACCTGCTAGTTAAAAAACAATAGTGATCCTTTCTCATTCTCCTCCCCTCCCCTGTATTTATAAAAATCTGCAAAGATACACTGAAAGAAGAGATACAGGAAGTGCAGTTCCATCCAGTCCAGCTGAGACTTCTGTATTGCTTGGCATTCTACCCAAACACTCCAATTATCTGTTCATTTCAGAAGCTGCCCATGGCAAAGAGGATCGTAGGGTTTCCTAAAGATTCAGAACCTGTTGGAGCACTTAAAGCTAAATATCTTTAACAATGTCCCCATACTCTGGTTTCTCTTCAGATCGTATAACTATGTCCCCCAAGCAATTGATATTGATCTCTCTGCCCCTCTGTATAAATGTATGCGTATACGTATGTATGTATGGCACAAAGGTATCTTTATATAGCACAAGAGTACACAGCGTGGATACTGCTGATATTTCCAATGGGACAGAATATGTTAAAAAGTATACTTTTAACCAAGTCCAAAATCCCGGGAGTTTATAAGTCACCTACAAAGACAAAGGACTGGCAAAAATTCTTTCAGGATGTACTCCAAAGCAAAGCTGCTAGTTGATTTCAGCTGTAATAGTTCTGCTTCAATTTGATGTTGGAAGAGATGTTCAGATTTTCAGAACAGTAACTGTATAGTCACGTGAAGAAATCCTTTGTAGGAGATGCAGGAAAGAGCTTGACAAAAGGAGATACATGCAGAATGTGCTGGGTGGGAATATTCATCTCCAGCTGACACAATTCCAATACTTTCACTGTTGTCTTTATAAATACTGCATTGCTTTCAATACAGTATGGAAACTGTCCACTGGAAGTGATGAATTCAGACTAGTCATCTATAGTTGGCAACCAAAAGGCCTGAATAAAGAACAGAAGATAACAATGTTCAAGAAGGATTCTCTTAAAACAATGCCAAAAACTAATATACAGCATCAGCAGGCAATCCTGGCTATATTGTGATGGCCACCTATGCCCTTTATTTAATAGCTATCCAAATGATTATGCAGCAGCTGTGCAGAAACAATATTTTTCTACTCTATCACTAATAGGGAAGTAGCATCAATCAGAGAGGTAACTCAAGTTGCAAGCACTTCCTGCAGGCAAGGCTGTAGGGGTGTACAGTGGTGGGCAACCAGCATTCATGGCCCTTTAGAAATTCAGTTTCTAAACTGTGATACAGTTTTTACTTTATAAGAATCTTCGTATGTTCCCTGACTGTCTTTAACACCCTGACTTTTCTGGTATTACATTGTGATTGATCTAATGTGATACTAGAAGATTAAAACAATGCACCTACACATTTTTCAGCCACCACTAGTTCAGTAACGCAGGGGAATAACTTGGTGAACAGCTTAGCTTCATCTGTCACAAAGTGACATAATTAACACAATTCAAATTGAGAGAAAAGACCATTTTAATTCAATTATCTTTTGTTGTGTCAGTAGAATTCTCTAAGCAGAAGTGCATAAGAATATTTGTAAATGTATATTTGTAAGGAACTTTTTGGCAGAGGAAAAATAGGCTAGAAAAACATTATGTATAAATAGAACAGCATTTTTATCATTAACACCACTATTACATTCTGAATGTAAATGATCCATTACTACAACCCAAATATATTTTAAAATAAATTATTTTGGTTTTTATTAAATAGGAGTGTTGGGAGAAGATCAACCACAATCAAATTCAGTATACCAATTTGGTATAATACAGAAACCAGAATGCATATATGTAGGACAAAAATGCATGGTGTTTATTTAAATCAATCTGAGTGCCAAACATTTTCTATTTCGACTATTCAATCCACATTACTCAACTGGCATAGGCCAATGGGATTCTTAAAATGATACTCTTCCATATACCAGGGCTTTTAAATAATACTAAAGGAAGGATCAGCCTCTGAATAGACATCTGAAATATGATTTACCACGCTTTTAAAATATTTATTTAAATAGAAAAATGAATATTTTTCTGCCTACCCAGAGAGTCATCCAAGCATACAGAAATAATTGTCTATTGCAGGGGTGTCAAACTTGATTTCACTGAGGGCTGCGTCAAGGTTATGCTTGCCCTTGGGGGCCAGGGAAGGTGTGGCCAACTGACGTTACTCCTGTCAGGGGCATCTGTGATGGCCCAAGCACTCTGCCAGTGAAAACGGGCTCCCGCTCTGTTCTCAGCTGCAACAGCCTCCTGCCACCCTCTGCCAGTGAAAACAGAGCTCAAGAGGACCATGCACATGCCCCCCACAAGCTCCGATTTTGCTGGCAGAGGGTGGCAGGTCGTCGTGGCTGAAAATGGAGCCTGGGAAGGCCCTGTGCAGCCTTCCTGAGCTCTGTTTTCGCTGACAGAGGCACCGCGAACCGGTCCTTTGCTGTTTCTAGGAAGGCCCTATGGGCCGGATTTGGCCCCCGGGGCCTTGAATTTGACACCCCTGGCCTATTGTCTAACCTGAGTGTGACTTGGGGAGGGGTCTTCCTTACAGAAATAACATATTCATTTGTGACAATGAGGAAAATGGAGCTATAGTTTTGCTTCTTTTTTAAATATCGGAGAAACAGCATTTTGGTAAAAGGAAGTAGCAGAATGATATCCCATGAGCACTACTTTGCCACTTCTCCAGATCCACACCATGTTCTAGTTGCAGTAATGACTTCAACCAGCACATTATGCCTAACAGGAATTTTCAGAAAATAAAAATGACTGTAGCCTAGTTGCTTTGTTTGAAAATATCCATCTGCCTAGAAAAAAAGATTAGGGATATTAAGTGGAATATGGACAGTATATCCGGGCTGTCAAAAGTAGATGCTGATTCGATAGTTTTCTACACTTTTCTACTACTATCTCATGGAACAACCCATGGAATTATAAGGTTGTACATGACACTGCAGGTCATCTATTCCAACCCTTGTCCAGCGCAGATCTGCTAGAGGTTCTCTGGCAAACTTTGTACAGAAAACTTTGAGCAAAGGAGAACTCACCATATCATGTGTTTGCCTGTTCCACTGGCTAATTATGTTGTGTAATCAGAAAGTCCTTCCTGTCATTTAGCTTATCCACAGTTCTTTTAGCTTTAACCTGTTGGTTCTGGTCCTTCCTTCTGGGTCAATATAGAATAAACCCATTCCTTCTTCAGCATTACTTCAGATATTTGATGATTACAATCTTGTCTCTTAGATGCCTCATGTCAAAGAGTGTACAGACTAGTGGAAAACAAATGCATCTGATTGCTTCCTGGTAAAAAGATATTTTGGGAATAACCATACCTGCTCTAAAAGTTTTTGTTGCATTGTTTTTAATTTGGAAGCCTTTTTACAAATAGGCAAACTCCCCATGGTGGCCATTTTGTGACATAATTAATAATATGGTCTCAAAATTTCAACATAATGTAGAGAATTAACAAGACTTACAAAGAGTAGTGGTATAGTATTGATAATAATCTGTTGATCTTTTTAACTTAAGTACAGTCAATCCAGAAGGTACCAATAAAAGATAATATTTGTAGGTCAAGTCTGAAAGGAGGGGTCCTTGGTGCCCTCTGAGCTGGGTTGTTTTCTAGAAGATGTTGGGTAAGGAAACATCTGTAAGAAAACCACCAAGCTCAGAAAACACCAAGGTCCCCTCAATCCAAAAGGACTTGATTTGCTTAGAATTTTGAATCAACTTAGGTTTCCTTACCATATTGGAGCATGCGCTGGCAAATGTCATAAACTTGGGATTGAATTGCAAACAGGTAATGGGTCCCGTGTGTTTCCCATCAAGCACTGCTACCTTCATTCCAGTCTCTCCGTTCCAGACATGAATCTTCCCATCCTCTGATCCTGCAGTTTCAATCAGAATCAGTTTCAATCAGAATCAGCAGAATCAGGACTGACTGATTCATTATCACGTAAATAGCAATAACACATTGTAGCAAAACTGAAGCATATAAAAATCCTCCCCAAAAGATACAAACCACTTGAATGATTTATGGAAGTGACCCTAAAATTATTTTATATAATTGGTGCTGCATTTATATATATACAGGAAATGTAATTCTCTTACCAATCATTATAAACTGAGAATCTGGAGTGAATGAAGCTTCCAATGTGACAGCTTTGCTATTATTATATCCCTGTAAAAAGAATAAGATGAATATAAATTTGAACAAACTCTGAGGTGGGCTGGATGAGAGAGACAATGACTGGCCCAAAGTCATCCAGCTGGCTTCCATGTCTAAGGGAGGCCCAGAACTCACATTCTATTGGTTTCTAGTCCAAGTGCCTTAACTACTATGCCAAACTACCTCTCAAATTAAGCCTTAATTAATGGGAAAAAATCTGAATAGCATTACAAAGACACCGCCTATAATTTTCCCAGGAAAATTTAAAAACCAAAGAGTGGAAAATTGTTGCCATCTCTGAACTATTTAAAAATCCAAAATGGACCACAGAACAGGGGATTTTTCTTCTTGTCATGATTAATGAGAATGCATACTTGTAGCTATGGTAGTAAAATTTAAAATAATTTATTTCTTAACTCCATGCATTGAAAGAGTATAAGAGGATGGGAGGATGCTAAAACGTAATTTAAAGCGTGATTTTATGAAGACTTTATCCATTATCTTTTCATCTATTTATTCCAGTAGATCTCTTTCAATTAAGAAGTTACTCTCAGGTATTCCAGCTTAATGGCTCAGTTTTACATAAGGGATGCACTATCAAACCTCAATTTTCACTTAATAAAAAGGGGCCAGCAAAAATAACCTGATGAATTAAGTACCCTTATTTTCAGCTATAGCAGTGTCTTCTACTGCAATGCTAACTCAATATTCCATAAATCTTGTCTTAATTCTTAATTCTAAAACAAAGACCATATGAGGGGCTATAGAAATGTTGCTCACTGTAAATGTATGAAGAACCGCTCCTTTAAAGGCATCAATGAGTCGTATGATCCCTCCATTAGTTGAAATAAGAACGAGTTTTCCATCATTGCTGAACTTTAGGCCAGTCCACTCACAGGTTCGGTCATATTGCATCTTAAAGGTAGCAAATGGACCCTTCAAAAAAGAAAGACAGATGTTGCCATGCAGCAAAACTATCCCAGATGTTCAGATCATTTTGCAAAGTCTACTATACTAGGCAGACTTTGTCTGACTTGGGAAGGAATTTTCATTTTCTTAGACCACAGAACTTGCCAAGGATACCGAAAAGTGTTTATGCTTCAATTCCTAGAAGTCTCAAGTTCAATGTTTTTGCCTTTATATGCCTGAATATTAAATCTACGATCCTAGGAATTTCATCTCAGAAAAATGCCATATTTAGAAATCTTATGAGGAGTTGCACTTAAACATACTACTTACCTTATCAAAGGAGCGAAGATCATAAAGTTTCACCATTTCGGAATTGACCCCTGCTGCAAAAATCAGCCCCTCTGGATCAAATGAGCATACAGGTTTTCCTTGTGGATGCATCAGACCCTAGATTTTGAATACACACACATATATATATTCATCCAGAATTTGATATAAGATGACCAGCTATATAAATGTTGTAAGTAACACACACACACACACACACACACACCTACCTACCTGAGAACAAATGCATCTTTGTGAGCTACATTAGTTACCTGTTTGTTTCATGTAGCTGGTCATTACCTATAAAGCCCTTTTTGGTGATGGGCCAAATTACTTGAGGGACTGGACTGTCTGTCTACCAGTTATTTCCTTGGCTTATTTAATCTCCAAGTTCCTTTGACTAAGCAATATGATCTACTGGGATTTTGGAAGCAGCATTCCTGTGCTGTGGTACCTATCCTCTGGAATGAGATTTCCCCCAAAATCTGATTGACTGATCCCACCTGTTGATGTTTCAAAGGAACTTGAAGACTGTGCTGTACACCTGAGGCTTTGAGTTGTATAGGTTTGTGTCACTTACATTTCTGTTGGGTGCTTGTCATCCTTTTCATTTTTTATTCTTATCTCTTACTGTATTTTTTGTTCTGTTTTGAATAATTGTACTTGTGGGCTACCCAGAGTCATTGGGAGTTGGGCAGGGTATGAATTTAAATAATAATGATTAATTAAAGCCAGGATGTCTTAGAAGCATCCATGGTTGATCTATATTAATTCTCCAAACTGTTAAGTAGTTAGAACCATGTGTTTGTGTTTCCAATGTGAAAAAGAGACCTTTTGATTACGTGTTCATTTTCACTGTTGAAAAGTCAACTCCCATGTGATTAAGGTAAATCTCAGGTTGAGTTAACAAATGCAACTGCATGTATTAACAGCGATCTATTTAAATAAAGTGATACCATCTCTAACAGAAATGCAAAACAATCATTTCTGAAATACTGCTTTTTGTTGAAAAGGAGGTGATCTAGAAATGTACTGAAAGGTTTGCACAGGAAATAAAATCTGTAATCTACAATCTATATAACACTTGAAATACATTAACATGCTTCATGTAGACTTTAGAAGCTTACCTGACAATTTGGTGACCGAAGATCCCAAAGTCTGATGGTCTTATCAAGTGAGCCAGATATAAAGGTATCATCCACTGGAGACATAGATAAAGCAACAACTCTGAAATGAAGAGGGAAAAAAATAATGCAGCCAAAGCAGTCTGCATCATATGCCATATATAATATTTTATTCTTCGAAAAAAGATAAAAATTTAGGCAACGTAAGTAAAAACAGAACAAAATATATTGTAGATTAGTTATAATGACTCTTATATGTTTAATTCTTCCTAGAATCAAAGCAATATAAAAATTATAAGCTGTACTTTACTCATCTTACCTCTTGCTATGTCCTGGAAAGTATCTAATGTATTTATTGTCATGAAGAGAAAGGTATCTGATAGTATCTGTATGGAAACATCAACAAGGCAAACATTATATAAAAGTACTCTCTAATGCAGCTTGCTTATTAGAGTAAGACTTTTGTTAATATTAGCCAACTAGGTTTGCACATCTCACATTTTAATAATGGAATTAACTATGGTATCCAAGTTCACATACTTTCAGCCATGAACCATAGTTCATAGTTCAACCGTGCATACAAAGATTTAGCGCTATGTATGAATTCAGCTATATGGTTTGGTATTTTATATGAACTAAACACATATAAAAATCACAGTGAAAACAAACCATAGCATAACAAAATATGTAAATCCAATCAGCTATTGTGGGTGTAAACAACACAGTCACGAAGTGTAACCTTCTGCAAGAATCTGGCTCAAAAAGATACATACGGTATTTCTATATCCACAGATATAGAACCAGAATTCAGTTAATTGCTATAACAATTTGTATATGAAACTCTGATTACAACCTTATATTTTAAAGCAGATAAACAATGTAAAAGCAACAAATTAGTAGCATATATAAACCATGAATATGAAATCAAGAATAATGTGTAATATTTTATTGCAGCATTTCATAACTAATTTAAATGTAGATGATTGTTAAGTACAGGATGAATGCATTGGAAAGTTGCTAAATTATAGGATTTTCTTAAAAACCCATTTATCTGTAGGTGATCAAGTCTCAAAGTATATGTAAGTCAGCTGGTACAACAGATTAAGTATACTTTCCCTACAGGATAAGTCCATTTTTCTTTCTTCAAATATAAACTAAATGATACCAATTTATGCCTGCAAGCTCGTATTTTTGCAAGTTTTTCTATTTTGTGTAAATAATCTGCTCCAGGATTTTCCAATGAATCAGCAAGCATTTATTCCAAGGCATAGTTTTACAGAGAAACATGAATGAACAAGATTAGACCTAAAAGTTTGAAGAGCCAACTCTCCACTAAACAAAGGATCTACAAGGAAATCTGCAACATATACAAGCATTTGAGACAAACTGGTGCTTTCCAGAGAACAACTGTTACCTGGCACCAAACACCAAACATGGGCAGGAAATTTCTTCTTGTCGTAAAGCTCTGCCCCAGGCAAGGCAGTGGCCTGTACAGTTATCTCCTGTACCGGGTGGTATCATAGACCCTCAAACTGTACAAACTACTACCTCAGCCTGGAACCAGGCAATGTGCAGTAAGCAGAAGAAATGCTAAAAAATCAAGAATTCTTCATAAAGGATGGTATGAATAGACTTAGTTCACATTCAAGGTATAATTCAGACACACTAATTTCTAACGGGAAAAAAGAAAATTAATTTATCTGTGTCTTTGTATAGAATAGAATAGAATAGAATAGAATAGAATAGAATAGAATAGAATGGAATAGAATGGAATAGAATAGAATAGAATTCTTTATTGGCCAAGTGTGATTGGACACACAAGGAATTTGTTTTGGTGTAAATGCTCTCAGTGTTCATAAAAAGAAAAAAACACATTTGTCAAGAATCATAGGTATAACAACTTAATAGAAGTCAAAGGGTACATAGGTATAATACTTAATAGAAGTCAAAGAGTACAAATAAGCAATCAAATCATACTAGGAAACATAATAAGTGATCAAATCAAGCTAGTAAACAGTCAATTTTTAAAAAAACCATAAGGATACAAGCCACAAAGTTACATTAAGTGGGAGGAGATGGGTGAAAGGAAGGATGAGAACATGAATAGTAATAGTAATGCAGACTTAGTAAATAGTTTGACAGTGTTGAGGGAATTATTTGTTTAGCAGAGTGATGGCGTTCCAGAAAAAATTATTCTTGTGTCTAGTTGTTCTGGTGTGCAGTGCTCTATATGTTTGCTTTCTCATAAGAAAAATGGCCAAAATATTTCCATTACTATGCATGAAATACAGTGATTAACATAACATAACATAACAATATAACATAACATACATAACAGTGCTCTTCTCAAATACTTTTTTTTAACATCAAGCAATTGGAAAGCAAAGAAAGAATTTGATCAGGATTATTCCACCTGTATCATCTTGCAGCATATGAAACTGATTCTCAGTGAGTGAAGATGAATATATATGTCCCAGGATAATATTGCAGGATCCAACTTTGGTTGGTTGCCGGGAACAGAGTTTTAAGCTTCTGAACTTGTGCTGGAGCCCATCTTCAGGTAACTTCTCTCTAGCTAGAAGATGGGCTCTTCTCTGAAGATGGGCTCCAGCACAAGTCCAAAAGCTCAAAAGACAAAACCTCTGGTCCCGGGACTGACTCAGATTGGATCTTGCTTCTCAGTCTCACAAATTTGTGATACAAGCAGGAAAGTAATAGTAACATAGAGTAAATAATATAAATTAAGCACAATAATGAGTTACATACAAAGATGCATTAAAATGCTCCATCTAATAGCCATATGGCATCATCAATACACATTCACTGCTAATGTGATAATTAGAATGATACATCTTCTACGGTGCCCTCTGGGACCGACTTGATCAGAAATTTCTCTGTCTTTAACATGGTCTGGTTACTGGGCTAGAACTATACAAATCTATATTTTATTAAAGCTTTTAATTTTTAAAATATTAGATAATTTCCCCTTTTCTAGTTCCCTCATTTCTGACACAAGACAAGAATACACCAATGATGTCTAATTGTATACATCACAATCCTGAGACAGGCTGGAGACATTGTTAAAATTCTGTTCCAGTGCCTGGAAGAGGTGTAGGTCTGTATGAGAGAGAACAGACTTAAATAAATGCTAGTTAGTTGGAGCTACAATACTATTTCTATTCTAGGACTCCAACACACTCTCTTTGTCTCTGGATGGAGTTGCATTGCCCCTGGAAGAGATCTATGACTTGAGAGTCCTCCTGGATTTGTTTTCTTTTGTTTAATCCACAGGTGGAAGCTGCAGCCATGAGGATCTTTGCCAACCTTTGGCTGGTGCAGCAGTAGTGACCTTACATGACACAGGAAGACCTGATTACAATAGCCCATGAGCTCATTACCACCCTTATTAGACTTGTCATGCCCCTAGTGGCTAGTGACTCTGAGGGAGAGGAGGAACAGCTGACAGGGAGTGGAAGTGTGGCTCCGGAGGTTGTTGAGGAGGCTGGGGAAGGACAGAGGCCAGCTGAGCAGTCAAGAGGAGGACCCAGCCCATCCCCTATCCATCCTAGGGCATGCAGGGAGGAGAGGATAAGGGAGATACGTGGTCTACTCGGGAGGAGAGGGCCTTGATCCTCTTCATGGGCTGCAGATGTGACAACTGTATAAGAGTTTGGACCTGCTAATGGCAAACGCTGGAAACAAATTGTGTAAATATCTCTAGTTTATAGTTCCTCTCTGAGTCTGGTGTCCTTCCCAGTGTGTGTTATCTGTGGACATCCTCCAGCCCTTATCTTGCCTGGTTTGTGGTTGCTTTTTTCCTTCTTCGTGTAACTGTGTGGGAGTTGTTTTGTCTTCCGTCAAAGATATTTGGAGCTTGGAAGCAAACTGAAGGAATAAAAGGGGCTTCACCTGTTTTCTGTGACTGTGTTTGTTTTGTATCCCACCCTGGGTCATCACAAAACTGCGGCATTGTGTCTTACATAGGGCTGCCTTTGGAGACAATATGGAAGCATCAACAGATGCAAAATAAAGTGTCTCTGGTGTGAAGGAAATAAATAATAAGTTATTCTTTTATAAAAGTATCTAGTGTATTATTAACCTATGATGTTCTTTTTGTTGTGTATTAACCCCAGAGTATATTCAGTTAAATAGTATGCGATGACTTGCTACAATCTTCTTGGAAAATAGGAACATCCGCCCAAGGCGAAGCTACAAGTAAACAAGATATCTGTTGTCTTGAAGAAATTGTCAAGTCGACCCCTTAGCTTATAGTATGACTTAGAGATAATGAGGGGACTGGGGAGGCCTTCTTAGGTGTGGCAGGCATTGTGTAGAGGGTATAAAATGTATTGCTTGAATATTGGATTTTGTTCTCCTTGTACTCAATCCACTTGGGAAGACACTTGGAGGCCGCCTTTGCAAACGCTTTTTGAAATAAACCTTTGAATTGTGAACCAGACCTGTCTCCGTATTGTGAGGATAAAATTATTTGTGACTTACATCTCACAGGTGCTTAGCGGAGTGGACCACTTATACCTGATTTTTTAGGTCTCTAACTGGTTTCCAATTAGCTTTCAGGTACAATTTAAAGTGCTACTTTTAATTTTAAAGCCATTTATCCCTTGACACCTAGTTACTTGCAGGACTGCATTTGCTCTCTAGAGTTGGTCTCAGCACTTCCAATCATTTCAGAAGCAGCTGTTTGTCTCCTATTCAGGGTAAGTTAGTAGCAGAAACCCAGAAGCGTTGTTTTGCCATGATAGGACTGGCCCTCTGGAAAGTCCTCTATAGGGAGATTTTTCATCTCCAACACTGTCCACTTTCTGAAAAAAAACTGAAGTTTTTTTTTTCCCAGAGGATCTTTGGGTCCTAAAGTTATGAATTAGGTCTGGGTTCAATTAGTTTGTTTATTTATAACTCCCTGTATTTTGTAAGCCACTCAGTTTTATGATTGCAGCAGGATACAAATTTGTTCAATAACAACAACAACAATAATAATCCAACAAATATTTTATTAATTGAGGATAGCAATGAATCAAAAGTAAAAACTGCTGTCTGTGAAAGAATTAGAAAAAGCAAAAGACATGGAAAACTAGTTGGTACCAAAGAATCAGGAGGAAATGTATGAAAAGGAGACCCTGAAAGAAAAAGACATGCCAACTAGATGTAAATTTTCAGAGACTTTCAAGTTAAAATGTGTACTTTGTAAGATTTCAGACTTTACAGGAACATGTAAAGGATTTTAGGCCTTAATGACATTTGTGTGTTGTCTGTGGTTGCTAAGAAAAGCATACAAGGTCTCCAGGGTAAATAAAGAAACTGCTGAATTAGGCAAAAGAACTTGCAGAAGCCCAAAGATTTTTGAGGGAAACTTTGAAACGACAAAAGTAAGTGAAAAACTGCTGCTTAAATGGATAAGAGGGTCTACAGGGACTGATATGCTTAACGGGGTATTTTATTGATTTGATAAAGGACAATGATTTGCATTTTTACTGATATGCACTGTTCCAATCTAATGATCCGGAGGAAGTGGGGAAGAGAAGTTTTTCTTGTTTGCAAGTTAAAAGCCATTCCATTAAACGTACAATTTATTCCTTGACAAACACTTTGTTAATTGTTCAAAGAATAGAGAAAAGAATAGACAAACGTCTTTTTAACCAATATTAAATTGCTAGTGTACGCTTGCATTTCATTCTGATTTACTTCTGACTCAAAAGCTGATCAGGAAATTATCTTAAAACAGTGCTTTAAAATTAGGATTTAAAATTAAACATTACACTATCCATTAACAGCTTCAATGAATAGACTATTAATTTCAGTCAAAATCAGTCTTCTCAAATCTTCAATACTTATTAAAGTGTTAAATATCTAATACGCATAGGCAACTATCAGGAAAAATGGCTCACTTACCATCTATTTTATTGGAACTGTAAACAACCGTGTTGGCAGCATGAGTGTATCTGATGAGATCAACTCCATATTTTTTACTATAAAGTGTTCTCTTGGGCCTGCCAAGGGGGAAAAAAGTAATAATTATAGAAAAATTCTGTTTTGCCATACAGGTAGTCCTTGACTTAATGACCATAACTGAGCCCCAACTTTTCATTGCTAATCCAATGAGTTTAGCCCCATTTATGATTTTTTTTGTCAGTGCAGCTTTAAAGTGAAGCATGTGGTCATTAAATGAATCTGGCTTTTCCTCCATTGACTTTGTTGTTGGAACCTGGCTGGGAAGGTTACAAATGGTGACCACAGGACAGCACAGCGGTCATAAATACATGGCAGTTGCTAAGCGCCTGAATTTTGATCATGTGACAGTGGGGATGCCGTGATAATTATAAATGAGAAATATGGTCACTTTTTTCAGTGCTGTTGTAACTTCAGATAGTTGATCACTAAGGAAATGATTACCTGTAACTACCTGTACACAATGTTAATTCATAAGATAGAATAACTATAAACAGTGTGTGTGTGTGTGTGTGTGTGTGTTGACAACCTGAATTTTCATCATATTATATTTCTAGTGTGTGCAACTAAGATATGTTTATATTTAGTGATAGTTTCCTCAGCAAGACTAGTTTTTGGTTAATATATATAAAAAAGAAAACCATTAAAACATTAGGTGACCAAGTCAAATTATACATTACCAAATATAGAAATATATGTGCATTCTTTAGTCAGCTTCAACAAGACTTCAGTTAATAGCAGGCTTGTAATTTTGCAAGATGACTGTTAGCATTTTTTAAAATTTAAATTTAGTCCTTTCATGTCAAAATCTCTAAGTCTAGAAATAATACCTTGCAAGGCATGGAGGTGCTACAGTCTGTGTTTTTTTATGATTAGATTTCAGCAAATTAGCAGAAGAGCTGGAAGCACCCTTCTTTTTAACCCAAATATTTAGGGAATAAGCTCTTTGCTATAATCTAACTTGGAAAATGCTGGTCACTTTAATGATAGCATTTAACAAAACTTTTAAATTTGAAATAAAATCTAGGACTAAGTGTATTTTATTTTTAAACAGATTGATAGTACTATTATTGAATTATAACCTATATTGCTCCCTAGACTGACACACAGCAAAAAAGCCCCTCTTTGAGAGAGATGAGCAGCTTAGAAATATGAAATATAAATAAACAAAACAGGATGCAATTTTAACAGTGACAGTGGAGAGGGATAACAGTATGGTTAGTATTGATATTATATTTGCACAAGGTTTCAGTTCTTATTTATGTATTTATGAGGCATATGCCTGCTTGTCCTAACAACAATAATTGTGGGCAACTCACTCCAACAGCAATAAAAAGATAAAAGAAGCAATGAAAACCAGCACCCACAAAACAACTCCTGGCACTCTAAGCAACATTCCCTAATACATAAACAGTCAGAATCACTGGGTTTCAGCCTTACCCCATCCCAATGCTTGGGAGAAAAGCCAGTTCTTTAAAGCTTTTTGGAAGGTCAAAGTGTTAGGAACAGTGTGGATCTTAGTGCCTGGCAAGAAATATTTGTTCCTGTTACCAGAAAAGTAGCTGAAGTAAAGCTATTTTTCTTGGCTGAAAGGTGAAAAACACATCGTTTATCTGCAAGCTATCCAAAACCCCATTTAAGAGTCTAAGCTGGTGCAGATAAAACAACAACCACATCCCACCACTCCCATTATTTTAGATTTTAAAACATCTAAGTTAATAAAAGGGTCATGAAATCTTAAAAGTTAACTAACAAAAGATTTCTGGATATTTTCCCCAATATTCAACCACTCTCCTTTTTGCTTTATACGTTAAACTACATTCAAACTAATTATCAATAACATTTGCTTGAAAGGATACAGTACCTATCTAAATAAGAATTTTTCAAGTTTGAAGATTTAACAAATTTGCTTATTCTTAAGAAACTGAGAAGGTCAGCCTCATGCTCAAAAATTAAAGAATGCCTGGCAAGCGTGAAGGTCAAATACTTTGCTGACAGATAGTTTTAGATTTGGGACAGTTTACATCATCATAAAAAACAGGCAATATCTATTTCCAACTTCACTATCTACTTCATTAAAATCCACTATGAAACTGCATTTGCAATAATGATCCCCAAATCATTGAGTTCCCATCTATACAGAAAAATAAATACAGGACAGTTCTTGAAGTAATTACAGCTACAATTTCATTTCTATTGTTTCGCAGTAGTGAAAGTACTTAGTCACTTAGCAAGTAAGTAATTGCCTGGTGTGATTACTAAATTAACTAAGATCATAAAAGAGAACATTTGTAGCTCAGGGTTGAAATGAGTTCTTGGTGCTTTCTAAGCTTGGCTGTTTTCTTGCAGACATTTCCTTACCCAAATTAGGATAGCAAAAAGACTAGCAGAACACATCCATGAACACCTATTAGTTGTCAGAAGACATGATGAGAACTCCATCATTTCACAACCTATGAACAGACTTAACCATAGTTTCAACTGGGAAACTGACCATCCCAAACCAAGCCAAGCCAAAAATGCTAGAGAATTCCTGGAAGCCTGGCTCCCTGATAAATCGGCCATTAACAGGCACATAGAAGTAAACAATATTTACATACCATTCAAAAGAGACAAGCCAAAAAGGAAACATAAAGACCAGAACACAACACCCAGTTGAGCACAGATTAATACTAAGATTAACACCAGACCTGCAATCAAGAAGTAAACAATACCCCAAAGAACTTCTAAACAAGCTAACAATAACCACCTAACCAAAAAATCACCAAGACAACTACCACTACCACTGATAGGGCAAGCCACTAGAACTGTGGTAGTTCTCCCTGCAACGCAAAGCCTCGCAGATGAGCATCTACCTTAAAAAAAGCAACGCCTCCCCTCTTCCTTCAAAAACTCCGCTCTTTGTGGACTGGGCTTTGGATGAAAAAAAAAGCCGCTTCTATGCTTCCCCGATCCACAAAGGCCGCCTTATGCAGGGCCTCCTTTCCCGCTAAGAGCTCCTCGGATCCTCCCCTCCCCACTCCGGCTGCTCACTTTCCCTCCTGGCAGTCGTAGAGCACGATGGAGTCGTCGTCGCTGCTGGAGATGACGGTCTCGCCATTAGGGCTGAAATCGAAGCAGTTGATCTTGTCCGAGTTCTCGCGGAACACTTTGGCCACGCGGAAGCTCCGCAGCACGTTGTCCGTCAGCTTCATGCCGCCGCCGCCGCGGGGAAAGGGAGCCGGCGGGGCCTGCGCGCCGGCTAAGGTGATGGGAAAACGGAGACGGGCAGGGCGTGGGGTGGGGACTGGGGGAACGGGAAAGGCGGGAGAAGAAGGCCGAGCCGGCGAAGGACCGAAGCAACTTTTGCCCTCGGGCGGATTCCACTCAGGCTGCGGGAAAGAGGCGGCGGCAATTCCGGCTCATTGTGTCCGCCATTTTGCGGCTTTGGGGCGGTGGGGAGAGGAGTGGCGGTGGGGGCACGCGTGGGATTGTGGGCCACCGGAGGAAATAGAAGCGACGAAAAGGAGCAGCAACGGAAAGGCTACCGGTCTGGTGCATGCTGGGATACGCGAGTAAGGCCCGAGGCCGGCGAGGAGTATTTTAGGGCGGAGGAGGGGGGGGGGCGGCGAGGGGTGGGAGAAGCTGAAAGTGCGCGCAACGGATTGTGGGCTCTGAAGATGCCCCACTGCTGCTAGGCGGGGCTGTTGTGGTGGTGATTGCTTCCCATCCCTACCTAGGGTTGGAAACCTTGTCCCGCTCTTCTCCTTTTGGAGAGATTTGGGTCTGCAGGGCCTGCTATGCGGTGCCATGTCTCTCAAATTTGGCAATTTAAAGATCCTTGGATTTCAAAAACTGGCTGGGGGACTCTGGGTGTTCAAGTGCACACATCTTGTGCAGTCGCTACTCCACAGCACACCAGCTCCCCCCGTCCTCCACTCTCGTCCCAAATTCATGTTTTCAGGGTTCCCAAATTCTTTCCAAATTCAGGGTTTTCCCAAATTCATGTTTGTTGAATCGATGACACTATCTAGCCACTTCATCCTCTGCTGTCCTCTTCTCCTTTTGCCTTCAATCTTGCCCAACATCAGGGTCTTTTTCCAATGAGTCCTCTCTTCTCATTTGTTGGCTGAAGCATTTGAGCTTCAACTTACGTATCTGTCCTTACAAAGGATAGTCAGGATTGGTTTCCTTTAGGATTGACTGATTTGACCTCCTTGTCCAAGCACCACAATTCGAAAGCATCAATCCTTTTGGTGCTCAGCTTTCCTTATGGTCCAACTCAAAGCCGTACATTACGTCTAGGAAAACCATAGCTTTGACTGGACATTTATTGGCAAGGTGATGTCTCAGCTTTTTACTGTGCTGTCTAGGCTTGCCATAGCTTTCCTCCCAAGGAGCAAGCGTGTTTTAATTGCATGGCTGCAGTTACCATCTGCAGTGATCTTGGAGGCCAAGAAAATAAAACCTGTCACTGTTTCCATTCCCCCCCCTTCTATTTGGCAGGAAGTTTAGCTTTTTTAAGGTTGAGTTTCAAGTCAACTTTTCCACTCTCCTCTTACCCTCATCAAGAAAGTTGTCAAATTTGAGAAGAACTGGATGAAGAAAAGTTATGCCTTTCAAAGTATTATATATATATGAAGAGAAGATCCTGACTGCTTTTGTACATTGAACATTGATACTAGCCTTATATGTAGGATTGGGCAGTAAAAGAAAATTTATCAAATAACTGACCGCCCATCTCATGGAAAATTACTTTGGCAATGTACAACAGTCTAGTAAAATAAATATAAAATAGTTATATAAAATAATTATGTAAATTGTTAAAAACATTAACAACTAGACATTTTGTATACCATGCAAAAAAGTTGCCTTAAAAAAACTTAAATCCCCAATGTTAACACACGGATTAGTGAATGGATTATTATTAATAATAAATAGTAAATATCAAACACAGTTAAGCAAAGTCTAGAACAATTTTCTAAGGGTCAAGTAAACAGTAATTCTTACTGTTTAGAGCAGGGGTCTCCAACCCCAGTCTGTGGACTGGCGCCGGGGTGTGGCATGCCAGAAACCACTGTGCAAACAAGCGAAATCCCATCTGAGGGTTGCAGCAGCACATTCCCCCTCCTGTCTGTGGAAAAACCTCTCTCCATGGAACCAGTCCCTGCTGCCCAAAAGGTTGGGGGCTGCTGGTCTAGAGTAAGGGGAATGGGAATGCCTCAGTTGAATCTCCTGAGACCCATCTTTCATAGGCATTGAAAATCTTGAGTTATCAAAAGTTCTGTGGTTCCACTTTCTAAGCTTCCCTGGATGATCCACAGATTCTAGTATTAGAAGAGGAAATATAGCATCTGACTATATTTTATTTATTTATGAAACATACCCCATAATAGTCAAATGACTCTTGGGCAGGCATCATGTTACACATTATTATGGAATTCCTCATGTTCATGTTTTTTTCCTAAATTAAAATACTTCAAATTATATTACCTATCTCCTAAAGGAGAGGGTTGAGACTATTCCTGCCTTTCCAGTTCTGAAGTGTGTTTCATAAGAAATAGTAAAACATTCATTGTTATGCATTGAGATGAGTTCAAATACACTTCTTCATTTGCTGTTGGTAAATTATCGGGTCAGTCCGTCTGCTCTGATGTGTCATTTAAATTATCCCTTCTTTTGGAGGACCTGATTTGTAGTTTGGGACTGTTTCTAGATCTAGTCTCAACCTGGCATGGTTCCATAAATTAATTGTTCTCTTTCCAAGTAATAAAACGTTTATCTTCCACTCACAAGTCCAGTTGCTACAGCTGTAAGAACAGTGGGTACTAGCTTTCACAGTAATTAAGCAAATACTATATTGCTGGAAAGCAGAATATAATTGCAGTAGCCTTTTTGACTGTGACCGCTCCCCCCCTGTCAACAATGCCATTCAGTGGCAATCTAAAAGTTTTCTTTTAGAGGTAGCTAATACAGGTAGTCCTTGACTTAATGACCACAATTAAGCTCCAAATTTCTGTTGCTAAGCGAGACAGTTATTAAGTGAGTTTTTTCCATTTCACTACCTTCTGGTCTCAGTTGCTAAGTGAATTTACAGTTGAGTTGGCAACATGGTTGTAAAGTGTATCTGGCTTCCCCATTGACTTTGCTTGTCAGAAGTTCGCAAAAGGTGATCACACGACCCTGGGATACTGCAAGCATCATAAATATGAGTCAGTTGCCAAGCATACAAATTTTGATCATGTGATCATGAGGATACTGCAACGATCATAAGTATAAAAAACAGTCATAAGTCACCTTTTTCAGTGCCATTGTAACTTTGAACGGTCACCAAATAAACTGTTGTAAGTCAAGGACTACTTGTAATTTGTGATGATTTAACCTTCACAGATTTCTTTTTTTACTATTTGAAAGGCTTCTAAGCTAGAATAAGTCCCAGTGTTGTATTTTCGACTGGCCTATTGCCCTCTTCTTTCCACTGTCTTGCCTGCCTTCATTTATCTGCCATAAATCTCCATAATAGGCAGGCTGATAATGAAATTTTGGAGTTGAAGACCTCACTACTAGAAGTAGATCAGACTTGGAAGGGCTGGTGTATAACAAGGAGGGAGAGAGTAAAAATGTTTAGTGACTGACAGCAGCTGCACTTTTGAATGGGCCAAGACCTGCAGCGTGGTGAAGCTGTTTCTTTTCTTTTTCTCTGTCTTTGTGCAGAGGTGGTGGTGGTTTTTTTAAAATACGTGCTTATTTGGTGCCTACAGCAGTCAGCAGCACTTTGTCAGTCTTGCTTGATCTCAGAAAAGAAAATATTTGGCCTGAATTACTGCTTAGATGGCAGACCTCTTGAGAATACTAGGGCTGTAGGCTAGTAGACTGAGAAATAAAAAAGAAATCCCAGGCAAGTGGCAAATCACTTCTGTTATTGCTGCCACAGATTTGTTCCTGTAGCCAGCAAGAATCGAGCATGACTTAAATCATGCTTTTTCTAAGGTTCATATGACAATTATATTTTACAAAATAACAGGAAACTGCCGTGAGTTTTCAGGGAGTAGGAGGGCATTTTGAGAACCAGAATAACATTGGCATAAATTTATTTGTTTAATTTCTACACTGCCCATCTCCCTATAAGCTGACTCTAAATTCTAAATTGATAGAAAAAATGTTTAATGTTTTTTCCCTGCACCATTCCAGTTCTTTGTGGTGTTTCTCTCCCTCTAAGCTCTTTTTCCTTAAGCTGTCTTTATTAAGAAGCTCCAAAATGGATGGGAAAATTACTTGAAAATGTAATCAAATAAGGCGCAACTAGGAAAATATTACCTCTCTTCACCACATTAACTGATATGTTGGAAAGGTTACAGACAAGTGAACAAACCCTGGAAAGGTCTCGGTGCTTCCATTTTTTAACTTGAACTCATTTTTCTCTTATGTGTCATTTGCAAAATCTCCTTTTTATGACCTGTGGGGTAAGTATTCCATACCTTATTCTGACAGCTGGAACATTGTAAGGATTTTTTTAGAGTAATGGTAAGTTAACAGAATAACAGTTCCTGAAGAGTAAATTTTTTTTAATATATTGATGTAAACTTCAATGGCTGGCATCAATGAACTTCTGAGCTGAACTGCTGTAGCCCAGATTTCTTTTGTCTAACCTTTTGCCGGCATCTGGTGTTTTCAGGCTGGGATCTTCAGAGAGAATGAGCTGCTTTATGGTGTACCTTTTGGCAACTCAGAGGCAATTGAACTAGACTGACTGGGCTCTTGTATTTTTTTTTCAACCTGGCAAGCTGATCTTTGATTGGTCTGTGTCACAGGAGTCCAAGAAAATTAGTTCCTAACTGGTATTATATTTGACAGTTTTCTCTTTGAATATTTAATCCAGCCTGTTCAAAATGGGTGACTTCCAGAGATGTTGGGCTATACATTCCATGTTGAGATATTGTTCTAACGATAGTTTATGCATTCCTGTTAATTAATCCAAATATGCCGGGATATGCTCTTTTTCTGAGAGAATTACATCACAGTGTTTGAAAACATGTAACCACTAAGCAATTCATGTATTGATTGAAAAAAAATCAAACTGGTAAATTCTAAAATTGTCGTGATCTTGATCTTAGTTGTAAACACTGGAATAATGGGTTGTCACAAATTCCAATAACAAATTAATCAGGTTTCAGTTGTGTTAAGTCACACACCTCTATACATTTGTCCTAAATTATTTATCAGTGAAGCCAAATTAAGATTTGAAGTTTAGAATCCCTGAGCAAAAAAATGTAGTCAGAATGCACAATGCACCTCAGTTTTTGACTTATATTAGAATAGCTAACAGTGATTTTTAGGAATGTATATTATTTTGTTAATAAGGAAAAAAACCCAACACAATTAAATGCTGTTTAGTGGAACTGTATTTCTTCAGATTCAGATTATTAATAAACAAATTGTCAATGGGAGCTGAGGAATCTGTGTGCTTAATCATGGTTTGTCCCAAAATGGAAAACAGCTGATGTCTGAGTTAATGCAAGGACAATGAGAAATATTTGGGTGCCTTCATTAGCTCGAGGTTCACTTGTTGAGGGCTATAGGCCAACAGAAGATGAGGGGGAGAGTTCCACTGTTGACATTCTTTTTTTTTAAAATTCATATTTATATCCCGCCCTTCTCCGGAGACTCAGGGCGGCTTACAATTTTTGGGATACAACCCAATGCGCTCAGCAATAGCCTTCCTTCCATTGTATATGCCTGCTTATTACTAAGCGGCATTTTTACAAAGTCAGCTTATTGCCCCCAACAATCTTGGGTCCTCAGTTTACCTACCCCGAGAGGATGGAAGGCTGAGTCAACTTTGAGCCTGGTGGGATTCGAGCCTGCAATGATTACAGGCAGCTGGAACTAAGTGCTAGGCTATTAACAGCCTGCACCACCAAGGCCTACCAAGTCTTCTATGCACTTGCATGGATATCCCCTTCTCTATTTGTAAACCCACAGTTTATGCACACAATTGCACTACCAGTGTGTATACCCTTACCCTCCCAAAGCCAGAGCAATCCCTCTCCATAGGGGGAAGGGGTTGCTGCTTCTTCAGGAAGCATCATTTCAAAGTAGTAGTTCCCAGGCTTTCTCCTCTTCCTTTTCATTTTTTCTCTCCTCCGCCTGATGAGTATTGGGAACTGCCTGTAATGAAGTTGTGTGCCAGAATGATGATTTCCAACAGGACAAACTATGAGGGGTCTTGTTGTTTTCTTGCAGACGTTTCCCTACCCAAACTAGGTAACATCAGGACTAACAATTATCCAGTTACTTGCTCTC
This sequence comes from Naja naja, assembly GCA_009733165.1. Classification (NCBI taxonomy): domain Eukaryota; kingdom Metazoa; phylum Chordata; class Lepidosauria; order Squamata; family Elapidae; genus Naja; species Naja naja. The sequence continues at coordinate 79,282,878 of CM019149.1, forward strand.
CCATCGAGTGCCTCCCTCTAAACTGGGGAGAAAAGATGGACTTGTGGGAAGGACATCAGGACTAACAATTATCCAGTTACTTGCTCTCCCATCGAGTGCCTCCCTCTAAACTGGGGAGAAATGATGGACTTGTGGGAAGGACATCAGGACTAACAATTATCCAGTTACTTGCTCTCCCATCGAGTGCCTCCCTCTAAACTGGGGAGAAATGATGGACTTGTCGGAAGGAACAGGAGCTTTGAGATTAGCTGTCCTGACCTCTATGATCCCCTCCGGGTTTTAGGACATAGGTGGGGCTCAGGATCAGATCCAGGATTTGCAGCTGGGGGGATCACTTAGCTCAAGATGACTGTCCACCCGTGTAGCAGAATGTGATGGGAAGAGCAACGAAGGAGTCCAGCTTCAGTGCCTGGATTGAGGGGCATACAAGGCCACAGTGGGTTGTTGTGAAGATATATTAGGAAGCAACTGATTAGGAATATACATAACAATAGGTGCTCAGTTTTTTGTTTTCTAATTGCAAAGTCATACATGACTGTCCAACGGGATATAAAATGTCTAAAAGAATATAACATTTCCTAAGTTGCTAGAGTGTGTTGTCAAAGATGTACTTTTGGCTCTTCCCATTGTTATTTGATTATACCCACAACTGCCTGATTTCAGATAGTTATTCTCTCCCCCACCCCAACCCCCGGCTTAATCACCTTTCTTTGTAGAGGTTGGTGTTAAATGACGTCATTATTCAGTGATTTTGTACACCACCTTGATCACGGGTATCAAACTCGATCGCATCATGTGACATATTGTGATGTATCGCAACGTTTTTTGCCTTTGTGGAGCTGGAGTGGGTGTGGCCTGTACGTGATGCATCCTGCCCATGGGCTGCCAGTTTGACACCCCTGACCTTGATTAATTCAATTTTTTTATTTCTACTTTTAATCTCATATCTATTTCAAGGATAGTATATGTTATTGTTTATTCTCTGATTCAGTTATTTATTTTAGAATGCCTTCTGTGTACCACTCTGTGGAATTAATAAGAAAGTAAAAGTTACTTCCATTTCTATGTAGTGAAACTAAGCAAGAGTCGCAAGGAGCCATCAGAGGAGCATGTTGGGATGATTTATTCAAATTAATATGCAGATTAGGACCAGTTTTCATTAATGACAGCTTATGAAGTTTTCATTTAAAAGAGATTAATCTAAGCTCTTCACAGTCTCAGAGCAGTGCTGCCATAGAAGATGCAATTCTCAGCTGATCTGCCAAGATTAATGATGGCTTCTGGATCGCTTTCTGAGCAGCTGCTACGATCAAGTGAAAAAAGAAGAAATTTCATTTCGATCTGGCTAGCCATAACTCTTGCCTCAAAGTCCTAATTTCAGTGCAGAGAATAAATTATTCCCCTTTTAGTCTCTTCTGTTGTTCAGAAGTGAAAGGTGGCAGGGAAGCTGTTGTGGCTGTGAGATGTTAAGGCTATCCCTGATACGCTTGTGACCTTGCATGCCAGTGTAAATGAAAGCATCAGGCTCTTGGCCAAAATGCGGCAGATTAAAGTAGACAAAACAACTCAAGAACACAGAGAAAACTTTTAAGTGCAGTGGAGGATTTATTTACTTCAGTATGTATATAGCCGGATGCCATTTGATTATTGTACTATCTCCAGCACTTGATCAGTAATACTGTAACAGAAAAGAGTAGAAAAGGAGATTTATTACCCCAGATTAGCCACATTTACGAGAAGACATTATGTAGAAATTAAATAATTTTAGGATTTTATTTCATTTTTCGTCCTTAATACAGGTAGTCCTCTACTTACGACAGTTCATTTAGTGACCAAAGTTACAACGGCACTGAAAAAAGTGACTTGTGACCACTTTTCACACTTACGACCTTTGTAATATCCCCATGGTCATGTGAACAAAATTTAGATGCTTGGCAACTGACTCATACTTACAACCATTGCTGTCTCCTAAGGTCATGTGATCAACTTTTGTGACCTTCTGGCAAGCAAAGTCAATGGGGAAGTCAGATTCACCTAACAACCGGGTTACTAACTTCACAACTGCAGTGATTCACTTAACAACTGTGGCAAGGAAGTTTGTGAAACTCAATGTGTCACTTAACAACAGAAATGTTGGGCTCAATGTTGGTCGTATGTTGAGGACTACCTGTACTTTGTAAGTCAAGAAACAATGCAAAAAAACAGCACGGAACAATGTATCTCAAAATTTCACCATACTTATATCAAATTTAAAAGAAAAAATATTATTGTTAGCATCAGATTTTTCCAGATCTAATAAAAATGTTATTCATCCACCTGAGAAGTCACTGTCATCAGTAGTTTCTTCTTCATAAGAGCAATTTACCATATCTTTTGCACATCAATTGTTCAATAATAGGTTATCTAAACATGTCCACTTTCGAAGCAGAAAGAGAAATACTGTATATCTGCTTCATGAAATTGGTAGATGATCCTTGTTTAAATCTAACATTCGGCAAGGTTCACATGCTCTGCAGATTAAAATGGCTTGTTTCACACAACTTGCTAAATCAAACTGAACAAACTCAAATACAGCTTACCCACACTATATAAAATCTAGTCCTAAAATGGGACTTCTGATGAAGATTTATGGCAAATTAGACATCCCTGAAGGACCAGGAACAGTATTGAACAGAGATGTGAATTCTGGCCAGCCAAGTCTCTCTAGAAAAAGGAGAAATTATGAGATTTGCTCAGCTATACTCTGGGTGGCTGCTCTTTGTGAGAAGAATGCAGGAATTGAGATTTTGGTGCTCAGTTCATGAGTTGAACGGCTGGGTTCGAAGGATTTCAATCAAACTCTCTGCTGTAATGCAGCCTATATAAATATAAGGTTGCTGAGAGTCATTTCTTAATCACTTTCAGAAATTGCTTCTTATTTGCTTTTCAGCTCTTACTAACCTTTGCAACAGAGTGATATGGAAAAAGATGCTATAATGAAACCAGCTGGTGTCTTAATAATTAAAAGGGATATACAAATAAATCAAAAGAGTGGCCTGGATAACTTTCCTATACTGGATTTAGAAAACAAATTTCTTAAAGTTTCTTAAAGAGCCTTGGTGGTGCAGGCTGTTAAATACCTAGCACTTAAGTTCCAGCTGCCTGCAATTAGTGCAGGCTCGAATCCCACCAGGCTCAAGGTTGACTCAGCCTTCCATCCTCTCGGGGTAGGTAAATTGAGGACCCAAGATTGTTGGGGGCAATAAGCTGACTTTGTAAAAATGCCGCTTAGTAATAAGAAGGCATATACAATGGAATGAAGGCTTATGTCTTGCCTTCTGATGCTTTGGAAAATAGTTTGCCCCCCTCATCTTTGTGGTAGCCCCTCAAATACTGGAACACTGTTATCTCCCCTAGCCCTTCGTTTTACTAGACTAGACGTAGTTCTTGTAACTGTTCTTCACATGTTTTAGCCTTATCATCTTAGTTGCTCTTCTCTGCACCCTTTTCAGAGTCTCAGTGTGCATTGATGAGTACTCATTGCAGGTACATTTCACAAATAACAGAAACACAATATTTTCTCAAAGCAACTTGCTACCAACTGTAGTGAAAGAACAGATGCTAAAGAATATGTCAGAGCTTGTAACTCATCAGTTTTGCCATTTGCTGGCATCTTTGAACATAAATTAACTGAGCCAATGAGATGGATCCAAACACCACAGAATTCAGGATGTCTTAAACTCAAAACTCATTTGAAGGACAGTTTAGAAATTTGGATTCCATATGCTACAAGACTTGAATGCAAAGTAAATCTCCAATGTTCTAAGATGTCAACAGATGGCAGAACTGATGAGCTGGAGGCAGAATTCTCCCAGGGACCAGTTGGGATCAGTGTGTTGGGGCCTTCCCCAAACACTACTTCTGAGAGTCAGTGATAAGATAATGAATCATGAGGCTGAATTTCTTTCTTGATCATTAGGTTGATTCTTAAGAGTTGGAGATTTTTCTTTCATATATAGTATGCAAGGAGAAATTAATAGGCCTTCTGGTCTTCTGGTCTTGGGTGACTTCAACTTGCCCACCCTGGGGGAGAGCATCGGGTTTGACCCAGGAGTTCATGGCTTCCATGGCGGCTATAGGCCTGGCCCAGCTAATACAGGGCCCCGCACATGAGGGGGACAACATGCTCAACCTTGTTTTTGTCTTGGAGCAGTGGCGCAGTGATCTGGGGGTGGGCAGTGTTAATGCCCAACCCGTTGCATGGTCAGATCACTATCTCCTATGGCTGGTCTTCCAACAGGCCGCCCCACACTGCTGGGATGAGGAACCGCTGAGATGGTTCTGCCCCAGACGCCTGATGGACCCTGAGAGGTTCCAGGCAGAGCTGGGGTCTTTGCCCGTCTCCCTTATCCACAGCTCGGCCGAGGTGCTGGCAGCTGCATGGCAACAAGCTGCCTCGGAAGCCCTCGACCGGTTTGTCCCCTTACATCCCCTCACTCGCCGCAGATCCCGGGTGGCTCCCTGGTTTACAGAGGAGCTCCGGGAGATGAAGCGATGTAGGAGGGGTTTAGAGAGCAGGTGGAGATCGACCCGTTCCGAATCCGACCGAACCCAGTTGAGAGCCCATATTAGGACTTACCTGGGAGCTTTGAGGACGGCGAGGAGGGCTTACCTCTCTGCCCTCATAGTGTCCGCAGATAATTGCCCGGCTGCCCTGTTCAGGGCCACGCACTCCCTCTTACATCGGGAGCTGGAGGTGGACCCTCTGCAGGGTAGGACTGAGGAATTTGGACAATATCTGTCGGATAAGATCGCTCGGATCCGGGAGGGATTGAACTCTAATTTGCAGTGTTCTGAGGAGGGAGTTACAGAGAGTCTGGCTGATGTCATCTGGGCTGAGTTTGATCCTGTTTCTGAGGATGAAGTGGACAGGATTATGCAACAACTGAGTTCCCCCACCTGTTTATTGGACCCGTGTCCTTCCTGGATGGTATATGCCTCCAGGGAGACCATGTGCGGCTGGCTCCAGGCAGTTGTTAATGCCTCGCTGAGGGAGGGGTCCTTTCCTGCCGCCTTGAAAGAGGTGGTAGTGAGACCCCTCCTGAAGAAGCCTGCTCTGGACCCAGCCATTTTGAACAACTTCTGTCCAGTCTCCAACCTTCGCTTTGTTGCGAAGGTTGTTGAGAGTGTGGTGGCTCAGCAGTTTCCGCTTTTCCTGGAGGAAGCGGACTATCTAGATCCGTATCAGTCGGGCTTCCGACCTGGGTACAGCACAGAGACGGCATTGGTCGCGCTGATGGATGATCTCTGGAGAGCTCAGGACAGGGGATTTTCCTCTGTCCTAGTCCTATTAGATCTCTCAGCGGCTTTTGATACCATCGACCATGGTATCCTATTGCAGTGCCTCCGGGGGTTGGGAGTGGGGGGCACTGTTTTGCAGTGGTTCTCCTTCTACCTCTTGGGGCGTTCGCAATTGGTGTTGGCAGGAGGGCAGAAGTTGGCCCCGAGGGCTCTCACATGTGGGGTTCCTCAGGGGTCGGTCCTCTCTCCCCTCCTGTTCAACATCTATATGAAGCCTCTGGATGAGATCATCTGCGGTTTTGGGGTGAGGTATCATCAGTATGCTGATGATACCCAGTTGTATATCTCCACCCCAAGCCAAATCAGTGATGCCCTCTCCATGATGACCCGTTGTCTGGATGCAGTACGGACCTGGATGGGCAGGAACGGACTACAGCTCAACCCGGCTAAGACTGAGTGGTTGTGCGTACAGGCATCTCGGCCCAGTCAGTTGACTCCATCTTTGGTCATAGGGGGAGAGGTGTTGCCCGCTGTGGATAGGGCTCGGAACCTGGGAGTCCACCTGGATTCACGGCTTAGTTTGGAGGAGCAGGTGGGGACCGTGACCAGGGGGGCTTTTGCCCCGGTTCGACTGGTTCGCCAGTTGCGCCTGTATCTGGACCGAGATTCCCTTCGCACGATCACTCATGCACTTGTGATGTCCCAACTCGACTACTGCAACGCTCTCTATTTAGGACTGCCCTTGCATACCATCTGGAGGCTTCAGCTGGTGCAGAATGTGGCTGCGTGGGTTCTGATGGGAGTTTCCCGATACTCCCATGTTACACCCCTCCTGTGCAAGCTGCATTGGTTACCGGTTGCCCTCTGGGTGAGATTCAAGGTGTTGGTGTTAACATTCAAAATCCTTTACGATATGGGTCCGGGGTACTTGCGGGAGCGTCTCCTGCCAATATCAAACACCGATCGCCCTGTGTGTGCGCACAGACGGGGACTCCTTTGGGTACCATCGGCTAGACAATGTTGGCTGGCGGTGCCCCGGGGAAGCGCCTATTCTGTTGCGGCTCCCGCCCTGTGGAACCAACTCCCTTTGGAGCTCCGGTTGGCCCCTGATCTTCGCTCCTTCCGCCACGATCTGAAGACCTGGCTGTTTGAACAGGCCGGGCTGGACTAACCTCCTGGGTTTTTTTTTTTAAAGTATTTTAACGGGTTTTTAGCGATTGGGCTTGTTGATTTAATTCTGTTTTAAATATTTATTGTTTGAAGTATTGTGTTTTTAATTGTGAGCCGCCCCGAGTCCTCGCAGAGAGGGGGCGGCATGTAAGTCCAATTAAATAAATAAATAAATAAAATACATTCATTGTTTCACCACCATCAATATCTCTCACTCTTGGGTTCAGACCTTTCTCACTATCTGATGCTCTTATTGACGCTGTTGCATGACTCCATTGAAAATCCTTACTAGTGAGGTAATCTCACAGATGGAGAAAATAAATTCATTCTCTTATTTATTTATAGTCCACCTTCATTTTTTGAAATAAATAACTCACACACAATACACCCCTGTCAGGTGAGTTAGGCTGAGTGAAAGTGACTGCCCAAAGTCACCCAGCTGGCTTTCATGTACAAGACAGGACTAGAACTCTCATTCTCCTGGTTTCTAGCCTGTGTTTTCTCTCCCTCCCTCTCTCTCTTTCCATCCCTCCCACTCCTCCTCCCCCAGTAATTTTTGAAGCTTCTTATTTTGTTGCCCTAGCTTCACAAAATATCCATGTTTGAAGTTTTATTGTTTTGTAATCAGTAATTTATTCTACATTTTGGGGGAGGGAGGAGAAGACAATATGTTTCTTTTTCAAGATCATGTTGCTTAACTCACGCTAGTTTTTTCCATTGCCTAAATGCCAGATAGATTGTTTTTAAGAAATTCTTGCTGGCAAATCATTAACTTTCCCATTTGATCTATCAAATTGGGTGTATAAAAAAGACCTCTGGACCTTCCAGGAGAACAAAAACACAGGAAGGTGAGGAAAATGAGAAAGCTCATGGCAAGCAGAGCTTCTATACAGCATATATTCTGGAAGTGAAAAGCAACTCTCCAGATATCCTTAATCACTAACTTACCCATTTATTTCCAGGATATTAATCATCGCTTATTCCTGGTGGATTTGGGGCATGGTTTCTGTCTTCAAAAGCTTGCCAATCACTGGCAAAATCTGTTGGGGGCCCAGTTTTAGTTTCACCAGTGAGATATCTTCCCTCAAAATGACTCTCAAGGACCATGGGCTACATTTTTTCCGCAGTGCTGTGGATACAGTCCTGCCGGGGCCGATACTGAAAAAGGCCTTGGTGCTAGAACCAGGTGGATGCCCCAGACTTTTGCTACGTGGCCGTCCTTTTGAACTGAAGAGAAATCTATACCTGGTTGGCTTTGGAAAGGCTGTTTTGGGCATGGCAGCAGTGGCTGAGGACATCCTCGGAGGCTACCTCACTCAGGGAATAATCAGTGTTCCTCGAGGCATCCAAGAAACTCTGCGACATGCAGGAAAGAGGTAAGGAAGAAGGCCATATTTTATGGAGATAAAAATCTGGCATGGAAGCTAGCTCCAAGAATCTTTTCTTGAGTCCTTCATGATTTGGTGTAACTTAAATCTCAGTTGTGACATGCTTTCCTACTTCAAGAACTAGCTACTTGAACAGGTTTATGGAGATAGTTCCTATTTTTATTTATTTTTTATTTTTTTTATTCACATTTATATGCCGCCCTTCTCCGGAGACTCAGGGCGGCTTACAATTTTTGGAGCGCAACCCAACGCGCTCAGCAATAGCCTTCCTTCCATTGTATATGCCCGCTTATTACTAAGCGGCATTTTTACAAAGTCAGCTTATTGCCCCCAACAATCTTGGGTCCTCAATTTACCTACCCCGAGAGGATGGAAGGCTGAGTCAACCTTGAGCCTGGTGGGATTCGAGCCTGCAGTAATTGCAGGCAGCTGGAATTAAGTGCTAGGCATTTAACAGCCTGCACCACCAAGGCTCTTGGAAATTTAATTTCCATGGGAAAAACAGAAGACAATGTGATGTTTTGAGTTGCTCCTTAGAATTTTAGGTGATCAATATTCTTTTGTTCTACTTTCATTATCACCTTAGTTATCCTGGCTGGCCATCTGTTTAAGAAGTTTTAAATATCATGGGTTTCAGCAGTATAAAGCTCAGCTAATAAATGACTCTTTTTGGGGGGAAATGTTGCAGGAAAATGTTGCTGAAGCCACACAGCCGAATCCAAGTCCTGGAAGGAGCAAGGGACAACCTTCCTGATACAGAAGCTTTGGAGGCAGCCAGGGCCATATTGGAATTAGCCAAGAGTCTCACAGCAGATGATCTTCTCCTGGTACTAATTTCAGGTAATGCTTGAGAGCCCAAAAGGACAGAGAGGCTTTTGTCACCTCCAGATGCTTTTAAAATTCTTCTTTCCCATTTTCTAACCTTGTTATATTTTTGCACGTTCTGCAAGCGCCCTTGGCAAACAAGGTTGTGTTTTCTGCTGTTAAAAAGAAGAAAAGCAGATGGCATGGGGAGGTGACTCAGGGTGGCTTTCAGTATGACTTTGCCTTGGGTGATGCTGACTGGCCTTTGAAGCACCCTTATGCTTTCTTGTGCCAGCTTGCTTTGGAAATCATATCTTTCCTGGTAGTCTTCTCCATAACCTTCCCTTAGCTTTTGCTGCTGTTCTGCCATGGAGAAGGTGGGATCTTCTGCAATGGAAGGAAATGGGGTACTAATAGTTTTGCATAAATGTTTTTTTTTTAATTCATATTTATATGCCGCCCTTCTCCGGAGACTCAGGGCGGCTTACAATTTTTGGGATACAAACCAGTGCGCTCAGCAATAGCCTTCATTCCATTGTATATGCCTGCTTATTACTAGGGCTTTTTTTTGCCCCCCCCCAAGTGGCATTTTTACAAAAGTCAGCTTATTGCCCCCAACAATCTTGGGTCCTCAATTTACCTCCCCGGAGAGGATGGAAGGCTGAGTCAACCTTGAGGCTAGTGGGATTCGAGCCTGCAATAATTACAGGCAGCTGGAACTAAGTGCTAGGCTATTAACAGCCTGCACCACCAAGCCCCTGTAGCTTGCTGAAATAAATGTGGTCATTTCAAATTAATCAGTTCTCCATAGTTTCCGTGATTCACACAGATTGGTTGTGTGTGTCTGCCTGATGTACATTTTTTCTCTTTCTCCATCTAATTCAGCTTTACTGAAAAATCAGAAGTATGTATGCTCAGGCTCTTATTTTGCAACTAATCTCTAAAATACGTTCTGTTCTTCTACTGATATTTCCAGTTTAATGAAACCACTCTAGCTTTTCTTGCTTAGAAATTTCAAAACTTATAGCCCTTTTTTGGTCCAGCAGATGGCAGTCCAGAATAAGAATAAAGAATATGCCAGGTCATATTGAAAAAAACGCAGTAAGTTGGGCAGGAGCATGAAGCTAGAATATAGAACATAGAATCACAGGGCTGGAAGGGACCTTGGAGGTCTTCTAGTCCAACTTCCTGTTTGAGCAGGAGACCCTAAGTCATTTCAGACAAATGGTTGTCCAGGCTCTTCTTGAAAACCTCCAGTGTTGGAGCACATACAACTTCTGAAGGCAAAAGCTGTTTCACTGATTAATTGTTCTCATGGTCAGGACATTTCTCCTTAATACTAGGTTGTATCTCTCTTTAATAATCTTTGACCCATTACTCCCAGGCCCACCCTCACGTCCTTTGGAGAATAGGTTGATCCTGTTGTCCATGGAAGAGTCTAGTGTGCCAAAGAGTTGGCAAATTTGTCTGGTCTGAAGGGGCTAGAAATTGTTCGGTCTGAAGGGGCTAGGAATTTGACATTCCAGGCAGCCATGTTTTTGAGGTCTACGTCATAGTCTTCCTTTCATTTTGATGTTCTTTGTATTAGTTATGTTGGTGCAATTATTGTACAGATTGTTCTTTCCACTATTTTCTTAACTGTCAACTATTCCTTTTTCTTTGAGGCATAAGCAATAATATGACCACCTAGATATTCCCTAAAGGCAGTCTAGGCAACCCAAATATCTGTAGAATCTCTCTTTAAAAGAAGAAAAAAAAATATTTGTAAATATATTTGGAACTATAAGCATCCCAGAGTCGTTGCCTGAGATGGACAGCTGTAGAAATTTAATAAACGAATAAATAAATACACAAAACATCCTTTAATAAATTTAAGAAACTCTTTAGCAGCCTATATGAGAATATTATGAAGTTCTTAAACAGGAACTTTATTAACTTGAAACAGAATATTCATTGAAATATATGAAGCAAAGATACTGAGCCAGCTAGTAATTGCACCGTACGGTAGGGTGAAATACATAATCATTCTGAGTAACTGAAGCAACTTAAAAATGTTTATTTTTGGTTGTGTAATGCTAAGCCAAAGATAGCTAAAGAAAAATTCAGATTTTATTCATAATATAGCTCTTCTAAAGATTACTCGTGATCAAGCTGCCTTTATCTAAGACATAATAGATACCACTAAATTTATGTAAGGAAGGAAGTTTCCAGTCTGAATGGATATTCCATTGGTATAAGATCTCTTCAGCTCTTTCCTTTCCCTCATTGGAAGTATAACAATGCCATTCCCTCCCTCCCCACTTTCACTAAGGCTTGTGTTACCTGAAACTCTGCAGTTGATTATCTGATTTCCCTTTTCAAGATTGAGGCAAAAATACCTCAAATAATAATAAAAAATAAATAACAAATAATAGCAATTTGTTGTGGTTGTTTTACAAAGTCTGCTTGGCTCTCCGCAGCCCATGGACCACAGCTCACCAGTCTTTCCTGTCCTCCATCATCTCCTGAAGTTCGCCCAAACTCATACCTCAATGAAGTATCTAACCATCTTATCCTCTGCCGTTCCTTGTCTCTTCTTGCTTTCTATGTTTACCAACATCCAAGTCTTTTCCAATGAATTAACAGCAGTCCTGGTCTACAGATGACACACAGTCTTAGCTCTGACTGAATCCGTCCTGCACATCTAGTTTTATAAAAGATCATCAAGCATCTGATAATATTATATTACTAATTTATATTCTGGATATACATTCAGAAAAACAAATTGGCATTGATGATTTTGTTGAAGATGGAAAAAGCCTTTGATGTGAAGCAATGGAAATTTTTGAACCAGATTCTGCCTAAATACGGATTTTTAAAAATTAATTGTATTAATGTGTGATATTCTAGTTATTGGTGAATGATTATTTGAAATGGAATTATGGTTTCCTTTTATCAATGTGTCTCATGAAACTTGTAAAGTTTACCTCCTTTTTTATTTGATTTTAAGGTTGATTAGAAAATGGAGAATATTTGGTATATGACAGTGGATGAAACTGTGTACAAACTGTTATCAGTGATATATCTTATTAATAAATATATATTTTATATATACATTTTTGTTGATATGCAAGTTTGGACTTCTATAAGGTTGTTCAGGTATGACATAAATTTGATTCATTTCCTATAGGAATTAATATTTAAATGGAAATTTGTAATCATTGAGGTTTCTGCTGTTTGAATGCTTTTAAAGATTTATTTCATAAGTAGTAATTTCTGTATTATAATACATTATATAACAACGAATTGCCTATTATATAGTTTTAACAATTACTTATTATTTAATAGTTGTTAATATTTAGGAATAGTTAGAAAGCAGAAAAAATTCTTCATTTACAGTTGTAAAGATCAGATGCAACTAATTTTAAAAAAACATGAAAGAATAAAAAATTGAAGAATGTAAGGGGATCAAGACTGTGACACAGGGCTCGATTTTAGCATAGCTCCATTGTATTTCCACACTTATGTTTGCAGAGTAAATTTGGAAAATATTGGAATGAAAAGCTATTCCCATGGCAAACATTAACTCTGTTAATCCCAGTTTGAAAATTGCTTGAAATCAGGCTGTTGCCAATTAAATGTTTAAAGAATTTAAATGATTGCAGAAAGAATTTGGATTGCCTAGCATTGAAAAATGCTAATGTAAAATGCATTCTCCCTGCATTGTCAGTTTCTCTAGATTTTCAAAACACTTCCCAAAAAACACTGGGTTGGGGATGATTCTAATTTTACCTTTTTTCCTAAATAAACAATTAAAGAGTTCCATTAAGGTAGGCATTAGTTATTTACAAGAAGAATTGAATAGAATATTGAAGCATCTCATTAAAAATGAATGATTACGAGTTTTAAAGAATAGTATGTTTCTTATGATTTTAATATGACATTAATTCAATAAAAGAATTTTTAACATGTGCTGAGCACCCCAAATAATATTTTCAAATGCTTGGATGTCAGTCACATCTAGCATGTATAAAACTTACTTGTATGATATGGACTTGATCCATATTATCCAGTTAATGGTTTTATACTCATGAACGTATCAGTTTGGTGTTACAAACTTTAATACAATTAAAGATGTAAATATACTTTTGAATTATAGACCACCATCACCATCTCACAAAGTGGAACTAATCTCTGTAATTCTTCAATGGTGGAAAGATGGTGTGGTCCCAGATTTATAATTTGGAGATTATAGATATGTGTTTCCTTGCTGTTTATCTCTCTTGATGTAGTGAAAAGATTGGTCAATATTAGTCTGTGTGGTCAAGATGAAAAGATGAATTTAAATATTGGTTTGATATATTCCGTGATTTATTTTGTTTCCTATTTCTCTGTATGTTTTTTTTTAATTTTGCCCATTTCGTCTCTTTTTTTGCATATTAAACCAATAAGAATATTAAAACATGCATGGATTATTGGGCATCTCAAGCTACAGTTTGTGTCACTGTTAAACATGAAAGTCTAGGATCCTGGTGTCATTTCTGGAAACATTGCTATTTACCCGGTTGTAAGATAACTGTCATGCAAGACTGATTCATGGTATGGACATGGTTGGATCAGGGATGAAGCTGAGACAAAAGAAGTCTGGAGCAGGGGTCAGCTTGCTTGTGTTTCACTCACAATGCCTTTCCGCTTAAATTGGCACAATTCTGCAAGCTTGGGTAGCATGTTCTTAATTCAGGGGCAATATCGGCTATGTGGGAACTTTCAGGCAGCTCTTTTAAAAATACATTCACGCTTACTCCTCACTCATCCACCACCACTGGCCACAATCAACCCTTTTTTTTAAAGTTTTGCATTTCAGATGTGTAAAATTTACATTTTATAAATGTAAAAAACATAGGCTGCATGAAGAAGGAATTCCAGATTAGGGAGGCAGAAATTAATCAGCATGGTTACTGATTTTATTTTTATATGTATATGTTTTCCTGTCCTTTAATGCATATGCAACACTCCGGACAACTTAAAACACTTGAAATAAGTGCAAGATTTAAATTTTGGCAGTGCTCCAAAAATGTACAAAGACATCTAATAGGAATAACCATGTCTTCTAAAACTGAACATGATATTGAATGCCTTCCTAAAATAGCAATGCTTTGCCTATTTGCAAAACATTATCCAATAGGGCGACAGTCTAGACTCCTAAGAAGAAGGTTCCAGAGTTTGAGGGCTACCATTAAGAAGGCAATCCCTGAGGTGTATTAGACCCTAAGCCTGTAATGCTTTCAAAATTACTCTCAGCGCTTTGAATTGTACCCCAAAATAAAGAGGTAATTGTTAGCAATTGTTATAGGACTGGGGTATAGCAATGCCTGCAGGCATCTAACCATTTACCTCACCTATTGCTGTTAATAGAATCCAATTTAGAACCCACATCATCCCTAGCAGTAGGTAAAAAAGAGAAGTGGAGCTACATGCCACTGAGAGGTCCAGCAGAACGACAGGGACATAGTCCCCTTGTCTTGATTTCACTGTGGATTATTTGCCAGGGCAACCAAAGATTTTTCCAGCCTCATTCCCAGTTCTCAAGCTAAAATGAGAATAAGAAACCTGTTTCATCCAGGAACTCCCGAACCTGAGGTCCCATTCTATGATTAACCAACTTGTTCAAGAATAGCAAATTAGAAATTATCTAACAGGATCAGGAACTAAAAAATTCTTTTATTTGAGGTTTCATACTAGCGTACCCCTCCCCCCACGGCTGGATGTTCAATGAAAGATTGGCCATCTAGTTGACTGGATCTTTCTTGGTTGCCTTAGATAGAGAAGACAAGGGTCAAGGGTATGTGTAGTTTGTCTTAATCTACTAAAGAAGTTGTTAACAACCCCTGCTGTATGAATGGAACCTCATCTGTGACATCAAAACACAAGCAGACATAGCAGAATCTGATTCTGACGAATGAGAGTAATTGTTCTTGAATCTAGGGTGCAGAAGATAGTCTTCACATGCCCTACAATTTGAGTAAAGATCAGCTAGCAAAGAAATAGAAGATAGATGAACTTAATGAGATAGATATAAAGAGACTCTACCATCCCTGGAAGAGTGATCAGTATGATACTGCTGTTTGAGGGAAAGTCTACTCATGCAGGTAATTATTTGAAAAGAAGTCCTTATTATATGCCTTTGTCCTTAGGTTTTGGGAAGCCACTGCTCTCATGTGAGAAGAATTCCCTTTCTAGTTAATGTGGCCATGAGTAAAATTCTAACAGTTGGTTAAAAATCCCTATATAATGATTTTTCAGGGGTATATTTTGCAAGATATTGTGCCTCAAACTTCAGCATACTTTGTATTTCATGGCAACTTTTGAACTGACATTGACATAGAGTTGACCTTGAGTCCTTTCACTACTCTCTTGATCTTTTATTTGTATGGACTTTCTGTTAGTTGTGATTGTGCATCCATTGCTCCGGTGGCCTGTCTGGTGCTTGAGGTATTTCTCTTTAATGGATTGTCTCCCTCTAATCCATCTATCCCTGGCACCCAGCTGAAATCTTCAGTTGCAGTTCATTTCCCTTCTCTATTTTGCTTAAACTGGCCCTGTGTTCAGAGCTCTTTTTATGCAGAAATAACAAGCGCTGTAAAATGTGTTCTTATCTGTACATGGGAGTCCATCCTGCTAGTCTATGGCTTTCTTTGCATAAGTAAACCTGAATGGATTTCAGGATGAAACTTTCAGTTCATTGGATTATCGGGAGTCTAATTCCGAGAGCTTTGTGTTCTGAAAATAATTCTTAAGAAGTATGTTGGATTTTGTGTGAGCTCAATACTTGTCAGTTATTCGTTCACCCTTCTTTATCTGAAAAAAAATGCCAATGTTTGAAGAGACATGTTAACTTAAATCTGTGGATTCTTTAAACCATAATTATCTTTTTTCAGGCTTACACAAAAAAGTGGGGAGCTTTAATGACTACCCAAGATAGGTTGCAATATTGTGAGTTCAGAGGCATTTCTGAATCTTGTAGATTTGGGGAGGGGAGGAGTGCTTAGGAAGTGAATGATCCCTATTATATCTCATTATCACACCCAGCCCAAGAATGAGATAAAACAATACAGCCAACATTCAGTCATTTATTTGCTCACATCATATAGACAGAATCTTGCCAGATTAAACCTATACTACTCTCACCCTAACTAGATTCTAGGGAGTGGCTATCCTAACTTTTTTCCTGATCAACTTTGGATTGTGGTGCCTCTTGTCTTGCTCACCTCCTTGAAATATTCTCTCTTCTTTCTGACAAACTGCCCCTTCACTGCAGTCATCTCCCCCTTCATAAACACAATCCATCACACACAATGATATGTTAACTTTCCTGTGCCTATATTGCTGCCACCACATCATCATTTCCAGATTTCCCTACTTGTACTTGCAAAGATGAATTTTGTAAGATATGAACACAGCCTACCTGTAGTTTTCTTGGCATTGTATTTCAGAAGAGGTTTGCCCTTTACTCCTTCCTAGGGCTGAGAGTGACTGGCCCAAAGTCACCTGGATATCTTCATGCCTAAGGCAGGATTAGAACTCACGGTCTCTGGTTTCTAGTCTGATCCTTAACCACTGTACCAAATTGGCTGTCTACTTTTAATATACATGGGAGGAAAGCTACCTTGCCCTTTTAGAAGTTTAGATGTGAATCTCTGTTTTAATCACTTGATAGGAAAGTATCCCCAATTGTCATTCTGTAAAACAATTGTCTGAAAAGCAGGAGGAGAAAAATTGCAAAGGATGGAAAGAGGCAAAGAGGAAAATACTGCCTCTCTTTGGAAGGTCTGTTGTCTTCTGATAGAGGCCTTGTTGCTTAAAAGCATACTTTTCTGCCTTTTAGGAGGTGGATCTGCCCTTTTACCTGCGCCTATCCCTCCTGTCACCCTTGAAGACAAGGCCACCATCACCAGGTTACTTGCTTTAAAAGGAGCCACCATTCAAGAGCTGAATACCATTCGAAAGGCTCTCTCTTTGTCAAAAGGTGGGGGGCTGGCCCAGATGGCTCATCCTGCCCAGGTAAGGGTATTAAAAGCTATCTTGGCCGAATAAGACTTAGGGTGTTTTTTTTTTTAATGCCAGTTGTAGTTCTCTAGACTCTAGACTGTGTTTGAGAGATGGGTAAATTTTGGTGCTGAAGGTCTGGATAATTTTAATCCTCATCAATGTCAGGGACCTTATACTAGTCAGTTCTGATGCTTAAACATTTGGAGCAATCAGAAACAGGAATCTAAGGAATGTAGGGAAATGGTTGTGATTGGTTCTTCACATATTTTTAGTATTCTTGAAGAAATCTTTTAGCTCTAGGCTGAGCTAGGGAATGTGCATACAGAATAATGCAGTAAATACAAATTAATGCCCCCAGAGTGAATTATGCAACAACAGTGATTTGTTTGTAAAAATCATTGCAGCGCAGGCTAATTTGGTACAAATCTGGAAGACCTTAGTTTTAATGCACCAACTTCCATCTAAAGCCCTTTCCATAATTTTTATAATTTTATTTCCTGTGCATGATCTTAAGGGCTCAGGGTTTCCCCCCCAAAAAAATTAAATGTGATAAATTCTACTCTTTGAGGTGAATGGAATATTTGAACAGGGGGTCTAAAGTTCTGTGCTAAAAATGCCAAAGCATTTCATCAAAAATTCTGATTGTTCAGCTGTAATGACTACTGTGAAATAAGTAAAAACAATGCTTTGTTGCTTAATTTTTCTTTTACACAATTTGTAAATAATTTGGGTTGAGGGATTTAACTTTTAAAACTTTTCTGTTTTGCAGATATTGCAAACATTTAACAATTAAGAACTTATCCAGATAGTCTTTGACTTACAACCAATTGTTTAACAAATGTTTGAAGTTACAGTGGTGCTGAAAAAACAGCCTGGTCCTCAGACTTACGACCAATGCTCTCACTTACAACTGTTACATCACACCATGGTCACGTGATTGCAATGTGATTGATTTGTAAAAATCAAAAAACCTGCCCATTGGGAAGATTGTGGATTCGCTTAATAACTACAGTGATTCACTTAGCAACTGTTGTAAAAATAATCATAAAATTGAATTCGACAACTGCAACAATGTATGACAAAAATTCTGGTCCCAATTGTGGTCGTAAGTCAAGGACTACCTGCATAAACTATGAAATATGACCTATTTTTCATAAAAGCGAAAGACAATAAGTAATTTTGTCAGAGCAGTAGGGAAGAATTTGAAGAATGATTCATACTTTATATGTCAAACACAGTTCTGTCTGTTAGTAATACACTGAGCCCGTTTTTGTTTTTTTTACAGCAGAAATCAAATAGTATATGAAGATATAGATTAGCTCCATCATTCATTCCCAGTTTTTCAGCAGGCAGGAAATGTGAAGGTGGCTGTCTTTCCTATCCTAGGATTCTGGCTCAGCTTCATTTAGCATATGTAGGATTTCTCCAAATCCCTTTCAGTGCAGATTCAAACATATTCGTTATTTAGTGCACGATTCCAAGTAGTGCAATTAGTCAACTAAAGCCTCTTACAGCATTAATGTAATTATTTTATTTTAATTTTTCAATCTTGTGATAAAATTGGCTTCGGTTTATAACTGAGCTTCTAAAATGCCTCCAGTTGGAATCTAGGCAGAGTTTTTGGTGGGGGTTTTTTTGTGTGTGTGTGTGTACCTTCAAGTTAGTTTTTGTCAGGTTAAACCCAAGAGTAATGAAGAGCAATTCAGCCAGAGTTCTTTATTTGCCTACACACAATAGACTGTGGGTAGCCATATTCTCTTTCTCTGTCTCCTATACAGCTCTGGCTGTTTTACCTTTTGTCTCATCTCCCCTTTCTGAAATGTGCTCCCTCCTTTTTAGGAAACTGCCACACATTGTAGTAGTCCATCGCAACCATTCCCCCTTTGTGGGCATCTCACAGTTTTTATCCTGGCGATTGCCTGGACTAATCCCTTAAGTTTTCTTGGCAAGGCTTTTAGAAGGTGGTTTACCATTGCCTCCTTTTTTGGGCTGAGAGAAAGTGACTGGCTCAAGGTCACCCAGCTGGCTTCCTGCCTGTGGCAGGATTAAAACTCACCATCTCCTGGTTTCTAGCATGATGCCTTAACTCCTACATCAAACTGGATCTCAAGTTGGCGTTAGAGGAGATAAAATACTCCAGATAGTATTTGACTTTCGGCTTCTCCCCCCCCGTATTCAAGTGATCACCTGATCTTGCAGACCCAAAATGAGTACCTATGCCAGGGGGTCTTCAAACTTGACAGCTTTAAGACTTGTGGATTTCAACTCCCAGAATTCCTCCTCTAGTCATGTTAGCTCAGGAATTCTGGGAGTTCAAGTCCACAAGTCTTAAACTTGCCAAGTTTGGAGACCCTTGACCTATGCACTCACGTTGAGTGTGTATGTTGCGCTCAATAGCAGCTGAAATTCAGAGATTCAATCCTCCATTTTGATGGCCAGAATAAGAAATTGCAAAGCAAAAAGAAAAAAAAACTATTTTTCATGGTGGCTTATAGCAGGCAACTTAGTCATTGTTAAACAGTGGAATTATTGGGCTAATATTTTAAAGGATAGATGGAAAGATGAGATCTGGTCTTTGAAAAGTATCTGATAAAAATCCATTCTGTAACAATCCAAAGTAGAGAAACATTGTTTTATAAGGAATGGTGGAAGGTCATTTGTTGTCATAAATTATATCTGAAAACAACTTATTTCAAACATTATTAGCATATTAAAATTCAAATACATATTTTCACAAAATCAAGGTAGACATAGTTAAAAATAAGACCCAAATTCCAGTATAACATGAACAATATTTACTATTGCTTATTTTTTTCAGGTGTTGAGCCTCATCCTCTCTGATGTCATTGGAGATCCATTGGACATTATAGCAAGTGGCCCGACTGTTGCCAGTTCTCACAGCACGCAGGACTGCTTTCAGATACTGGCCAAGTATGATGTATTGGACACCTTGCCAAAGTCTGTGTTGACAGTCCTCTCTAGCTCTGTCACAAAGCACAGCACCCAGAAAGACTATTCCCACGTCTGCAATGTTGTGATTGGATCCAACAGGCTAGCTTTAGAGGGAGCCAAATGCCAGGCAGAACAGTTGGGTTACCTGACGATACTTTTGAGTGATGCTGTGGGTGGGGATGTCAGCACTGTTGCCCATTTCTATAGCCTATTGATTCAGTTTGTGTGCTTGAGCATTATAAACGATGCTGGAAACAGACCTTTAAGAGATTCTGTGAAAGAAATGCTCACAAGCGTTGCAGGACAGCTGGAGATTCCAGTCTTCAGCCTGATAGACCCTCTAACAACAATGAAAGAAACCCATGCGGAAAACCCCATTTGTCTTATGGCAGGTGGAGAAACCACCGTGCAGATTCAAGGAAGTGGGAAGGGTGGAAGGAACCAGGAACTGGCTCTGCGAGTGGCCTTGGAACTGCACAGAACTAAATCCACTATGGAGGGAAGCTATCTTAATAAATACGAAGTCATGTTTTTGAGTGGTGGAACTGATGGACAAGATGGGCCAACAGAGGCTGCTGGGGCCTTCTGCAGCCAGGATCTGGTGGAGGAGGCCGAGCAGGAAGGCCTTGATGTGGGAAGCACGTTGAGCAATAATGATTCATACACATTTTTCACCAAGTTCCAAAATGGACATCACCTTTTGATGACAGGCCTGACAGGCACAAATGTCATGGACATTCACGCTGTTTTAATCAGAAGCCGAAGAACTTAGTGATGCCACAGACACTGAGCTGTTCTGATTATGAAGGAATCTGTAGGTAACCCGAATGGAATATCTCTGTCCAGGCTGTTGATAACGAGGACCTAATGGACGGATATTGATAGACAAGTGGGAGTCACTTTGTTGTTTTAATTAGATCATGGAAACAGCTTCTTGAAACTATGACAATTAATTTTTTATAACAACTTTCTTCAGTAGTGTGAAGAATTCTTCTGGTCATTCTGAGTGGGCCAGGCTGAAAAAGAAGAGCTAACAAAACTCTATTATTTAGCCTTGAGGATGGCATCCGGAGGGCACCTTAATTTTGTAATTGTCTGTCATCTAAGGTTGACCCACTGTATTTTGAAACTGTACCCTCCTCAGATGTTAAACAGGAGTTTGTCTCACAGGGGCTTGCTTCCCCCCCCTTTCATGCATGTGATGATTTCCCCCCCCCCCGCCATCTAGAAGTGCATGGTGCATGTCTGTAGATAGTGGGGAGGGTGTTGTGTTTGTGTAACGGTTCACTCACGCAAGCCGGAACTGAGATAGTGACCAAGGTACTTGGTCATTAAGGTGCTTGCTCGCTTGGGATTCTTCATGCACATGGGGCAGTTTCCTGCCCTTCAGACTTCATGTAAACAGGGACACAGTCATAAAAGACATGACATTGGGAGGAATAATTTCATATGGAAGCAATACTGTGCTAATCTTGTAACTCTTTTCCCTGTGGATCTGCTGAAGCAGTTTCTGAAGCTAATACAGTGTTGCTGAACTTTTTGTGTATCACTGCAAAATAAAGCATTTTCTTCCAGAATTGTTTATTATACCCTGCCACGGGACGTCAGAGCATCTAGCCTAAATTCATATACGAGACAATTTCCCCACCATATCTGAAAAGTAATAACAGAAAAAGCTTCAGATGAGTGATCTCAGGTTCGCATTAGCTCTATACTTCTGGTTTCCCAACATGAAAAATCAGCTTGTCATTGTATGTTAACTCATCCTAGTGGAAACAGAGAGCTCCAAGTTTCCTTTGTTCAGCTGTAGAGTCCACATCGAATGAGGTTGGAACTGAGAATCTAATTTCCATCAAACCCAGGCAGGATATGCATTTTTTAACACCTGCTCCATTTCAGTATCACTACCTGTTATTGGAAGAAGAGTTTGAAAAATGGGCTAGATGTGCTGAAACTAATGTAACCTTGACCTTGCTCACCTTTCGTAATGGCTTTTTCTTGCTGATTGATAATTTCATGGGGGAATGCATTGTGCAGAATGGAAGCTGCAAGCATTTTATATATCAGTTTACCATTGACTGGAAAACAATGGAGCCTCAGGTTTGTGACCTTTCTAACTATATCAAGCCAGAAGTCACTGTCGCTTTGATTAACTCCTCTAATCCCAGAGAACAAAGACAAGAAAGACCCACACAGGCAACTGTTGCCAAATTGCTGCATTGCAGAATGCAGTCCGCTATTGGAGCAACATCACCAAGTTCATCTGGTCACTTCAATAAGCTGAACAAAACATCGTTTTTTGATCATACATGTAACATAATGGCTTTCATGAAAGTCACCCATTGTGATTAATCTAAGCTAGCTGTTGCTGTTCCAGTTCAGCAAAAAGGACAAATTAGAATACCAATCCATTTTTCAATGAGGTTTAAATTGAGTATTCCATAAATTGGTGGTGCAGGCTGTTAAACACCTAGCACTTAGCTCCAGCTGCCTGCAATTAGTGCAGGCTTGAATCCCACCAGGCTCAAGGTTGACTCAGCCTTCCACCCTCTCGGGGTAGGTAAATTGAGGACCCAAGATTGTTGGGGGCAATAAGCTGACTTTGTAAAAATGCCGCTTAGTAATAAGCAGGCATATACAATGGAATGAAGGCTATTGCTGAGCGCATTGGGTTGTGCTCCAAAAAGATTGTAAACCGCCCTGAGTCTTCGGAGAAGGGCAGCATATAAATGTGAATAAAAAAATTTTTAACCACAACTTAGTTTTTGTTATTATAACATTCTACCCTTATTTTGCAACAAACTAAAATGGTGCCCATCTGGTACCCCCTTTTTTTGAGAGGGGGGAAGGGAGGATGGAGGGAGGGAATGAGAACAATCTTATGGTCCTTGGGAACCATAGCCTTGATAAAATCTTCCCCCACTTACGTAAAAAGGAGGAAATTTATATTTGATTCCATTCTCCCTACATTGATTAATCAAAATCCTCAAACTTGGAAAAGATTTAAAGATTTGCTGCACCCCAAGTCTCCCCAGGTTTCCATCAGATTTCCATCAATAACGTTCAGACAAGCCGAAGAGTTATTCCATCCAGCTGAATGCAGAACTTTTTGCTGGTGTATTAAGTGTTTGGAAATCTGCTGCCAGCAGATCTTTTTATTTCACTAAAAATGAGTGCACAGTGTGAAATGCTTTGGAAAAAAACTAAGCTTTTCTCCTTCAGCATTAATGTGTGTGTGTGACTCTGGACAATGTACGAAATAGACATAAAACCCTAAAAACTATGTATAAATATTATAATAGGGGGCAGTTAAACAAGAACAGAATCATTAAAATTCCGAATTAAATTTAAAAGTGAGGCGGGCCTTCAAGGCAGAGCCAGGTCTTCAGACATTTCCAGAAGGCCAGAATTGTGGGGGCCACCTCACCTTTGGGGAGCAGAATGTTCCAAAGGCTGAGGGCAAAAGTGGCTCTCTACTTGGACCCCATCAGTTAAAATAAAAATCCTACAAATGTTTGCTAACTATCTCCTGTTGACTATATGACCAATTTTTAAAAAAGCTGTAGTAAATAAATTAGAGATTATTTCAGTGATTATTGCATGACTCAGATGCCCTTTAGCTGATCATTTAGCTATAATGGAAACCATGCATCTGAGACTAGAGGCTGCTTAGCTTAGAAAACAGCCATTTGGGAAATAGATCCACGTAATCAGGCTTTGCTCATGAGTTGGTGGCTAAAATCATTTCCCAAATATTTGAGAGCTGTTCATGAGCAAATATCTTCCATCTAGCTGGCAACATTTGAAAGCTGATCCACCTCATTCTTAAGTGTAAATCACCCTCCACAATTAAATTATGTAATTTAAAATCCAACAAGATGTAGAAAAACGTATTAAAAAATGAAACATATTCCTTTGGACATTTTGGTATTTAAAGGGAGTCTAGAAATAGTTTGAGGGTTAATTGTTATATTTTCTTTAAATATTACATGCTTGCCTTTTGATCAAGAGATGCAAGATTAAACCATTGACTTCTAAGTTGTTATTTACAAGATAAGAGTGCTAACCCCACATCCTCATTAAAAGAAGGTTAGGATACATAAGCAAACTCATTTCAATTGGGCATGTGGTCTTGGGGTGTACGGCATGATAAATATTTGTCACTTGGTCTCTCATCAGGTTACCTAATACAACGCAAAGTATTTCTAGCAAGTACTTACTACATTTGGAACAGTACAAAGTGTCTGTCTTTGTTTTTTCATTTTACCGTACTCATCTAGCTTCCATGAATATATTGCACTTCAAGCACTTAATGGCATATGAAGGGTTAATGGCAAATGAGATGCTTTTTTGCCAAAGTTTCAGTGAAGAACCTTTGTGTTAGAGGACCAGGAATTAAGGCTTGTATTGCTAAAATCACTCAAGGATGAAAGCCTACTTATATCTGCCTTCCTGCACAGGTTTGAACTAATTTTGTGTCCTCATTGTGTTTTCTGTATCCCTCACAGCATCAGCTTCAGGAGAGTTTAAAAAAAAAAAACCACACCAAAACAGTTTCTTTATATCAGCAGAGTTCTTCATTAATCCTTGGAGATGCTGTTCATGTGTGATTTCAGGCTCATTCGCAAAGCCTTGGCAGAAGCTACTTCTTCAGGGTAATCCCATTGCTCTTAAAGTTGTGTGTGCGTGTGTGTTTAAAACGAACATTTCACTGATTATTAAACTAAATACATTTTTCAAAAAGGAAAAGCTGATGAAAACAGATGAAAGGATGTTGTTGCTTGAAGCACACTTCACACCAGTGTTCTCTTGGCTTTTCTCCTCTCTGAATATATTTCCCACTCTCCTTTCCTTTAATGAGGTGAAACTAGAAGTGGGGAAAGTTGGTCAAGGACAACAAAACTAAGAACGCATTTTCGAAACGTGATGTACATGTTTTGCAACCTTTACTGTCATTGGAGATAGAAAAAACATACAGGATGTAAGCAAATCCAGGTATTCTCTTGCCTCCATAGTAGAATAGTCACAGGAAGGGCTGTGTGTAAGAGGGATGGCAGGGGGATAAAGCTAAACTCCACCACTAATTCTTTCCATTCTTCTGATTCTGCTGATTAAAAATCTCCATGTAATTTTTCTATCATATCTTCTATGGGTTCCTTTGCAAATGAGAGTAACCAAAAGGGGAGACCTACAAATGCATTTTTTGTAATAGGACATTTGCACAATGAAAGTAAACGTCTGCTCTGCTAACATCCAGGCCAAGTTTCGTATTTTTTTTTTTGAATCCACAACACCATATATCATCATTCGGTAGTTTCTGGCTGGGAGTGGAGTCCTGGGAAGTCATTGGTTTAATTATTGTACTGAAGGCACATAAGTCATTGTCATACCCAACAGAATACTCGTTGGTACCTGGTGATTTTGCTCTACGTGAAAAGAAGAAGGAGACGTGCGAATTAATCATTTCCCATCATTTCTGTACTAATGGTTTTGCTAGAAACTGGTTCTGCCAGCACCGCAGGAACTCTATAAATAGTAATCCAATAGTAAAGTGTTAGCAGATTAATTTTTATTTACCATCTGCAGTAATAGCAGCTAAGAAAAATAGTAAGAAATGCAAGTGTCAAAGTAAGAAAAAGAGAGGATCAGAAGATTATAGTACTTATGTACCTTCTTTTGTGTCAAAGACCACATTGATCTATCTTCATCTAAATAGGATATATGTCCATAAATAGTTCTACACATTAAAATCTACCTTGTTCCAAAATAGCCAAGGCAGAGAAAAGATAGACAAGTCTCTTTGGCCAACTTCTACACTACCCCTACAAGGAAAGGAAAGGAAAAGGAAAGAAGGAAAATGGCAAAAGAATGGCAGATCTTACATGGTTCTGGTGTTGAACATATTATTGCAACATTTTCCCTTCCCCCCTCCCCCCAAAAGTGGGAGCAATATGATATAGTATCCTTCCTAAACCCAGATGGGTATTCTATTAATTGAAATCTGGTGCATCTGGAGAGCCTCAGGCTGAGAATCACTTTGATAGATCTATCTTTACCTGTCATTGACTGATCCCAAAGCAGAATGGCACCTGCTTAGTGTTTGGCAGAAATGCCCAGAGCAAGACTTGTAAAGCTGAGAAATAAATAAATTGGTAAAGCTATGCCAATTGTGTCTCTATTGCTGCCAACTACGTTCCGTAGATATATTGACAGAATTTCCAGGATTTGGGGTCCATTTTAGGAAGTCTTTTATATGTAAGTTTATTGTACATGTCATTCAGACCATTCTTCATCGAAGTTCCAAAATCTGCAAACATGTTTTGACTGGAGAACAATTGTATACTTGCGGTCCTTCAGTCTTTGACCAAAATCTTCACACTGTTAAAAATACCCTAGGAGGAAGAATACTCTTCTAAAGTTGATTTTATCCTTTCAAAATATGGAATTTGTGTTTTTTTTTAAAGAAAGAAAAATGGTTAAAAGACTGCTGTATTTTTTGCTAGACTTTGATAGCGTTAGGTGAGACAGGTCAAGTCAAGTGTGGCACAGAGGCTGACAGTTTATGTTCTTGAGGTATTCTCTCTGTGGAAGGATGAATCCTGTAAAAGCCATCACAACCAAACAAGAAAATAAAACCGTGGCCTGAATGACACTGTCAGTTGGGTAGGATGAATTAGACACCGATTCCACCAGGCAGAATAAAGCCAGATGGGAAGAGGATCAACAGCCCAACAGCTGGCACTTTCTCAGGGCTGAGCTCATTTACCTAAGTGGAACACTTGTGGCCAAACAGTGCTAATGGCTGAGGATAAGTAACTACCTTATTAACAGTGGAAGCTTTTGGCACTAAATTAAAAACCTTGGCTTCTAGCCTTTCCACTGCTCTGGACTCTTAGGAGACATTAATATCCCTTCTCCCCAGCATTCTTATTATCGCTTCATTAAGGATCAGATAATGATATGTGTGGGTAGTTTATTCTGCCCAGATTCTGATTAATGGCTAATGTTTCACAAGGTGTTAATGGGTGCTTTATGAAGTGAGCAGAAGGGGTTCTCCAATAATCTCTTTCACAAACTAATTTTGCCATTTTCACTAATGTGACAGATTTAACACATTCTTTATAAAAGCCCCTGATGATGCCTCAGAAAGTTTTGGAAAGATTATATAACTGCAATAATAACTTCTGCCACAGCGTCGTTTTCAGCTTTCCACTTCCTGAACTCACAAAAAGCCAAGAGCACCTCTTGGCTGTGGATAAAAAAATATTTGTCCATCGCTTCTTTATCAGGAAGGATCAGTGGCAGGACATGTTTTCACCCTGTGCTGAAGGGAAGAGTTCTCCTTCAGAAGATCTGCCTTTGGCCTCAGCTTTTCAGAGGAAAAGCAACTTGGCTCACTTTTGAACACAAGCAGACACCAAAGGGTGGACTGTAAAAGCATAATCATTCTTCTCGTAGACATCTCTGACATATTTTAAAATAGGAAGTGGCATACACATTTTAAACAAGTATAAATGCATACATATAAATAAAACAGACTCTTAAAAGTATTTCTTCCATTGTTTGTGCTTCTCTTCAAATGATGGTAGAGAACCACTTCAGAAAGCTGCTTAGATGCAGGTGCTTGACAATACTGCTCTATGCATGTTTTCTGTAGTTAAGGATGAACTGCATAAGGTACCTCTGTGTAGATGATCACATGTGAGATAAAATAAGGTGGAAGGAAGGAAGGAAGGAAGGAAGGAAGGAAGGAAGGAAGGAAGGAAGGAAGGAAGGAAGGAAGGAAGGAAGGAAGGGTTAACACAGAGCAAAAGGTCCCATGTACCCATTAAACCTAGATAATTATTAGTAGTATGTGGTTTCTTCTTGGTCTCAAAATGACAGGCCAGGTTATTTACTGAGAATCAAAAATAATTCTGACATCCATGTATGTAAGGAGCATTTAGGCATTTAAAGGCATCCTCTGTTGCAAGTCCCCAATGTATTGCATGGCTTCAATCCCTATATGAAATTAGCAATATAATCACATAGGAATAAAAAGCCATAGAAGACAATGGGATAATGGTGCATCCATTATCCTGCTTAGCAAATGTGTTGTAAATTCTACAGCACTGCCTCTTTCTACTCTTCTTTTCCCCAAATACATTTTCATGCCACAGTCTTCATTGTTCAGATTTCAAAAAACAGACCAAGGTTTAGGCTGAACTGAAGTCATCAAGTGGAGGACCAGTGCTGAATTGCATTTAAGAAGAGAAAGACAAGGAAGGAAATGTGTTATGTTGGGCTTGGATAAAAAGAAAAGTGAAAAACAAGTAAGTAAGACATGAAAATGGAAACAAACAAATTCCTTCCAGCAGACTATGGATATTTATTTATGCCATTAATATTTATATTTCCATTGTTCTTTGGTTATTCTTTTGGAGATTATACAACCACCTTTGGGAAAAGGGTTCTTTCAAAAATATAGAATCGCTTGTACAATCTTATGAAATTGTAGTAGCCTCAAGTGCAGACATTTAAACCCAGATAATTGGGTTTTGATATACTATACCAAAATAGTATATCAAATAATTGTTTGATATACTATATACCTACTTTCTGGGAGAAAAAAAATACTATGTTTGGTCTATTACAGATAAATGTATGTTGTTAAACATCTTACTTTAGTTACTAGATTGATGCAAAGCTTTATCTTTCATGTGTCTTAGTTATTAAATCTGTACAAAGTATACTAAAGTGTCTGCACCTCACCCCTGATGCTCTCATGAACACTGGCATTGGCCTCTTCATTTCTGATCTTGGCAGCATGAATAAAAACATCAACCGGAGCTACGATTGGTATATTCTAGAATATGAGTGGAATACTAATAGAGATGAGAACCCTAATCATGCTGTGTTCCCAGACAAGTGGAGCGTTTGCAAATGTTGAAGCCAGTGCTTCCTTCCTTCCCTTAATCTGCTACACATTAGCAGATTATACATTACAATATTGATTTGACTGGGCTATAATCAAGTCAATAGCAGTTGGGAGTTATAAAAAAATACTAGTTGGGAATTATACAAAATATAGTCTAACCCTTTCGGAAAGCACACATTGGCAAAGAATTCATTTAAAAATCCTCACCTGTCTTGTGGTGCCATTGTTGGTTACTCTCTACAGCTTGTTCACAGTAATCATGAAGCTATGAGAAATTGCCAAGAAATAAAAATGGTTTGATGAGTAAATACCTCAGCAAGACCTGATAAGAAACACATATGTTACAGGCGTCTCAGAATTGTAATTCCAAATCTCCATCATCTGAAAAGAACTAATCATTCAGAATAAATTGGCTTGCCAAATGAAAGCAAGACCTTATTATCTGATAAAAAAATTCCCTCTTCTCTATTACAAGGTGCAAGTGTTAGTTCCTTTATTTAAAAAAGAAAAATAAGTAGTCATAGTATACCAATAAAGACCCAATTATTTATAAGATCTTAATCCATTATTTCTCACTCTCTCACACTCATACCACCATATACTGCTGTGTAAATTTATGCAGTATTATTTGAGCCATCTTTAAACTTAGCTATAAAATCTTGTGCTGACAGCAGTCTGGAGTAACAACTCTTAATGCTAAATATAATTAGAGGGGAAAAAACACAGCAAAGATGTTTTTAAATCAAAGAATATTTATGTGTCCTTCAGAGGTAAACCTAGAAGACACTAAAGCAAATACATTGATATTCATTTTTGTGGGACCTTCCCATCCTGAAAATATTTGAATTCCAGCAATATGGAATTCATCAGCTTTCTCTATGATCTGGTCCATCATTTTATTCCAAATTGCTGAGATTTAAAAAGGCATAATTTTTGCTGCAGTTTGTGAGCAGTATGTGTACATGCATACACATTGGTTGTTTCATTTCCAGTATATGTAAGCAATATGTGATATATCTGCACTACAGAAAACTGAATTTACAGAAGAATTTTGTTTGTTATTGTTGTTATTGTTGTTCCTGCTGAGTAGATCCTTAGAAGGCTGTTTGTGACTAACTATGGTATGAATTGACCAATGGATACTAACTAAATGTAAATGTACAATTCTGAATGCTGAAAGACTCAGACAGTTAATATTACCATGCTCAAAAACCTGTTTCCTCTGAAGAGAACTCAGGCAGCTTTTTAAAATATACCTAAAACTGGGGCAATGGAGTGAGAGGGAAGACACTGGTGAAAAAATTGCATCAAAACTGGCCTGTTTCAAATAATTAATCAGCTCTTTAATCAAAGACACAACACATGACGCCACCACCAGTATGTTGTTTTGACGCACTACCAATCTCCCTCACCAGACTCAAACCCAAACCCATCCCATAGATGAAAGACAACCACCGTTCAGAAATCAGACCATGGCTGCATCACCAGCTGCTACACCCCCTCCAACCTCCAAACTAAGCAAATTGACACACGCTATGAACACATAGCCAGACCTCAAACTCGGAGCCAAACCAAAGCCCAGAATGTTACATCACAGCCATCTGCTCAGGACATTACATCACAGAACTCAGGAGGTTACAACACAAAACCTCAGGATGTTACAATGTTACAACACAGCCAACGACCCAGGAGATTACAGCACAAGATCCAGGATGTCACAACAATAGAACTCAGAAGGTCATCACACAGCCCATTACCCAGGTCATTACAACACAGAAGTCTGATAGACACACAGCCAGTACTTCAGTCACACAGGCTCTTACGAAAAAGCCAACCAATCTGCAAACATCAACTCCATCAACCAATCAAGAAGTAACAACACAGCCAACCAGCCCGCTTACAACACACCTCCCCACCAGTATTTATAGAGAGATGTCAGTTCCGATCATGCTTTGCTCGCACAAGCACGAAGCTGAAAGTACCAGCCTGAAGATGGCGAGTGGGACCTCATTGAAACGTCGCCAAGATACTCTCAATCTTACACGGGGAAAGACCCGAACATGCCAAGACCTGCATACCTGTACCCATGAAAATTTACGAAAACACACACACACACACACACACACATATAATCAATAAAATTATAAGTTATGCTAAAAAGATGGAGAGAACAAGGTCTGCAAGGGTTGAGGTAGGATCTGCTATTAGTCTATCAACCACCTTCAGGGTGGCACTGCCCCATTGATGCCTCAAGCCAATTGGCAGAGCTGGGTTTTTAGGCCCTTACAGAACATCAGGAGGGTGGGAGCAGATCTCACTCAGGGGAGCGGGAGGCAAGATGTTCCAAAGGTCAGAAGCCACAGCAGAGAAGGCTCTTCTGGACCCAACCAATCAAAATTCCTTGACTGGAGGGATCTGCAGGATGCTTCCTCATTATAGCCTACAAAACCCTTTTTTGCTATCTGGATTGGATGCTGAACGACTGTATTGTACAAGTCTAGTTCTGGTTGGGTGTTTGATACCAGAAGGTGGTGCTATAGTATAGCTGCTTTGCTCTTGGCAATCATACCATTGATATCCATTGGCCAGATGAGCGTATCTTAAAAAGGTCAGGTGCTACCCATAGGAAGCAAATGCATTTAATTCTTTCTCTTCTTTTCATTAAACACAGACAAGGCAGCGAGTGCAATGCACTGAGGGAAAGGTGGAAACAAAGATGGAAACTCAGATAAGATACAGTGGTTTACCTGCTGAGTATTATTCTATCTGTTTAGGAGAAGACTGTAGTCCAAGAATCAAGTTTATATTCCAGGTTTGCTCTTAATTGAAGCACTGGAGCTGAGCAGATAAGCGAGCTCTAAGATATGGAAAAGTTCTTATCCATTAATCTGTTACAATTAGTGTCCTATCTGGATAGAGGTAGACACGTTAGTTATTCACATTTGACAGCCTGTTTTTTGAATAGTTGCTTATGTTGGGTGTGAGAAAGCCTTCAAATTGTTTCAGGACCTTAATTTTTTGTTTTAAAGAAACAGAGCTGCAAGATTGTTCACAGTGATATGTCAACAAATCTTATAATGTTCTTTTTTTTAATTCATATTTATATCCCACCCTTCTCCGGAGACTCAGGGCAGCTTACAATTTTTTTGGGAGCACAACCCAATGCGCTCAGCAATAGCCTTCATTCTATTGTATATGCCTGCTTATTACTAGGGCTTTTTTGGCCCCCTCAAGCGGCATTTTTACAAAGTCAGCTTATTGCCCCCAACAATCTTGGGTCCTCAATTTACCTACCCCGGGAGGATGGAAGGTTGAGTCAACCTTGAGCCTGGTGGGATTCAAGCCTGCACTAATTGCAGGCAACTGGAACTAAGTGCTAGGCATTTAACAGCCTGCACCACCAAGGCTCTTTTGTAATTTACCCTGCTTTTGAGGACTCAGATAAACAAAATAGTATGAAACTTTTAAAAACCTCAAGAAGTTGGGGTGAGATTGTCTGACAGATTCCATATATTATACTGCCCTGCCTGGATTTGAAGATCATCTTCCAAGGCTGCCCCTTGAGTGCCCTGGCCAAAATGAGTTGGGGCAAGAGGCTATTAAGGGGAAAGTTTGTCCAGCAGTCATATAATGCCCTCCATAGAAAAAAAGCCTGGTATCAATTAGATAGTCTTTAGATGCTGGTGAAACGTTTTTTCTTCTTTGCTAGGCTTTTTTAAAAAGTTCTTCCAAATTTTAAAGAAAATACCTGTGTTTTTAGGTTGCTTGAGCAGTGTGGGGTTGGACTAGATGACCTCCAAGATCGCTTCCAACTCTATTCTGATTGATAGATAAGATTGCTTTAAAATGTATTCCACATCACTTTTAGGATTTCTTTTTCATTATGCTATCATTTTAAATAGTAAACCATCCAGAGAACAGCTCTGTTCTGTTGAAATGCAATTAATATATTAAAATAGGCTAACACAATAAAACAATAAATTGGTCTGGGTCAAAAAGTTTCAGAAAATGTTCTTCTACTGACCACTAGACACCGATGCAAATGCTTCTCAGCCATGTTTTAATTTTACAGCCGATCTCCTGCTGCTCTTCTCCATATCCAGAAATGTGGAAATCGCACTTGTGCATACAAAGGAACTCCCCCCTCCTTTATTTTTTAATGACAGGGACAGACAATGGATGGGGGGAAATAGCACCTGCAAAGGGACCTTCTGACAAAGGGACACCACTTCATGTGGCGCACACTGATAATGCTAACCGGAGCCTGGCCATTATGACAAAAGTGAAGGTGGTGTGAAAACAGGCTGCAGCCAGGCATCTTCAGGCAGAAAAAGCTGTCGGTGCCCCACCTCTTGCAGCAGTGAAAGACTGCAGAAAGAGAGCATCCCTTCCTTCCGTCTGCTATCTACCACTATGACAGGGTGAAAATGAGAGACCAATTTCCAATCAGGCAAGTAGAGCGAGCTGTTCCAGCAAGCTGTCAGCACCTGGTCTACATGCCTAACAGACTAAATCCCCTGGCAGCCCATTAGAGGCTGCTCTAGGCTGACTGCAGGATATCTTGACAGGAAGCCAGACAACAGAGCGAACAGAGATATTCTGTTAGGGAGGAGTGTGGGAGGAATGAAATATGGGATCTATTGCTCTGTTAGCCTTTGTTTGATGACTACTTGCAGGACTGCTTATTTTGAGAAGGAGAAGTTTACTTAAAAGCATAGATGTGTCATGCAGAAATCCATGCAAACGTCCTCAAGGGCAGGTGGTCCCATGCAGTCTGAAAAACACGTGATGGGCCTTCTTTTCTTAGCAGAAACATCAGGGGTTGGTCTTTTTCTTTCTTAGGCATTCATAGCTTTGTGTTGGCCTCGTTGAAAGGCGATCCCGTTCGTAAGCTGGCTGTTGCTCACTTTGCAAATTTACCCAGCTTGATTTGTACAGGCTAGTGCTCATCACTCCAGGTCTGCCTGAATGCAATTGCTGACAAGCATGGATTGTCTTTTCTTTTCTCTGACCATGTCTCCCCATTCTTACCCTCCAGTCAGTGGTAGGGAAGCAAGTTGCCACGTGGGCATATTCCACTGTGTTAGGTAGCAAATCAATAAATGAAATCCAAGTGGCACCTATATTTACAGATATCTTTCAACACATTCATACAAACTTCTTCAGAAAATTTGGTTTCATACCAGTATCTATCACTTCAGCTATAATGTCTAATATAATTCAAACTCGATTGCAGAAAATATGACTTCAGTAACAGAGTGGTCAATGCTTGGAACGCCCTACCAGACTCCATTGTTGCAGCCTCAAATGCTCACAGCTTCAACCTCAAACTGTCTACCATGGACCTCAACCCATTCCTAAGAGGTCCTTAAAGGGGGTGTGCATAAGCACACCAGTGTACCTACCATCCCCGTCTTACTGTCCCCATTTATCTGTATTTACTTCCTTTGTTCATATTTATGTTCATACCTATACTTGTTATCTTGTACATGTTTGACAAACAAACAAAATAAATAAATAATCCTAACTTCCAATGAAATTACTAATATGCTGGTCTAAATTATCCCTTAGTGATGATAGTTTCTTCTTGGTGGTATTCAAGGACAAACTATATAGCGTGCACTACATTAACTCAATTGGGATTTTACCACAGTATAGACTACTGTCACCTGGCCATCTTTAACCATTCATAGTTCCAGCTGGTGCACCAGGAATAATTGGCTGAATGCTTTTCAGCATTCACTTAGGGCCTCAAGTTTTTCAGGATTAATTTCTGGACCTAGGAGTTGCCAATCACTCTCAGCCCTTTATAGCATTCAAACACTGATTTAATTCCCCTACCACCTCATCTGATAGGAGAGGCAAGAAATACATAGCTTAATTTAATCAGCATGCTGTTTGGATTCTCCCACCCCATGTACTGTCCATCACTCAGTGGCTTCAGATAGAGATTAAAGACCAAGGGAAACAGAACGTTTGGGAATGCACTACCTAGCAGGCCATAGATTAAAAAAAAATACCTAAACCCATTCTCTGGTGTTGAGGGAGAAGAACATTGCCTCCTTTTCCAGCAACAGATAGTTCATAAAGCAGATTTGCATTATCAACAGTTGCTGAGGGCTCTAGGAAGATCAGCAGGAGTGTGTTTGAGCTGCCTTAGGGGAAAGATGGGAGAACTGCCAAGCAATCAGTCTTGACATTCAAACAGAAGACACATATAATTTGTAATTTCTTAAAGCACATAAAGCTGATGAATTAGAAGTCTTTTAAGTACTGTACCCCCACAGGTGTTCTTTACAACAGAGAAACTATTTTCCAGGGGTATCCTCTTTACTAAGAGGTGCAAAAGCAGAGCACATTGATTTAATTAGCCATATACAATTCCCTGATTCCACTCTATCACTTTCTCCTATTGTACCGATAGTTCTAATTTAGCAACTGCCTCATTTAGCAATAACTCCCAGTTGCAATGGTGATGAAAAAGAACTTTGCAGATTTGTAAAGCAATGTAAGCTCACAGTCACGGTTTCACTTAATGACAGCTTTGCATAATGATCAAGTTGCCAGTCCCAACTGGAGTCATTAACTGAGGACTAGCTATATGTTAATTTCCAACCAGGGCTAGGATCAATATTACAGTTGAAGACCAAAGAGATGCAGCTATCTGAAGCCAGAGAAACTAAAAATAAATCCCCCAAAATTATCTCCCTAAATGTTGTTGTAATTATGATGTGAAGTTCCACTTAGATAAGAGCAGTTTCACCCAGCGGGGAGTGTAGGTGGTTGGGTAAAAACTGCCCTTTTAAAAAATAAGAATGGCACACTTTGCATGCATCTAAAAAAAAGTGGGGCTTTGATTTAGCAACTGCAGTCACCATCTTGACTTTTTCCTTATCTCCCCTGCAGACATGCCTGTTTCATCCAATGCACTTAGCACATTAAAACAATGAATATCTAAATGTTCAGAAGCTTTCATTACTGGCCCATTGGTCAGGAGTCCCTTAACCAATTAAAATGATTCTGATGGATAGACCTCAAGAATGCAATAAAAAAGATAAAATAAATTATTTTGCTTCTTCCACAGCTCCATAATAGGCACAGCTAGTACTCTCACTTATGCTCAGTGGCCCTCATCTTTAAAGTTTGCCAATTGACAGACTATTCCAGCATCAT
The DNA here is from genome assembly GCA_009733165.1 of Naja naja. NCBI lineage: Eukaryota > Metazoa > Chordata > Lepidosauria > Squamata > Elapidae > Naja > Naja naja. Next base: position 79,318,590 of record CM019149.1, read on the forward strand.
AATATCAGAGGTGGTATTCAGCAGGTTCTGACCAGTTCTGGAGAACCGGTAGCAGAAATTTTGACTAGTTTGGAGAACCAGCAAATACCACCTCTGACTGGCCCTGACCCCATCTATTCTCTGCCTCCTGAGTCTCAGCTGATTGGTTGGGTCTTCTTTTGTTGCCCTGCACAGGAGAACAGAGCTGGAAAGCAGGTTAGTGAGAAGGGAATGGAGATTTTGCAGTATCCTTCCCCTGCCACATCCACCAAGCCATGCCCACCAAGCCACACCACACCCACCAAGTCACGCCCACAGAACCGGTAGTAAAATTTTTTGAATCCCACCACTGCATAAGATGCTCCAAAAACCAAGGGGACTCTGGCTTCACCAGCATCAAAGAGGGGATTCATGGATAGCCTTTCCAATACACCTTCCATCTCATCATTCAGTAGTGCGACAAGGCTTGATAAGAACATCAGTCCTGTCAATCTGGAAATCTTCCAACCTTTCAAGAACCTTTGGACCTTATATGTCTCCAGGAGCAGACCATTCTAAATGGTCATTTACCCTATAGGGAAATTCTGCCACCACCAATCTAAATCTTATTAGGAAATGGAGTGCCCATGATAAAGGAGTCCCAGAAGCCCTACCACAGAAACATTTTCTCTGCTTAGTTCTCTCTCCCTCTCCCTCCCCCTCCCCGCTCTCTTTCTCCCTCTGTCTCACTCACACACCCACACCCACAAGGTGTGGTAAATGTTTCTGTCTGAAGGTCCTAAATATGTTCCTAAGATCACTATCTGGAGTTCTCCAATATCATTTCTGATTCCCAAGGATGTCTCTGGGGAATAAGGCAAATAATGCATCATTCTTTCACTCTGGCCCATCATAAACACATTTAAAATGTCTTGGAATAGAATAGTTTCCTCATGTAGACAGTGGCGTCTCTAAGGATTACAGGTAGCCTTTGACTTATGGTTGTAATTGAGCCTGGAATTATGGTCCTAAGTCATTGGACCTATTATCCTGGGACTGGACTTGAAGTCATGTCCATTTTATGACAGTTGTTAAGTGAAAACAATAACCGTTAAGCAAATTTTATGGTTGTTAAGGTAGTCCATTTTCCCTAATGGGTGTTTTTTTAAAGTAACCAGAAGTAAACCATGGAAACCGACAAAAAACACCGTTTTTTAATCAAGGCCATAAGACTGCGGGATGCTGCAAATGTCCATAAAGGTGAGCTAGTTGTCAAACGCCAAAAATACAATCACTTGTCCCCATGGGGGGTAGGTTTACATGGTCCTTGTAATTTCAAAAGCAAATCATGAAGGGAGACTCTCTTTGAGATACATTTTCAAAAGAAGATATTGAGGACATGAAGGAATCCTTCAAAAGAAGATATTGAGGACATGAGGGAATCCTTCAAAAGTACTCTCTGAGGCCACACATTAAAAAAAAGGATATAAACTCCTCAGAACTTTGGTATCCTAATTTAGGACCATGATCAACCATATCGGTACAATCACTGAGATGAGTAAAAGTTATATACTTTGTACTCATTTGTTCTTTCACAGAACACATGTATACATTGCATCCAGCCACATTACATATTACACAGGAAGCACTTAAAAATGACATCTCCAAATTCAGTCTGCTGCATCAGCTTTCTTCCTGCATTCAATTGCTTGTTTAGACCTGGCTTTAATCTCTTCTATGAATGACCCAGGAATTTAAAAAAAAAGTGAAAATAAATTCTGTCACTTCTGCAGTTACGATCCTGGGAAACGTGCCACATTACTAATGTTGAGAAGATATGTGCTTATTGCATTCAAGAAAAGGAAGATGAGATAAGCAAGTCTTTCTATTGTAATTAAATAACAAGAGTATAATTTGAAGGATCCAATATAAAAATCTTACAGAAGTAACTGCATCAGCAAGGCCTAAGTGTTTTCAATGGCATGTGTTCTTTTGGTAAACAACAACAAAATATTCCAGTCTGTGTACAAAACATATTTTAGTTCACCTGGCTGCATTTTTCATTTCCTAATTATTTATGACCTCTAGCAATGTAGGTAGAATATTCTCAGGATATACTATGTCCCCTCCATCATTATACTGTATACATACAGTATAAAAAAAGGGTAGACCTTGCACCTTGGGAATCACTGGAGAATTGCTAGGAGTGTTTTAACAAACCTTTAGGGATGGATTACTCTCTATTTTCACCAAAGGTATTTGCTTAGCAGAATCCCCATTTTAAGGTAGTAATCCAAATCCACAAAATACCTGGCTGCCCGGTAAAAGTTATGCAATCTGTATCACAGCCATATTTTAATTGAGGCAATCACTTTAAATGGGGACAATTTAATTTACTTTAATTTTCAGATTTATTCATAAATTTGTCATAGTCTTAAACATAAATGCGAATTATACCTGCAACAATACTTTAAAGCATCTGAAGGCATTATCTACTGGCAGGTACTGTCTGTTGTGCTTCTTACAAAATTCACAGGTCAATCTGCAGTTTGGAATTCTATGCAGCTTTCACCTTCAAGAGCAGAACTTAGAATTGCAGAAAATAGGACCACTAGTTATCTGTTACCATTAACAGAATGAAGCCAGGCTGATCCCTGAATAAGGAACCAAGAAGAGAATGTGTGGGAGGAAGCAGAGGTGGTATTCAGCAGTTCTGGAGAACCATTAGCAGAAATTTTGAATAGTTCAAAGAATCGGCAAATACCGCCTCTGACTGGCCCCGCCCCCATCTATTCTCTGCCTCCCAAGTCCCAGCTGATCGGCTGGGTCTTCTTTTGTTGCCCTGAACAAGAGAATGGAGCTGGAAAGTAGGTTAGTGGGGTGGGGAGGGAATGGAGATTTTACAGTATCCTTCCCCTGCCACACCCACCAAGCCATGCCCACCAAGCTACACCATGCCCACCAAGCCACACCACGCCTACCAAGCCACACCCACAGAACCAAAAGCAACAATTTTTGAATCCCACCACTGGGAGGAAGAGACAAAATTGTGTGTGTGTGTGTGTGTGTGTGAGAGAGAGAGAGAGAGAGAGAGAGGGTTCGTGTATGTGTGAATAAATGTGAATATTTATACCACTCTGATCCAGCAAGCCATATTACCTCAGAGCTAAAAAGGGACTTCTCCAAATATTCAGTTCCCATAATTCTTATAATGACCTTGCCTGCTAAATATTTTTGTGTACTGAACTCCATGTGCCTGGAGGATGTCCAGATGAAAAAGGTGATCTTACAACAATAGTTGAAGTCAGTATTATTATTTTCCACTTTACAGGTGGTAGGAATTGTGAAAAGGACAAAAGGGAGTGGCAGCTTGCCTTTGGTGACTTAGTAAGCACACAAAGGTGGTGACAATAAAAAAGAAACTTTCTACTATGCAACTCAGTCATTTAGTCAGCCCTGCTGCATTAGTTCTTTTCAGATTTGGGGCACAAGACATAGAACAAATGTTCATCAGTGCTTCACAAGCCACACAGAACAGCTTGTCAAATCCACTCTACTTGTGTAACCAGAGAGACCACAAAGTTAGCTGCTGACAAATAACAGTTAGGACCCTGACAGCTGTGAGGAGCCAAGCTTGCAGGTTGAACACTATAATTCTGCCATAGGGATTGTCTGACTTTATCTGTATTCAAAGCAAATGCAAAATTGTTTTCTGAGAAGTTGAAGATACAGAGACTCTTTGGACTTGCTGAAAGCCAGGCAAGCCCCAGATCCATTGATTGCTCTGGACTCAGTTCCTCCATGTGTTTGGGGAGAGAGGGGAGATTGAGGGAGAGTGGCACAGAGGGAGAAGAGGGAAAGTTTGGAGACTAAGAACTGCCCTCCAGTAACCCCACTTTTCTCTCCAGAGCAGTAGAGCAGAGATTGTAAAAGGAGAGGCAGGGAGGAAGGCAACCACAATCTTGCCAAACTTCTCTTTGAAGGCAAACTGAACTACAAGTAGCCTCCTTATCAAAGATACATCTAAGGCCAACAACTTCAGGTATAAGCAGAAGCCAGATATCTAAACCTTTAGCACTATGGGAAATTGAGGACAGTACTACATATCTTGAAATTTGACAGCCCCAAAGATTAATCTTATATCTAGCATTGTTTTTCTCTCTTTATACATCTGAAATATATATGAATGAAATATGGGACATGCCCCATATTCTTCCTCTATGCTGGGTGAGGAATGTATCTGAAAAGGGATACACATTGGTGAATGCCTCCTAACACAGTCCTATTCTTTACAGTTGAATCATTTTTTCTCCATGTCTTACGTTGTTGCAGATTTTTAAAGCCAATACATGAAATTCAGTGGTAGTTATATATGTTATTCAACTGTTCCAATCTCAGAATGAAGGCATTATGTTTTTTTAAGCTGCTCCTCACTCCTATTTTATTTTCTTTGTGCTGATTAAGATCCTAGAAAAAAGATGCTCTCTCAAAAAGCAGTCATAATGCTAGCATTTACAAAAGCTTGGAGAGAAACACTGACAATCTAGTCTGCTCAGCATTCAGTTTTCATACATATTTGACGTTAGTTCTGGGAATGTTATGATGCATCAGGCAAAGGTATTAATAGCTAAATGTAATTGCACATCTGCCTATTAGGCCAAAAAAAAACCCATGGCAGTGAGCATGCATATATATGCCCTTATGTCACAAAACATTCCTTTCTGAAATGCTGCTACGTTTATAGATTGTTGATCAAACAGAAGCACCATTTTCCACACAGATTTCTAGCGCTTATAGAAACCTATCTAGGGAATAGGTTTCATGTTTTTTTTTAAATCTGTATCTATAAGGAAATGATAAAATGCAACAGATCTTCCCCAGATGCAGTTTGGGAATCATATTGTCAATATTTTACTAAAAGCATAAGATTTAAACTTTAAAACAGAAGAAGGGAAGCCAATCCATCTAATGAGGCCACTTCTTCCTCAGAATAAATGAAAGCTACAGTCAGAACAAGGTTTCATATATTTTCACATGTCACAAAGGAAAGCAATCTGAACAAATCTTGGAACAAAATTTAAAACTTTTGTACCTGATTCCCAAAGCTCAGATTCAAAGGAATAAATATCACATTGCAACACAATTAACTCAGGAGAGATCTAAATGGAGAAGAAATATAAGATAGTTTACTTTTCTTGGGTTCAAGAACAAGGATGGGCATTGTTCTGGAGAAGTTACTAATCTCATGGAGTAAGTTTATGACAAATGTAAATAAGACCATGATAGATAAAGACATTTAATAACAGCAACTATCGGACTACCTAAACCTTATAAGTAAACAAATGCATCCTTATTGGACTGAAGGAGTATAAAAGTCATATAAAGAAATAAATGCATTGTTGGATTGAAGCAACAAAAAAGATATAGCTGGTTTGAATAATAGATATGGAAATATTTCATGGACTGGGTCAAAGAATCCGTGATTCAGTTTTGGATCAGATAATATTTTGCTGTTCTATTGAGACAATGAGCAACAAGCAGAAACTCATATACTTTAATCATGCGATATGGATCGATGTTGAATTAGAAAAAATATGCTTGGCAAGGTTGAGGGGAGCATATAAAGGGAAAAGACAATAGAAAAGGTGGATAGGTAGAATCAAAGATTACTAAAATATCCTTGAAAGAAATGCAAGCCATTACTAAAGACAAGATGTGAACATTTATCAAATTATTGGGAAATGTGTTCAGTTTGAAGAGATCTAATCAAATCCTGGTTTGATTTGATTCTGGGTTTATAGAATTCAAGGATTCTTGAATGGTCAGATTAGCTTAGTGACAATCTTTCAAACTCCTTGACAGATTGTGGAATGTGGAAATAAAGAATAATTGAGCCTGCCCCAAAAGCCTTCTCTGGGATCTGAAATACAGAATATTCCATAGTTCTCAGAACATCCTCAGGTTAAGATGGGTGAGTGACAGATTAGAGAAGTCTAATGAAACGCCACAAAAACCTGTCTAGGCTATGTTCCTTAGGTGAGTTATTTATTACACAGGCAATAAGGCAAAAAGAAGCAACATAATAACTAAAGATGACACTTGGGAAGATCTTAGTCATAATTTAAGTATTAATTTAATCAATGAATGAGTAAATGGTAGATAAATTCTTAGGAAAAAACATGGTAAACATCTTCAGAAGAAGAGTTCGATATGTGAAAAGACAAAGATATGAAATATGATTTAATTCTCAACTTCTTGAATTGGCATAAGTCTTATTTTATTCATGATGCCATAATAAAAATAGTAACTATTTATTCTGATATTGTACATGATCAAAGGATCATAATTCATATAAGAGGAAATAGTGTGGGGGCTTCTGAGTTCACAAATCATCAAATGTCAGTGGGAAAACTGGATTTGAATTAACTACTTCTTATTTTCCTAGAGTTACTAGGAAACAGCAATATTGCATAGTTTAACTGTTTCCTCATGCACTATCATTTTGATGAAGTCTCTTTCCCACTTATCAATGTAGTTATCAAGTCATGAAGGGGAAGTTCATTCTATAATGGTTAATAATCTTCTATACTTCTTAAAAGATTCATCCAACTACATGTGAAATCTCTAAATTCTTAGACTGAAATTTCATTGGAGCGGTTATGGATTAGATAGTCCATTACTATCTAATGGACTAGATAGTAATGTAATTGATGTGATTTTTGTCATTATTTTAAAGTTTTGGCTGAACCCAGAAAGCCACTGGATATGACATTCCTTTATTATTTGATTTTTTAAAAACCAGATAACCATTTCCTTTGTACTACACACTCCAATTTTGCACCATTTTAATAGCCATGCTTGATAATTATATAACCCATTAAATATAATGATTGCATTAATAATTTTCAGACTGAAATATCGAAGAGAGAATAACATAGCAAGTCTGGCTGCTGCAAAAGAATAGGGAGTCAATTAAAAGAAAATATAGATTGGAATAAGAAAGGCAGATTAGATCTTTTAAAACCAAAACACAATTACTGTGCGATGGTGTTGCATTGATCTGCAAAAGGCCGCCTTTGCATGCAGTAGGAAGTGATTTGGGAAAGAAGTCAATGACCTTTTAGGGAAAAAAGCATGTTGTGATTTTGTTCAATGAAAAGTATTACATAAATGTATGATTAGTGTTATTAATCAGGATAAAGTACAAGAGTATATATTAGCTATAATTGTACCACTGCAGATTTAAGAGGCTGGTATGACATTTGCTCTACATTTTCAAACTGTTTCCTGGTGGTTTTAGTTTTCTAAGAAAACGATTTGTATAGTGACTTTACAATTACATGGAAACATATCAGAATGCATGTGAATGAGAAGTGATTTTTCTTAATGGTACCAGAATACAGCGGTTTAGAATTGCTCTCCTTTAGACAGTCAGAAATATTTTCTTCCCTAAGTAAATTCTCATAGATTTTTTTTAACCACAATGACGAAATGTGCAATGTCACATTACAATCCAAGTATTGCTCCTTCATAGATGTCATGCAAGTCTATAAATGATGGAATTTCCAACATGTTTGTCTCTTGCTAGATGAAAAGGATCAGTGTTTCTCAATCTTAGCAACTGAGAGATGTATGGAATGTGCTGGCTGGGGTATTCTGGGAATTGAAATCCATACAGCTTCAAATCTCCAAGGTTGAGAAACTCTGTGCTAAGACTTCTGAGAGATGGATTGGCCAGGGCAAGCAATCTGTACAGTATATCAGAGGATGGAGAAAACACAGGAGGGGATACACTCCCATGTCATTAAAAAAATGTTTGAACACAGTTCCATCAATCTGGCACTTGAGATCTAGCATAAAGGGAATTATTTCCTAATGTATCTCCATTTACTGGGTCTCAATAAGTACACTAAACTTCACATGTAGCGAACCAAAGCAATTTACATCAATTGCACAATGACACCATCATGCAAATTTTGTAAAAAGAGGCAAGTGACATGATTTGCATCATTTGTGAAATGACATCTTCATGCAACATTTGGAAATGATGGACACCTCTGCTTTCCACCTGAGCTGTTAAATTGAGGTTTCAGTGGCCTTAGCAAATTTGCTCCATCTACAGAACCTGTAACAGAATAACAGTTAAAAGGGGCTTTGGAGGTCTTCTAGTCCAACCCATTGCTCCTGCAAGAGACCTTATACCATTTGTCCAATCTCTGACAAATAGTTTTCCAATTTCTATCTGTATAATATCAGAGTTTTAACTAATTTCTCAAAGCTTGGGAAAATGAATGGCGGTTTGAAAAATATTATGAGACTGGAACTTTTGCACATTTCTTCCTCTATCAGGGAAGCAATTAGCAATTTTCTCACCATTTTAAGAGGCAGTCAGCAAGAGAATCAAAGTATCCTTGCTGTGATGAACTTCCTGATACTGTATATGGTTTGCTGAAGTTTCCAAAGGTTCTTTTTCCCCCTTTAAATAAATCTGGTTAATAAGACTGAGAATCTGGCCTTCCTGGTTGTGCCAAGGAATTGACAATCATTCTGAGAGCAAAGAAGATTTTATCCTTATATTCTATTTTAACGAATGAAAATCTGCATAGCCAACGTCTATCGTTGCCTTCACAGTATGTGAGCTGGGCATCTAATTTTACCACAGAATCTCAATGCGGTTCCCTGGGCTAACAATGCTGAGGAAGTAGTGGATAAGGTTGGGTAAGTGGGCAGGGACAGCCCATTACATCAGGAGCGTTTTGTTGACTGGGGATTCCAAATTGCTCCCATAACAAGCTGGAGAAATGCAGGATGCCTTCTGGTGGTATAATAATGCCTCTGGAGTGAGGAGGGGGTGATTTTTATAGCTTTTAAAAATGAGGATTGTTCCAGAGTAAAAATGGTTTATTTTCAGTAGTTAGTGTGATTTTTGAAGGTGGGGGAGATTAAGGGTGGAAATGACAGCATTTTGCCTTCCAGAAATATTGAATTTCCATTCTTGTGGTTTTTGCTGCAAGGGATCGGTTATTTTGCTAATACAGAATGTTGTGTTGCTTTGGGTTGCCCACCTCTGGATTACATAAACACAAGCTGTATTTTATTATATATCCCACTAAGGCCAATGTGTTCAATCTTTGGTTCTCCATCAGAAAGACCTAATTAGGGATCCATTATTCATACATATTCATATTCAGAGTAAAAAGTAAAGGGGCTATACGGCTAGGCCCTCTAGGAGTGTGGCATTTGCTCTGGAGATACACAACCCAGGTTCTTGATTCTCTAGCTCAGAAATCATTATTCAATGTGCAGATGTCTGAGGCTTGGCTGGTGATATTGGAAAAGAAATCCAAGGGTTCATTGCCCATCTCTCTATATACATATCCTTCATTAGTAATACTTGACAGGAATGGTTGTCTAATTCAGCTGTACAGGTAATCATTGATTTACAACCACAGTTGAGCCCAAAATTTCTGTTGCTAAGCAAGACAGTTGTTAAGTGAGTTTTGCCCCATTTTACAACCTTTCTTGCCACCGTTATTAAGTAAATCACTGAAATTGTTAAATTAGTAACACTGTTGTTAAGTGGACATAGGTTCCCCATTGACTTTGCTTGTCAGAAGGTAACAAAGGTGATCAAATGAACTCAGGACACTGCAACAGTCATAAATACATGCCAGTTGCCAAGCGGTCAAATTTTGATCATGTGATGACAGGGATGTTGCAGTGGTCATAAGTGTGAAAAATAGGCATAAGTCATTTTTTTCAGTGCCGTTGCAACTTCAAATGGTCACTAAACAAATGATTGTAACTCAAGGACTACCTATGTTCTGTTCTTTTCTTCATACTCATGACTTTCCCACATACACAAACCACAAGGAATCGAGTGGCTTAACATTAAGAGACGGATGAAGCACCTAAAATTCACCCATATGTATATGCTGCTGGTATAGGTATATAATGGGATATAATGGTTCCTTCCAAGCCAGTGAGAATATCTTTAAATATGTTTCGGTAATTTGACATACTTCTAAATGCATCCTCTTGGCCTCTTGAATTGAAGCAGATGGGATCTCTTACAGCAGAGCTGTAAATGAGGCTAAATGAGAGTAGCAAACAAGGTGGAGGTAGATCATGAACTTCCAAAGAATCGGACATGATTTACAAGGTGATTTACAAATCGGATGGATTTACAAGAAGCACAGCCTGCATGAAAAAGAAAACTAGAGTGAGCAGAAAGGCCAAATCCATTATACTATGAAAAACTATAAAAGACTCCTGTCAAGAAGGCACGATTTTACGGCCATCAACATCTTTGTAGCCAATTGTATTTTCTGGCAGGTTCCTTGCACCATCTGACTTCATTTGGTTTGGTTCTTAATTTAAAAATAATGAAATGGGAAATTGGCATACTGTATGGCAAAGCACTAGGCTTCGGCATCAGACTTATATATAAAAATACAAAAATACTTCTAGGACCCTTACTGTTCCCATAAACATTCTTAGCTAATACAAATGACATATGTGCTTCTCTGATGCTCTGAGGGTCTTCTGAGCTGGTAATTTCTCATTCAAATTTGATCCAGCTCCTGATCTGTAAGGAGCATAATCACATCAATTGTCCCACTGATGTGCACCCATGTACCCATACTTATCAAGTTTTCATAGCAAGCCCATTGCTGCCATTAATCTAGGCCAAGACAAATACAAATAATTTATGCCAAAGGCAGATGCGAAAGGAAAAACAAAACACCCAATGAATTAGCCTAGGGCTGGTAGCCTAATTCCCTTCAGCTATTAGATCTAATTTTCTCTGTCACATGCAATCTCCATTTTTACCCAGTCTGCTGCCACAGCTTTCCCCATTCCACTTTGGACATAAGGTTCAGGAAATCTCACAGCCTCTGGATTATAACATGGAAGGAAAGGGGAGGGGCTGCCAACAACAAAGCTTCTGGCTGAGCTTCAGCCTATTTTCTGTTATTTTCTCCTGGATTGATGTATATACTATTATACATCAAGCAATTTAGCAGGGAAGATTACTTTTTTGGATGCATAAGGAAGGCAGCTGACACTAAAATCCAATTTTAAAAGATTTTATTAAATAAAAAGGAGAGAGGGGGAATCTGAGGGAAAAAATGAATACAGAATAAGCAAATATTGCAGCAAACTGCTACAGAGAGTTTTAGTTTTGTTTATGCTGAATAATTTAAAAACTCATAGCTTAACACTACAGGGTCTTCACACACAAAACACCCCACATTACATCCCACCCTTGCTCTCTATTGTCAGATATTTAGCAACTGACACTTGGAAAATGTTCTGCTACTCAGGGTTAGGTAAAGGGAATGCCATACTAATATTTACGCGTAATCAGACACACCTCGGGATTATAACCATCACAAGAAAGGAAGACAAAAGGAGACATTGAGAATAAAATTAATATTTTCCTTTTGCCACTGACACATTTAAGATGTAAAGTCATGTCCTGTAGATTTGGGGGGGAAACTGGGAAAAAATGGACTCTGCCTGATTTTGATAATACAGAAAGGAGTATTTTGGCGCATAGAGGCATACGTATTTTGCCTAAGGCTCTTTTCTTCAATGTATAGTTTTGTCATTTATCCACACTTTTTGTCATACTGTTTATCATTTAGTTTAAATTTAATGTTCTTTAGAAAATATTTCTGGCGCAAAAAAGAAACATCCAGAGTGTCCACTTTCCTTTCCTAAACTGTATCTTTTTTTAATGACAGTTTGTTTCTATTGCCTGTTCCCTACTGGATACAACTTCAAAGTCACATTTAAAAAAAAAGTGATGCAATCAAGCCATCAAATATGAAAACAGAATTCAGGGTAAATGATAGTTTTGCAGACTAAGAATAGCTACTGTTTCCTGGAAATAAACAAACACATGCACAGACTCACACACACACACACAGAGCCCCCCACTACAATGGTGCTAAAATATGAGCCAGCTGGGATGGTATGTAGAATCTTGCAATGAATAGTTGTGTTATCACCAAAATGAGAAATATGATGCAGGTGGACTGCACAGGGAATATCCCCAAATGTTGAAAAATGGCCCTTCCCGAATGGAAAGAACTTATTTAGATGCTGTAAGAGGAAAGAGCAATAAGATTGCTGGCTACAAAACACTGTAATCTTAATAATCCTGCCTAATCTCTGAATGCCTACATTCAAACAGTTGTTCATTTTGAAACAGTTTTGTGAAGGAGGTCATTAATCTTTCCTGCCAGGATTTAATAATTCTGCTGCTGCATTCCTATATATTAGTGCAGGGGTTTTAAACTCATGGCATCATGGCAGCATCACACATGACGAATCAGGACATTTTCCCCCTTCGCTAAAACCAGGCGGGGGCAAGGCCAGCACCTGACACATCCAGCCCATGGGCCACAAGTTTGACACCCCTGTATTAGTGGATCACTTTCACCATTAAAGAAACCAACATCTTAATTGATCTTGCTTCTTCAGAAAGTGGTCCTTTGAAAAATGCAAGCGTGCTCTTTCTCCTGTAAAGTTGCAGGCAGTTAAAAATACGTCCACCTAACACCTAAATGCCTTTTCCCTATAAATGCAAAACACCAAACTGTGAAAAATCCTTATTCATACTAATGATCACATGAACTTAGGCAACTCATTTCAAGTTACTCTTCAGTAAAGAAATTCAAAACTTAATTCAGAGGAATACTATCTATGTTGAAGTTTCAGTGCTAGATTTTAAAGCACACTCAATCATTTGCCTTTGACTATCTGTCTACTTCAGTTTTAGCAGGGTGACAGTGATAGCAATTATGGTAGAAGAGGAGTATAATGAGTAATGACTGAATTAACGTCCTGTAGTTACAGCCTGTTGGTTCTGATGTAGCAATGAAAGCCAATTCTGCACATTATTAGAGATGAAAAAGAGAATTTTGATCCAGGTTCCCTGGATTCTTCCAAAGAAATATATCAAACGTATTCTGCAATAAAGTCCCAAAAAAGATTAACTCCTTATAGATGACTATTTTGTGTAGAAAATATTGACCCAATAACTTAGAGCTAAACAAAATGGGGAGGGGTGAGAGAACCCCCCAAAATCACTTTTAAATGGTAACATTGAAAATGAACTAGGTAGGGAAAAAGAGGGAAAATGGAAAGATGCTGCAAGAAACTCCGGTTCATGTTCACTATTTTGTTACATAGCCATTAGATATCAATACTGAAACTACAAGATATTTTGGCAGTGGTTTGTTTTCCAAGCTTATTTGAATTAGTTTCTGAATGTTTTGTTACCAGACTAGGTAACATCATCAGCAGGATTTTCTTATCCTATTCTCCTTTAGCTTACTACAAGATATTGTTAAGAGAAAACCCATGTTAATGTACAGCAACCAAATATCAGAAATAATGCAGTGAGCTGTTGTTATGAAAGCTTGTGCTTTTAAATACAATTGGAAAAGTCTGAAAAAGGTGATATTAGATTCACACAACTTATGTTGTGCAAGTCTAGTAACACTTACTGTAAGCATGAGCTGCACAAGTCTAGAGCTATTAGTGCAATAACTGCAATACCTACACGTTTTCCCCAGCATGTGCCAGGACAGGACGTTCCATGCCCAAATTGACCTGACCAGTCATCTTCAGATACACCAAACTTAATTTTAAAGTGATTGATGATACTGAGGTCTTCGTTGATGGATGAACAACTACACTCCTTCTGATTTGAGGCTCTAAGAGAGCTAAGGGATCATTTGTTGATGATATATTGTCCATTTAAAAGCCCCAGGATATAAGCAGAAATGCTATGTGGGACATCTTTAGAAATCACATCAAAGTTCTGTCTTATCAACACTCAGGGAACCATATCTATACAACATAAATTACAGCTTTCCTATTTTCTATCACAGCCTGTTCAAAGTAAATCTGAGAAAACAATTAATGAAGAGATTACAGACCAAGCACAGCTTTTGATGGCAAGCAGGCGGCACAGGAAACAAGATGGACATACCTGAGTCATTTTAAAAATGAACATCTATTTATAGCACATTCATAAATCTAAAGAAATAGAACAGAGTTACACATTTTAACACTATGCTTTTAAGTACACAAAGATAATACATAATTGTATTACTTAACAGGAAAATTCAAGATAGAAAAATATGGATCAGACAGCATCACCATCAGATGGATTATTAACTGGCTGACCAACCACACTCAAGATGTGGTTCTTAATGGAACTGCATCTACATGGAGGGAGGCATGTAATGGAGAACCCGAAGGGTCTGTCTTAGACCCAGTACTTTTTGTTATCTTCATAAATGATTTAGATGAGGAAATAGAAGGGGAACTCATCAGATTTGCAGACAACACCAATCTGATCTCAAATAGCCCAAATGCCAGAAGATAGGCTCAACTTGCAGAAGGATCTTGAAAGATTTGAACACTGGACCCTAACTAACAAAATGAAATTCAATAGTGAAAAAAAAATCAAAAGTTCTACACTTAGACAAGTAACACCAAATGCACAGGTATAGAATAGGTGGTACCTGGCTCAGTAGCAGTAACTGTGAGGAGGATCTTGGAGACCCAGAGGACAATTACTTAAATAAAGGCCAGCACTGTGCTGCAGCCACCAAAAAAGCGAATGTAGTCTTAGAGTGCATTAACAGGAGGGACAGAATCAAGATCACATGACTCTTAGTACCATATTATAATGCCTTGGTAAGATCACACCTGGAATATTACATCCAGTTTAGGTCACCACAATGTAAAAAAGATGTTGAGGCTGTAGAAAGAATATAGAGAAGATCAACAAAGATGATTAGGGGACTGGAAGCTAAAAGATATGAGGAACAGTTACAGGAATCGGGTATGTCTGGTTTAATGAAAAGAAGGACGGGGTGGCATGATAGCTGTGTTCTAATATCTAAGGGGCTGCCACAAAAAAGAGAGAGTCAACCTATTCTCCAAAGCAGAAGCAATGGATGGAAATTAATAAATGAGTGAACCAACCTAGAATGAAGGAGAAATTTCCTGACAGTGAGAACAATTAATCAGTGGAATAGCTTGTCTCCAGAAGTTGTGGGTACTTTATCACTGGAGGTTTTTAAAAAAGAGATTGGACAATAGATTTATCTGAAACAACAGGAGACCTCCTGCTTGAGCAGAAAACTAGAAGGCCAACATCTCTTCCAACTCTTTGTTATTCTGCCTAGCTTTCTCATGTAGTTACTGGATCTTCACAGTGGCATTTGTCCCTTCCTTTCCGTTTTGCATTTTCAAATCCTGGATGACAAACACTGATTTAGTGACATCCATGCATGAAATAACTGCTTCTGATCCTGGACAAGAGTTGCAAATAGCCAAATCAAACATTGGTGCTAAATCAAGCTAAGGTGTAATAAAGCATGACCGTATGGACTGCGTTTTGTAGATGTGTGCGTTAATAAAAAAAATCATGTCACTTCTCTGTAATGAAATATATTGTTTTGAAATATATTTCAGAAAAAAATGGTAAAGGCTTAAAGGTTTTTGATTTATGTTTTAAAAAGTAACTCCATTCAATTATATTTGTAGTCTGCCGAGGAATATTTTACAAAATCCAAAAATCAGGCTCAGAACCAAATTTGTAATAGTCATTTACTGCACCTTACAGAAGCTCAATCCTTTTGGGGCTGGAATTTATGTCTTCTATCTTGCTGTTAAGTCTATACTGTCTCTATAAATAATGGGATATACACACTGTGTAAACACTCTCACTAAACCAAAGTTATGGTAGGATAGCTGCTGCCTCCCCCTTGGGAATCTGTGCACAATCTTTGGAGACAGTAATAGGATTTATTCTTTATTCTCTGACAGACAGTCATTTGGGAGTAATTGGATTTATACTGTAACCCTTAAGGAAGATTTCTGCAATCTTTTTAGAGAATATAATAGAACTGAAGCAGCACCTCCTGATTTCAGAAAAAAAATTAACAACTGCAGATCAGCGAAATTGATCCATAGCCTGCAAGTAAACAATATGGCATACATTTAAATGCTAAAAAATTAAGAGTCTGGTATTAACTGCAGCTTCTTGTTGGCATCATCATTCTTTGCTCTGCAGAGAAGGTGACAACACCTTTAAATCTTTTCTTGGTCAACCTTGTTTTCCTTACAGTTTTTCCATTGATTCAGATTGATTTAAAATCAATTTTTCTAAAGAACTAAAGCATAATTATCTGTGATGTTTACTAGGACTGTAGGAATGCTTAGCATTGATTCTTTTTCAAATGGATGAAAGCCTCCATTAGTTTGCTTTCCAGTTCTTTTTCAAAAATACCAATACTAGTAATTACCTATTTTCAAAAATAATTCTAGAAATAGAGGTAATAACATTCAAAGGTAATAAAATCAATTTGAAACATTCACCACCCCCCACAATGCTAGCATCCTAGATACTTTTAATTTAAAGCTATTTCACTTGCTAATTTTAGTAGATTTTCTGTTTTGTACTACACTGAAAGAGAACACTTTGGAACAAATACGGTAGCCAGGATAGCAAGATAAGCAGCATGTAACTAAAACAGTTCCAGACAGAGAAAGGCAAATCTAAAATTATTCTCAGAGTAAATTTGATTGCATTCATATTATAGCAATACAGGGACTAAAAGTATTGGATGAAGACATTTTGAATTTTTGTGTGTGGACCCAACCATTTATATTGACCAATCAGGAAAAGTTATATTTTCTACAATAGAGCAGGACATCTGTATTGTGGATTCTTGTTTAGTCTATTTTTTGCAACATGTAAATTAAAAGCATGCCATGATTATGAATACAGAAGCAAATGTCTTTTTTGAGCTGAAACTCCATGCTAGTAGCCAGGAGCCAGGATGTGTCTGGTGTTATCTCCAGCCTTTTCAGCACTTTTTCCAAAGTTGACACCAATGTAGCTACACCGGAATGTTACTTTCTACATCTACAGTATAAATCCAATCCTTTTATTGTGACCTCTGAAACAGCTATTTCTCTGATCATGAAAATCTCTGTGTCCTCTAATCCTGAGAAGTACCAAATTAAACTGCATCCTATATAAATTGAATCAAGTGAGGGAAATTCAGTCTATTAAAATCAG
Organism: Naja naja; assembly: GCA_009733165.1. Lineage (NCBI taxonomy): Eukaryota > Metazoa > Chordata > Lepidosauria > Squamata > Elapidae > Naja > Naja naja. The sequence continues at coordinate 79,335,664 of CM019149.1, forward strand.
CTGGGATTATTACAATCAAGTGAATTTAGAATGCTCTTTTTCAAAAGGCTTTGGATAAGGGAAATCAACTTCCTTGGCATATAAATCCAGTAAATACATATCCAGGTTCCCAAAGGGTACATTTTTCAAGATAGTGCACCCTGTAACTGACTTTGTGTCAGGTTCTTGAATATGAATCACAGTAGCCCTCACTCTTTGATATTTTTAAAGTTGATATAAAAGAAAGTACCGAGTTCAAAAATAAAAAAATAAAAAACCTAAAGGGCATTTTCCTCCCCAAATTATTGTTTATTTATTTATAAGATTCTGCAGGTAATTTCTTTTGTGTCTCTTAATACATCTGCATGAGAAACAAAGGTTTATATGTGGATTAAAGCCAATATCTAACATGCCAATTTAAGAACTTTAAGTAAAAATAACTTTTATTCTCAAACCCACCCTTTCTTTTTCATCTCATAGGACATGGATTTTCAGGCTTTAAATTCTTTGATAGTCGGTAGGTAATCTATATAGCCAACCAAAAATCTCTTTAACTTTGTGCAAAGTTTTTCTATTTTAATTCTCCTAGTCAAGTCCATCTGGGGAGTTCCTGTGCCAAGTTAAAGCTGAGCATCTTAAATCATTCTTACTATTGCTGTGGGTATTTTTTCCTGCTTGGGTTTTATTTTTAATAACTTGTAATAGCAGAAGACTAGCCCTTGGGAATAACGGGATTACCATCAAATATCTTCCTCTATTTGCTGGCCTTTTAGAGGCTTGATTTATGTTAAAACCTGGAAAAGCTGGTGGATTAATTGAGGACTGAAGGAAGGATGTGAATAAGTGGTTCAGGATTTCAAGGACTAGAAACCTAAAAATAAAAAAAAACTTTTGGGATTCAAGATACCTCCCAAATATCAACCAACTTCAAATGAGTTCAGGGTTGTGGGGAATGGCTATTGAAATATAACAAATAATTAATAAAATTTCTCCCTACATAAGAAACTACAACTATGCAAATACTGCACAATTTTTGTTCTATTGTTTTGTGCAGCTGGATAGCAACCAAAAGAAGCCCAATATCAAAGGTTTCCTACTGTTTCTGTTGGAATTCATTGTTGGAATGTACCATATTTCTATGCAATAACTACAGTAGTATTCAGCCAGTAGATGGCAGTATTTATAAGTTTGGATCTATGGTATATACTCTATATTCTTTTGTTCTAAGTAGAGTTTTGTGTTTCTGTTATAGTTAAATATCTTAGCAGTAAAGCACATGGGTACTGTACTCTTTTTGCTCTGTGGTGCTTTATATAAATTGTTTATATCTAACAATTTCTTCTCTAACTCAGCAGGACTTTAGGTTAAGAAAGAGGGGTCGTAACATATTCTTTTGATAAGCTTCAATTAATTTCAAATTATCAGCAATGTTCTGTACATATAGCTTATATTTTTAGCTATGGTGCACTCTTTAGAATACTTGTGAGATTTTTCAAAGCTGCTTAGTACATCTTTTAGACATGGAGCGCAGACATGGAGTGCAGATATTAGCACATATGGTTAATATTAATACATGGACTGTGTCACAATCAACTGCCTTGTTAAGATACATTCAGAAACTCCTTGGATATCATGGGTGAAGGCAGTCACAAGCAGCCTGCTTTAAACCACATCAAGTACTATACACTACAGGAGGAAAGATGATTACTCTATTGATTTGCAGAGTATATATATGAGTAAAGCATAAGTAAAGCTACTTCAGTTTATTCAGTTTCTTTGGATGCCATGTATGAAGCTATAGTTTCCAACTATGGTAAAGTAGTAGAAGATGGCATTATCTATGGCTCATGAATTTTACCACAGATTAAGTAGATTAAATGTGTGAATCTAATTTTCTCTTTGTATATTTTCTTTCAGTTTCAGCTAGTTCCTCATGAAATCTGGAAAAAGTTTCTTCTTGAATGTCAGAACTAAAATGATGGCTGAATAATTTTTTATTGAATTTCATAAAATATATTCTCTGTAATCTATTTTCTTCCCACATATTTTCATACCATTCATTCACTTTCAATAGTTAAAACATTTTCCTTATTATTCAGATAGACACTTCACAGAATTATATCTGTATTTGTATCTCTAGTAATGCCTCTAAGATTTTGTGAATTTCTATTCCTGTTTCTTAAATTCATTATCTATTCTATACTCCCAGGTTGCAACAAATCCTTTTCCTTTTAGTTCTTCAATATCTCTTCTGTATTCATAAAGAATGTAGCAATAGCTAATTGACTTTAGGGAAAAAGGACATTTTTGACATTTTGAAAATTCCTCACCTTTCCTATATTTAAAGACATATATCAAGATATCAGAAATTATCCCCTCACTTCCCCTGCTCATGTCTAATGGCTAATTTAAGAAAGGCCAGTTTAAAATCTGTGGAAGAAACTTCATGGAATGATGAAAAATAATCTGAGCTACTACTACATACTTTTATTCATTATTTCAGAAGTTTAAAGCAACTGATGGAGATATGTATTCTAAAACGTGATAGCATTCAGCTATCACTGCAATATTTCTGACAATTTCGGTCCCTGCTGTAGGAGATAGACTCTTATGCAGTATTACTATTGATTGGTTGTTACTTGTGTGGTCTCAGCAAATGGAATGTTGATGTGGTCAATTTTTATCGGTAAATAAAGCACAGAATGATTAACACACACTAATTAATGGGAAAATCATTTCAAAGCTTACAGTTTTCTTCACCAGTAGGTAGACAAGGCAATTTCTCTTATCGAACTGTTTCATATCTATAGAACAGATGGTTGTATTAAAAAAAAAACAATTTCACAATATGGTGAAGTTTCACATATAGTATGCCTCTGTTAATTGGGGTGGATGGAAATATTCTGGGTTTTTTTTTCTGCACTCCCCCCAATCTGTTTTGGAGGATTAGGGCATGGGCAAACAATATATCATGGGAGATGCTGCAGGAATCTGCAGTGGGGAGTTAGCAAAATCTTTTCATTATTGAGAGAGTTTGCTGGAATCTTTCCAGTATTTGCACAAGGGCCATTCTGGATCAAAATCTTTATCTGGAAATATCTATATTCACTTCGAAAAATGGCAACAGAGAAGTGCACACCCAGGTTTGGTTTTTTTTTGGCGCTCAGAACAAACTACAATCTCATTGAAGTTGATTAGCATTTTTATGCCAAATGTCTATGTCTCAGTCATCCAGGTCATGGTTTTCTCTAAGGTGTTTTTTCAAGAGTCAACTGGACTTTCTGTTTTTTTTCTTTGAAGACGTTAGCTTCTCCTCCAAGAAGCTTCTTCAGCTTTGATGCCTATGTGGAGTTTGAATGTGGAGAGTTGAAGAAGCTTCTTTCAAAGAAGAATCCAGAAAGTCCAGCTGCCTCTTGAAAAAGCACCTATGAGATGTTTTTATGCCACTTTAACAATAGCAATAGCACTTATATTATTATTATTATTATTTAATTACATTTATATGCCGCCCTTCTCCGGAGACTCAGGGCGGCTTACAATATATAGTATACCTTATACTGTATATACCACCCATGTTGCTTTACAGCACTCTCTGAGTGGTTTACAATGTCAGCATACTGCCCCCAACAATCTGAATCCTAATTTTACCAACCTTGAAAGTATGGAAGGCTGAGTCAGCCTTGAGCCCCACCACAATCAAACTCCAGGCTGTAAGCAGAATTGCATTCTACCCACTGTACCGCCAGGCTCCAATGGGGAAAAATTGGGAGGCTTATTTTGATTTAAATACACCCACCCCGGGGCAAAGTGCTGAAAAAGCATAGACTCTGTTCCTCTACCCAATGGTGTAATATCATGATTTCCAGCCTTTGGTTAATGAAATGCACACCAAGATAGTTTTGTGATTTTTTTTTGTATGCAAACTGCAAATTTTGTCTGTGATGTTTCAAAAACACTGTATCTAGATCAGGTTTCTTTCTCTCAAATGTGGTCAATGATGGCCTATTAAAGAGTTAGACTATGCATACATGGAGCACACATGGTGTATGTATGTGTACATGTGTACATGTGTCAACACAGATTAGTTGTGGGTTGCCATGGTATAACATTTGCAGTCCATGCTTGGAAACCAAAGAATTCTGCCCTTCACCTGTAGTTCCCGCTTCACCAAAAAGTTTTCCAGCTTCACCCAATGTTTGGGTGAAGAAATGAAGGGCAGAAATTGTGTGGATTACACAAAGGGAGCAGTAATATGAAGAAGACACATCCTATAACTGAGCCAAAGTAGTTGCTTTAGATAGAAGCTGTTTTCCCATCATTTGTCCACTGCTCTAGGTAAACAACTAATGATTTAAGTGCAGCCCAGCAAAATTCTAGCTTCAATTAATGTAGTTCAGATCCATCTCTCCCCGTGGGAATTGTTTTGCCCTGAGCATCCCCATCACAAGTGCAGCCTCCCTGTTCAGGCTAGCTACCAATCAGGCAATTCATTGTCATAGGTGATTTGGGCCCTTAGGCAATCCCCACCTATTGGTCTTTCCTTTCCTTTCCTGAGCTGTTTGGAAGAAATAGAGAAGAGGCCCAGGTTGTTTGCTGTGAAAGTCTTTTTCTGCCTTGTTATTGTAGATATTGTAAATCCTATTTCTGCAACTATAGGGATTGGCAGTGGAGAGATAGAGAGGGTGGGAGGGAAGAAGAGAGAGAGAGAGAGAGAGAGAGAGAGATCTCTATGCCTGCATAACTATTTATTTATTTATTTATTTATTTTAATTACATTTATATGCCGCCCTTCTCCGGAGACTCAGGGCGGCTTACAATTTTTGGGATGCAACCCAGTGTGTTCAGCAATAGCCTTCATTCCATTGTATATGCCTGCTTATTACTAAGTGGCATTTTTACAAGGTCAGCTAATTGCCCCCAACAATCTTGGGTCCTCAATTTACCTACCCCGAGAGGATGGAAGGCTGAGTCAACCTTGAGCCTGGTGGGATTCGAGCCTACAGCAGTTGTAGGCAGCTGGATCTTAAGAGCAGGCAATTAACAGCCTGAGCCACCAAGGCTCTAGAGATGTTCAGACATGGAAATCTTGCAGTGTTATGAATCAAAACTCACTTTCGAGCAATTCCATCTTTTGCTGCTTAACATATTTTTGATAAGAAAAAAAAAGACAAAGGCCAATTTACACAGCGTGCTAGATTAAACTAAAATAGAATGGACAGTTTGGGATTCAGTACATTGACCAAAGTCAGCCATTGGGCGAACACCACAGTTTTGTTTTCTTAACCCGAATTTAGGGCTAGAATGTGATCTCTGTCAAGAATTGGTAGGTAAATACAGGAGGGCTATGCATGGGAAAAGAGCCAATTTGTGATTAAGGCACCAGGCCAGAAACCAGCAGACTGTAAGATCTACTCCCACCTTAGGCACAAAACAGCTGGGTGACTTTGGGTTGGCCATTTTCTCTCAGCCCTAGAAAGAAGCAAGCAAGGGCAAAGTACATCTGAAATCTTGCCATGAGTCTTGCTGCAGTGGGGCTAATGGTTCATTCTGTGTAAAATTCCTGGCTTGATATAATCACCCTAGCTCTGTTGCCACAAATTTGTGTTGAAGTTGGAGCAGTCTTTGTCTTAAGACTGAATGAGGGAACAGGGAAGCCATATATCTCAACTGGCCCTCTACAAAGTATATAATCCATTGATGAAACTGAATTCTGATATTCTGAAATGTATCAAATTTATTGACAACATTTGTGGAAGGTCAGAGAGGATGTTTTGCCCTAGGTTCTCTCGCAGTTATATGATGGATTCATGTCTTGTTTCTTTATTAAGTTTTCTGATGTAATACTATTTGTCAAACCTTGTGTGTCTCTTAATGTTTGAATTTGCTCTGTTTTCTTATCAGTCTTCTGAACTTGAGCATCAAAATATTTGATGTCCTGTAATTACACTTGGAATACAGGTAGTCTTTCACTTACTCATTTAACAACCATTTAAAGTTACACTGAAAAAGGTGACTTACAACTGATACTCATAACTACAATTGTCACACAGAACTCCCCATGGTCATGTGATCAAAGTTCAGGTTGTAAGTTCAGGACTACTTGTGCTTGTTTTTTCTACAAAGTAGGCAAAACTCTTTTGAAAAAGAAATTTAACTTTTTGAAATTGACATTGCTAAGAGAGATACAAAGGTTCCCCCCTTTTTAAATCTGAGTCAATCTAATTGTAATCATATTATATATCCTTCCTGTAATCATATTACCATATCCTTCTTCCTTCTTATTCATCAGTAAATGATGATACAAACCTATTTGATCCATGTACTGTTTAGAAGAAAATGCAGGACTGCAAGGAAGCCTAACCAGGGAAAGGAAGGAAGGGAAGGCAAAGCTGATAAAACAAATGGACTAAAACTTAAATTGCCACATATTCTCAACATTTTCAAAGAGTTTTGTGAATACGTACAGTTTAATACAATAGTATCATTTTTTTGCAGTTAAGTAACAAATATAATATTTTAGAATTTTTGTAATTTAATATATTATAGGATGGATTGGCACATTTTTCTGTTTAAGTGTTCCAAAGATATCTTCACTGAATATGCAACAGATAATCTGGATTTTTGTGCAGGTATATATAATTTGAATTAGAAATAGATTTTGCATCTAGAGATCTTTCATTTTGCACTTAAATTATTAAGCTGGGATATGCCTAACAAGTTTTAGAGAGCTCTTGGGGGTGATGGTCTTGGAGGTGTTTTTAAAAAAATGCCTGAATGCTTATTTCTGAACAAGGATGCTCGTAGAATGATGCATTGAAAGAGGCTATGGATAGGAATAAAATGCACATAAGAGAATTATTTCTGCAAACAATAAGACTGATTGAATAATACTGTATGATGTGTGGATAGAGAAAAAATAATTGCAAATAACATAGCCAAAGAGAAGAACATAATTAAAGTTCAAAAAGGCAAAGAAAATGTAAAACAATTTTGTTATAAATTAAAAAAAGGGGTTTTGGAAGTAAATGAAAAGGCCTCAAGCAGATGAGTGGAATTAAAAATAAAAATAATGATTTGGGATTACACAAAGCTAGAAGAATGCTGGAAGGAGTATTTATGATTTGTATTGGAATGAGAGTGATATGTTGAAGAGGATAATTGAAATGAATGGTATAAATGTTAGTGTTGAGGAATAAAAAGACAAGATGAAAATCATAATTGTCACGAGAACACTGAGAAATAATATGGCTGCAGGTGTAGATGATGTGATAGGAGAAATATTTATCTGTTATCTGGGATGAGTTTGATCCTGTCTCCGAGGATGAAGTGGACAGGATTATGCGGCGACTGAGTTCCACCACATGTTTGTTGGACCCGTGTCCCTCCTGGCTGACTTATGCCGCCAGGGAGGCCACCTGCGGTTGGCTCCGGGCAGTTGTCAACGCTTCATTGAGGGAGGGTGTCTTTCCCTCCGCCTTGAAGGAGGCGGTGGTGAGACCCCTCCTGAAGAAGCCTGCCTTGGACCCGACCGTGTTAGACAACTTCGTCCGTCTCCAACCTTCGCTTTTTGGCGAAGGTTGTTGAGAGTGTGGTGGCTCAGCAGGTTCCGCTTTTCCTGGATGAAGCGGACTACCTGGATCCGTACCAATCGGGCTTCCGACCCGGTTACAGCACGGAGACGGCATTGGTGCGCTGATGGATGATCTCTGGAGGGCCGGGACAGGGGTTTTCCTCTGTCCTGGTCCTATTGGACCTCTCAGCGGCTTTGATACCATCGACCATGGTATCCTTTTGCGTCGCCTCGGGGGTTGGGAGTGGGGGCACTGTTCTCCAGTGGTTCTCCTCCTACCTCTTGGGGCGTGCATCGGTGTTAGTGGGAGGGGTTGGTCGACCCGAGGGCTCTCTCTTATGGGGTCCCGAAGTCGGTCCTTTCCCTCTCTTATTTAATATCTACATGAAACCGCTGGGTGAGATCATCCGTGGTTTTGGGGTGAAATTCCATCAATGCGCTGCGATACTCAGCTGTACCTTTCCACCCCTGGACAGATCAGTGATGCCCTCTCCCGATGTCCCAGTGTTTGGATGCGTGCGGATCTGGATGAGTAGGAACATGCTCCGACTCAACCCGGCCAAGACTGAGTGGCTTTGCGTGTCGACATCTCGGCCCAGCCAGGATTGTTTATCCTTGGCCATAGGGGTGAGGTGTTACCCCTGTGGATAGGGCACGGAGTCTGGGGTCCTCCTGGATGTGCGGCTCCGGTTGGAGGAGCAGGTGGGGGCCATCGCCAGGGGCCTTTGCCCAGCTCCGTCTTGTTCAACAACCGCCCTTTTCTGGACCGGGCGCCCTACGCACAGTTACTCGCCCTTGTCACCTCGAGACTCGACTACTGCAACGCTCTCTATCTAGGACTGCCCTTGCATACCATCCGAGATTGCAGTTGGTGCAGAATGCGGCGGATGGTGATGGGAGTTACCGGTTCTCTCATGTTACCCCCTCCTGCGTGGCCTGCATTGGTTGCCGATTGCGCTCGGGTGAGATTCAAGGTTTTAGTTTTGACATTCAAAGTCCTACGACATGGGTCCCCAATATCTGAGGGAGCATCTTCTTCCAATAGCTAGTGCCGGCCGCCCTGTGGGCTCATAGGCAAGGACTCCTCGGGTTCCATCGGTGAGTCAATGCCGGTTGGTACTTCCCGACGAGCCTTCTCTGTTGCAGCCCCGACCTCTGGAATCAACTGCCTCTGGAGCTCCGTCTGGCCCCTGATCTCCGCACCTTCTGCATGAATTAAAGACCTGGTTGTTTGACCAACCCGGGCTGTGACCCTTCCTTGGGGGAGGGATGGTTTTTTTAATGTATTTTATTGTTGTGTTTTATATTTGGGCTTGTTGGTTTAATGTCTTTTTAAATATTTATTGTTCTGTGTTTTTAGTTGTGAGCCGCCCCGAGTCTTCGGAGATGGGGTGGCATACAAGTTCAAATATAAATAAATAAATATGGATGTGTTGGAATTAACATGTATGAAGACTGCATCTGTGCCTAATACTCATACAAATATAGACAGATTATATGATACAGTGGTTGGATACATTGATGAGATCCATAAAAAGAGGAAGATGAGAATATTAAAAAAACAAAATGCAATGCATGAAATGTTGCATGGCTGTGGGAGAAATAAGGATGCTTTGGAAAGACAGATATATTGAATTGTACAGTACAAAGATTTAGCTCTATTACCTTTTCTTTTTCTTATTTGATGTCTTTAATTTCTTGTTAAGTTTTAGCCCTTTTCTGCACTCTGCATATCCTTTTCTGCATAACTAGGAATGGCAAGATGGATAGATGGATGGATGCTCCTTAATGGAACTATTCCGTGGAAAATATTTCATATTGTTTTTATTTTAAATTGTGATTTTTAATGTCCTTCGTATAGTCCATTTTATTGTGTACGGTCACTATGCAAGAAGGCTGGCTATACAAATGGGATGCATAAATAAGGCGTCAGAAATAAATCTTTCTGAAGCTAATATATCATTTCCTTAATTTTAATTGGGCAATAAGCAACCTGACAGTATTTCAATAAAGGAATTTCAATGAAATTCTTATCCAAATTAGCTGTGGTGTTTTTTGTGATCAATGATAGCCCAATAGTCTTGGCTAGGTTTTATCTCCCCTTTTTTACGAAGGAATTTTTCACTGACAGTGAAATAAATTAGAATGTGATATTTAATTAAATAAAATAGGGAATTGTAGCAAAAAGAACCATCTTTCCAACTTCAGACTTCAGTAGTTTACATAAAGCTCCCCTCTGGCCCCCTCCCCATATCCTGCCTTTCTTACCTTCCTCTGGAGACAACATAAGTAGTGCTGCATCTTCTTGATACAAGAAGAAAGCTCCTACGTTCTTTAATTAAGGTGAGTTTGTTTCTGAAATACAGTTTTGACTGCCAAAAAACTGAGATATGCTGGCAACAAGACACCTTTCTTAATGAAATCAGAGCTGGTTGAAGTAAGCATTCAATCCAGGACACCTGTGCAGAGTTGAATGGCCTTTGTGAAAGCATCCGACAAATGTTAACAACAGCTCTGCTATGGCAGATAATTCCCACATCTCCTTTCTCATCTTCAGATTACTGATGGCAAACAAAGGCATTCATTACTAAATCTTATGCAGGTTGCTAGGACAATACCTTTCAGGCTAGATCTTCAGGATCTGGGGACTGTTTCTAAATAAACATCATTAGTTTTCATAACAGTGGGAACCCACAACCTGAGTCCTAATGACCAGTATTCTTTATTGCTGTTCTGTCTGGGTCTGTGACACAACAGGCATCTTTGACTGAAGCATCTGAAGTTTATAGCTATGGGATTGCCAGGATCCAAGGCTTCCTTCTGTATGTGCCTGCTATTATTATCTTGTAATGAGATTAATGAAAATGGTCAATTGAACAGAAGGTCTTACCTGAATATAATCGGTTGTATGCCTTTGAATATTGAAACTGGAACCATATGTGATGGGCCGTCTGTCACTGTCACAAGCTTCTAATTTGTTTTCACAGCCAATTAAAGGTGCTGTTTTGCACCAGTAAAAACTCCACGAGGAATAGGATTTCAGTACCTCTTCTCATATGGCTTAAAATTAAGTTTACAGGTACTTCTCTGTAACTTTTCTCTGTATTTCTTCAGTTTTGGAGGGTGTCTTTAAGGTGACCGATACACTTTTTATCAGATCACTCTTTATCCCAGTAAGAGCATATTAAGCATTTCAGCAATTGTAGTCTTAATTATCTTAGTATAATCTTGTATCTTCATATTTTACAAATTTTAATTAGCAATATAAATGCTATAAAAATACCTGAATATAATTGAATAAATAAATAAATAAAGTCTTCTAGAAAGGCTTCTTGATACCATATTGTCAGTTTGGCAACAGGTTAAGATTTTAAAGAAATAATTTCTGTAATGTCAGGTTAAGTATTTTAATATTTACTAAATGTTTCTAAGATGAATATTTATGTCATAAAGGTTTACTCCTAACAATGATAGTTAGTGCCATTGTTACAATGGTTTTAGCACCTGTAGCTTGTTTGTTAATTGTGGTGCAAGTTTCTAAACTGGGTTCTAGGTTTCAAACAAGATTTGCACATTAGACTTTATTGTCTTGTTTTATTAATTTTTGCAATTAATGCTACAGATGGAGAATCAACTTTATGAGATGTCAAAGAAAGCAACAACTAATCAAAACCATTTAATAAAGAGTTCTTGGAGGAGAAATGGAAAAAAATCTGTGTGTCTAGCCTAAAGAATAGAAGACTGAAAGGAGGCTGATGGCATATCTCAAATAACTGAAAAGTTGTTATATAGATGAAGGAAATTCTTGTTAGGTGCTCAGAGTTCAGGACTTCATCGAATTGACTGAATGATGGGGCAAACCTTGGAGTTATCACCCCATATTGTGTTTCACAGAATGCCATTTAAGATATGAATAAAATGTATACGGAGTTCTCTTTAAGATCTTAATAGATAGAGATCTTTAAGGCTTACTCTTTGGGGCAAGGTTTTAATATGTACATATTTCCCAGAATATTATAATTTCTATATGCAGACTACTTAAAAAATTAATAAGATGATGTATGAATTGAGATCCCTTGTTTCTAGAAATGGTTAATTCATGATTAAAATCTTGTCCAGCTTATTCCAGAAAGTCAAACAGTTCATAAGGAATCACTGTGGAATGTATTTAAAGCAAACTGCAAGTTATCACAAAAAACAAATACAGATTAGATTAAAATATTTTGCTAAACTATGGTTTGTTCAGCCATGTATATTTAAATACTATTGGCTAGATTCAATCACAATAAACCATAAATCATAGCAACTAAAACAAAAATGGCTAGTTCACAACAGGCAAACACAGGGCTGAATGCACTGTATAATAGTAGTAATCAGTTTTGAGTCAAATTCTTGATGTTCAACAAGCATAAGAAGGCAAGATGCCTCAAAGCCATATAGATGATGTAAATCTGTGCAATCTGAGGTCAGAGATTAAACGTAATGAAAGTAATGTAAACATTTCTCTATCTGGGAAAAAGATTCCTAATTCATCAGTGGATTACTACTATATTTCAAGTTTTATATCTCTAGTTTTCTGAAGAAAGAATTGCTTGTATGGGGAAGCAAAGTTCCTCACTCAACAAGGCCATCCGATGTCATTGTAATGTGCATTGCTATTGGTAATACAGCAGAATCAATCATGGTTGTGTACCACCTCTATGTAATTCTGCAGTTTAAAAAAGGTATTCTAAAAATTTGAGTCATGACAATTTCCAGTTCTTCCTACCAAGCTGTTCCCTTTCTTTGTTTCTTTGCCCTGTTATGACTTCCAATCCAATAAGATGCAAATTGGCTTTTTCCTGGCTTTTGAAATAAAAAGTAGTAATTAAGAAAATTAATTAGAAAAAAGTTAATCATGTTTTAGTGTCTAGGGTCTAACAAACCATCTAAGCATGAAAAGTGTTTGAGCGCCACAGAAGCCCCTAATTAAACTTGTCCTTCCCTGTTATTTGGCAAAGCATACACTGCCTTCCCCATCAAGAATATGAATCAGAATTTCCCCCCCATAAGCATGAATTCTATCTAATGTTTTCAACAAGACTTTGCAACAATGAGACTCTGCAAATTTGCTTTTTACAGCCAGTCTACCTGCTTTGTTAAAAATTAACACAAACGAGCATTTTTTTTAAAGTAGTAGATGCTACATTCAAATGTTTTGATCAGTGAATGGGAAAGGGCCTTTTGATCAGTGACTGGAACTCAGGGATAGATGTGGAAAGTGGAGAACTGAACTGAAAGAAGGGGGGGGGCGGGAAGTGAGGCTATAGGAAAGAACTAGAAGTTGTCTTTTCTGAAAATATCTTTCCCCATGACCAGTCTAGTCCAAATGAACCATTTTATTTTGACGAGTTTTAGCAAGAATTCTTTAAATAAAAGTAAATCTTTTTTTTCTTCACTTGCAGGTCAAGAATAAGATTTCGCTATTCAATCACATTAAAGAATACAGACAATTCTGCCATCTCACATGCATGTACAAAGTTAGTATTAAGCGCAAAACTCAGCATTTGAGAATGTTTGTATTTTCACAATATAAAAGGTAAATTCTCCACCAAATCAAGCTTGATTTGCAGTCACTATATGCAAACACAATCATGTAGTCCTGTCAGCAACAATGTGTTTCTTTCTTCCATGATACCTTTAAAAAAAATCTTTTCAGCTAACCTTCAGTCTCCAAATTCCTGGTGATTCAACCACCTGTATCTTCATGCTTGCCCACCTCCCTTTTTACTAGTTCCTTGCTTAGCTTTTCAGTATTAACCAAGTTTAGCCTCATGGAGAAACTCTATTTAAGTGGTCACTAAGAGTGAACAATGATTTAATGGCGCATAATCAAGCTAAGAGCTGTTACCCAGTAATGCTTCCACATTACACATTACCAAAGCTATTCTTGAGCATTTTTTTTCTTTACTCTTGCAAATTTTTGCAGGGAGGAGAACCAGCTGACAGACTATATCAAGAGCTGCAGGCTGAATTAATATTAACAAAATTGGCCAGCTCTTTATGTCTGCTTTGTAAAATCGAGATCATTTTTCAAAATCAGTGGCCTGCACTTTCAAACCAAAAGATTAATTTGCCACCTGTGCTTCTGATTTGTTTATATTTGTGGTCTGTTTTGAAATCTGGAGCAAAAACAAGACAAATGCTGCTGACTGCGGGATTCCTTCTCCAAAGTGGTGACAAACTGTTAGGAAAACACACAGTGAAGTGTGGTACCATTTTCTCAGGAAGCAGAAGAGAGGAATCCAGGTGACAAAAACCCCACAGAGCTTGAGGACATGCTAATGAGAGACTAACAACAATATGGTTCCTCTCCTCATTTCATTTCCAAATAGGGAAATTGATTGAAGAGTAGGTGAATCCTACATCAAAAATTGTAATTGGACAATATCTGACCAGATAACAGATAATCAGAGTTGGAAGGGACCTTGTAGGTCATCTAGTCCAACCCCTTGCCCAAGCGGGAGACCCTATACCATTTCTGACAGATGGGAGTCCAATCTCTTCTTGAAAGTCTCAAGTGATGGCGCTCCCACAACTTCCGAGGGCAAGCTGTTCCATTGGTTGATTGTTCTCACTGTCCTTATTTCCAGGTTAAATCTGCCCTGTTTCTCCTTATTTCCAGGTTAAATCTGCCCTGTTAAGTCTGCGTCAAAACCTGACTGAGACTGAATGGGGCTGCAGTAGGTAGATGTGGTCATGGCAGTGACCCAAGGGTTAGACAGGAGTGGCAACACTCCAGGTCATGTTAGCTTTCAGCCACAGAAGCTCATGGAGCAACGTCACTCACCTCCACAGGCTGCAGTTGTGGGGATAAAATGAAAAGAGACTCTCGTGGGAGCTACTTTGAGCTCCTGTTAGAAAACTAGAATATGTAATGAATAAATACATAGTAAAAATATGTCACATATATGAGAGAACTAAGATTTTCTTTTCAGTTCACAAAGTAGTATTTCAGATGATGTATATCAACAATACAGTATGCCACTTCTAGGATTTCTAGGATCCTAGGAAACTAGGATTTCTCTGTCATGGTAGATGCCCTCTGGAACACCCTTCCCCCTAAGACTTCTACAGCCCCCACCCTGACACTATTGAAATAAGGCCTTAAAACCTGGCCCCCAGTTAGAATGGGTAATAGACTGCTTGCAAGTTGCTGCTGGTGTGGTTGTTCTTCCTTCTCTTTTAACAGCTCTACGTATCTGTTGCTGAAATGTTGATCTGTCATTAAATACTGAAGTTTCATCAGTTTATCTTGGTTAAAAGCTCTATAAATAAATGCATAGTGATGGCAATGACTCTCATGCATGTAATGATGGGTTGTGTAATTAAGTATTTTCAGCAACGGGTTATGACATTTTAACAATGAAGGCAGCATTTTTCCCACAGGCATGGGGTGAGGACAATATGTGAATCTGCTCTTTAAGATGAAACTGATTGTTTCCCCCCTGGCGTGACTTATTTGTTTGCTATTAACTTTTTTTTTAAAGGTTCCCAAAGCTGCCCAAATTTGTTGGCGAGTGGGCTGACTTAGAAATGGAAATTATATGTATAAATAAAATTGTATAAATATTCCTGAACCTCTGATTGAGGAAAATAAAATAAAATCTGTCCGTGGGCACTGATAGAGGGTGATCTTATTTATTTATTAATCACATTTATATGTCTCCATCTCACACGAAGTGACTCTGAGTGGTGTAAAACAGTCAATAAAAATCCAAATACATAAAATAATCATTACAAAAGTATAGAAAGTCATTTTTAAAAGTGAAAAAAAAATAGGAATAGTTCTTCTCCAAAGGAACCTTAAAGACAAATATTGTGTGCTCTATGCTTAAAGTATTAGGCTGGGGCCGGGACAGATCACTGAGAAACTGTGGCCCAGTCATACTCAGCCTAATCTGCCTCATAGATTAGTGAATGGGGAAAAAAATAGAGAGTGGAGTGCCAACTATACCCTTTCAGCCTCAAAAGCAGGGTATAACCTTGGCAATTTTAAGACTTGTGGACTTCATGGTGACTGGGGAATTCTGGGAGTTGAAGTCCACAAGTTTTAAAAATGCCAACGCTTAACACCCCTGGTATAAATTAATACATATGCCTCAGATGTAGGGAACTGAAATATTTAATGCCAAAGCAGGGTACAGTTACAGTGGCAGAACAATTAACTTTATATAACTAAGACTATACAGGGCTAATAAATGAGAGGAACAAACTATTTATCAGAATACTGTTCCCCAAAATTAATTGACAATGCAGTAAAAGCTTATTTTCATGGACTAATTGGCAGGAGAGGGTCCCATTGTTAACAAACTAACTTATCTGTGGTGATTTGCATAATTTGCATCACGATGTCACATAGATGTATATGAGTTGTGTAATGATATCGTTACACAAATGATAGGAATCACTGCAGAAAATTGGTCTTTTCCCTGCAAGTCTTTTGCATGAAGGTCTGCTCAATTGAAGGCTCACTGTATATTCATTTACTAGAAGCATTTTCATGTTAACGTTTTGCAACAAAAATAGCTGAGAATCTTGTGGTAACTTAAATACTAACATTTATTATTGTATAAGCTTCCATGGATCATAGCTCAGTTTATTAGATATATGGAGTAGGCTTTTGCTTACAGCTATTTTCAGGGAAAGGAAACTGGAGATTAATGAAAGAAATGAGATAGAATTGGTTTAGAAGTGACCAGGGAACAGAGTAGTTTTCTCCCCAGCTAAAAAGAGAGAGAAAAAATGCAGGCAGGGAAAATATAATCAGGAAGGCAGGCAGCTAGCCAAAGAAGAAATGTTATAATCTTGGGTGACTTCAATTACTCTCATAGTGATTGCATAGATTTATACTCAGGTCTCAATAAAGACTCAATTTTATTATATATGAGAGACATGACTGTGCCTTAGATCAGCTAATTATGGAACAATCATGGAGTCAGCATGGAGGCTAAGAAAATGGGACAAAGGTCCATGCAAATGAGAATGACCCTGGATACCTCCAAATAAAGTTGGAGGAGCGGAAACAAGCAGAAGGTAGATCCTGTTCCCATTTGCAATTCCCTCTGACAACCCAAGACTTCCCCCCTTGGATGCACAGAATTTCCTTCATCTTATCCTCAGACCGGGTGTGAAATGGCCTTAAGTTGTCATTAAGTGAAATAGTATTACACCCCCTTAAGATAATGCTTCAAGGTATGTAAAATACATTAACATTTTGTTACCCACTTATCTTGCAAGGATCTAAAGAGATGCCCTTACAGGGTTGTGATTAGACATGTATTTTGGGAGTGTTGAGAGATATGGGCATATCACCTCCCTTTTAATCATTACCTAGCCTTGTTGATAGCCATTCCTTTCCTTGATTTTGCCATATCTGTTGACATTGATTCCTTTCATGCCTGTTACTTCCCCTTTTTCCTTTTTTGAATCACAATCATAAAAGAGCTACAGACTAGGGTATTACTCCTGCAACAATTTGAAGTTAATTGGGGACTAAGTAAGCTGCAACATGAGAGGGTTTTTACCCCTTATTTATTTAAAATAATTGTAACCTTCTCCAGTCAATGGAACCTCTAGGCAATGAACAACAAAACAAGTGGAGTTCAGAACAAATAATTCTGAACTTAAGGCAATGTTTTGCATGCAAAGTAGGGCTCAGTTGTTGTTGGTTTTTTTTGCAAAATTTTACATTTGAAACAATTCCAAAGGAAACATTTTGCACACTTCCAATATTTGCATATTCTTGGGAGATGAGTATGTCCCTAAAGGAGGATATGTCCTACCCTCAAACCCTGAGGAATGGGTCCAAACTTTAGAGAAATAGTGGAAGATATACTTAGAGAAATGTCACAGGATTATTGGGAAAAAAAAGAGATTGCAACAAAACTAAATGAAGAAATTTCATCTTAGCAAGATACTGGGTCTCTATAATAGATCCAGAACTCCCATATGATTTCGTTGATCTTACAATAAAACCCAACAACTCCAGTCTTTAAAACCAATATTTTTATAAGATAGCTATTGTAATATTTTCTTCTCCTTCCCCAATGGAATCTCAGTGTGAGAATAAAAAGATTATCAACCTTCCAATCCAATATCTTATCCCACCCCCAAACCATATTGGAAACTTTATAAATTAGGTAAAAATTAAAAATGTAAACAGACTTTCAGTATATTTGGAGTATGTACATGTAGCTAGGCATGACCCGTTAAAAATTTCAGACTTGAGCTTGTCAAAAGCTTTTAACAAAAACCCATCACCAGAAAAGCCTGAATAAACAGCTATCTTCTTTTATTGGTAACAGATTAAAGAATGGAAACAGACAATTTTGTGCCATCTAGGGAAGTACCTGAAAAGAGCTTTTAGTTATCTGGATTCAGGCATAAATAGTAAAATAGGAAGTTTATGAAGTAGGTGAGACATCCAAGGCAAACTGTGAAGGCTGAGTGGACAACAAACTGAAAATTAAATTCAGTATGGTTTGCCTTTTGAGCAAAACAAATGATAATTTTACATAATTGATGAGGGGATTTGAATTGGCTAAGACTGTTTAGGAGGGGAAAGGACTTAAGGGAAGTGAGCAGTTCACAAAGAAAAACAAATTTAGTATAGAGCAGAACTGAAAAAAAACTCCATTTTGTAAATTATTGAAAAAGAAATGGAAAGCAATTCTGTTGTTATAGTGGTATAGCATCTATACTGTACAGTATAATGTATATATTGTCAAAAGCTGCATAATTGCTAAATCATCCATACAAAACAGATAAGTGCAGCAAAGGGCAACCGATGTAATCAGAGACGGGATCGGTTTTTGTTCAAGATCTATTTGAGAAACTTCAAGAGTTAACAATGAAAGAAGGATAAAGCTTAATAAAATTATTGTTAAAAACAGAGGACAGACAAAGTCTGCAATTATAAATATATTTAAGAGTGAATACAGTCAATTAAACACAGTGAACCTACATAGGATTGTGTTGGCAATATCTTTCTATATTTCACCAAATTTAATGTAAGTATTTTATTGCCACAACATAATATTATGTTGGCCTTTAAAGAGGAATTAGCAAGATCATAGAGAACTGTCAGTTGTTACAGTATTGGTCATCGCAACCTAATGGATTCTTAATTTTCAGAAATCCTGGATGCCAGTGGGCCATTTTCTATGGATTCTAGCTTCTTACTGTTATAAACAGAATCCCAGTGTAACTGAATTTTTAGCCTGCTTAATTTTTCCCAGATTCATCCACAATAATGGATGACTGCAGTTCTAATGATTTGGGAGTAGGAAAGGATAATTCCCACCTTTCTTCGAGCCATTGCTGCACAGATTTAATTCGTGATCACCATAATAAAAAACCTATGCATTAGACAATACTGTGCTTCCATTCAACAGAGGTAAAAGAGGATGCCAAATAGTAAAATTCATGCTACCTCTTGTGTGGCCAGGGGTCTGTCTTTTAATGCCAGTTTCAGTGGCATTTCTACTGAATTAGAGAAAAAATAAGGGCTGAACACCATCCATTAGGCTGACCCTCAAAAGAGGACTAGCACAGAATCTGCTGTTTTATCTCAAGATCAATGTGAAAATGGCAGGTGGGAAAGAAGAAGAAAAGGAAAATGATTAGGGGCATCTCAGATCTTTTTATCAGGGCCTCCAAAACCTCTTGTCTCTCCAAGTGAGAATACTTCTGCTCTCCTTGTCAGCTCCAGCCAATTATTTTGGCTAGATTTCATGCCAGGATCTATAAAGAACACTACTGAATTGCCAAGTTTTGGAAAATTTATGTACATTGGTTTATGTGCAGCTGTAGTGAAATAATTAATCACTATACAGTGACTTATGTTCATGCCTTCGGTTATTTATAAACAATAATACAGGGATAAAAATCAAATGAATAAATACATAAATAAAATATTCTTATTTGTTGGAGGAAACTTATGCAGTCTAAGGAAAATGAAAGAGAACAAGACTGTTAAGGAAGTCAGAGGGCTTGGAGCAGTTTCAGAGATTAGAGTTGAAACAAGGCACAATCTAACACAAAAATACGAGATATAACTGAAATTCAAGTTCTCTATGTCAGAAAGAAAGATGCTGATAAAATGTGTATTTACATGATGAACAAAGAAAGATAATATAGTTTACTCTGATCTTTTTTTCAATTTGAAATGTATACTTAACTTTTTTCTTTTATTGAACAAACTCTTATTTGGATCCCATGAAATGTTGAAACTTCACAGAACACAGTTGAAAAAATCATTACAAATCAAAACCATAAAAATACAGGAGCAACATGATTTATAATAGCCTGTTCATTATGCATTGGCCATATTGAGAGCAGGCTGGCCTGAGGAATGGGCAAACTTTATACTCTTCCTGCTTATTGAAAAAAATGTTAAACCGGGGTTGGAGGATCAAGGATTTTTTTTTAATATAGAGTGAAACAAATGAGAAGACTGCTCTTTTAATTTTTTTCCTCTGTAAAAATAATCATCAATAACAATATGCAGTTTGCTATTATTTGTTCCAGAAAAAATTTGTTAGAGAAAACATAATCTTGCTGCCAGTGTTATAAGGATAAAAGAAAGATGATGCCTACATAGACTATGAGATTGAGGCATAAAGATACTGTTTGTCCAAGTTGCTGTATGGCTTCTAGTGATGTAAGTAATTTATCATGAGCATCCAACTCATGTTCCTTAGTTCCCATTCTTTCGTCATTTAATTACAGGCCACATTTTTTATATTTCCCATGAATGAATGGATGATACCCTCCCCCCCAACACATACGTACATGCACACTAAAATCAAAACAGGTGTATCTTGATGTTTTGTTAATTTGTAATGAAATTAAAATTAAATCATTCAAAAACAAAAAAATACATAATCAGTGTTAAATACTTGCTGTAATGTCCAGAATGTACTTAATTGTCACTGATATTCCAAAAGTTTTAGATTCCTAAATATAATTTTAAAAATTGGCTATGATTCTATATATATATACCTTCTCTTTTAAAAGTTTTAATAACTATTATTATTTAAAAAGGAATGAGAAGACAATGGCCTTTCCCTTCCCTTCCTTACCTTTATGTTCTCTTTCTTAACTCAAAAGATATTCATTGACCAAAATCCCTGGCCGAAGGCACTCTGCACCACTCCCTTTCAAAGGAACTGGTAATTAGAGATTTTCAGCAAGGCCAATTGTCATTATGATTATCATCAGTTTTATTTATACAGGACTATAACTAGATTCAGAGCTTTTTAATGAGCAAACTGTGGCAAATGATTATTGCTTGCTACTGCAGAACATTTAGAAATTAACACAAAGCATGTTTTTCAAAGCATGTTTTTTCCTTCCTCCCACAGATAGCCTTAAATTACTCAAGTGGAATGGTAACTAGGTAGAAGAAGGTTCCAAATTAGAATAAAAACAAATGCTTATCTTGGTCATAGGTCAGTACAGCAAATTAGAAATAGAGGAACAGGGATCTGGGAAAAAAGCAAAGTGCAAGATTCAAAGGCAAATGTGATTTTTGCTGGATAGGTACAGGACAAGGAGTCATCATCCAGTAAATTATGTACAGCCTGCATTATCTAATCAAAGGGGGAGTTATTTATATGTATGTTGAATCCAAAAATAATGGTAAGAACACAACAGGTAGATAGACATAAAGCTGAAAAACACAGTGAGAGACGAATTGCTACTTCCAACTGCCCAGAATTTCCTGTGCAAATGGAAATGGCAGCAGGATGAATGATTGAGCACATTATTGTCATAACCTCTCCAGGATGATCAATATGCCAAATTAT
Source organism: Naja naja (assembly GCA_009733165.1). Taxonomy (NCBI): domain Eukaryota; kingdom Metazoa; phylum Chordata; class Lepidosauria; order Squamata; family Elapidae; genus Naja; species Naja naja. The sequence goes on from CM019149.1 coordinate 79,357,063, forward strand.
GATGATACTGAATCATGGTGGCAAAGATGCTATTAACTTCATTTCCCTCAAAACCCATGTCCCTCCCTTTTTCAGAACTGCTAAAGAGAAGCCCAAGTGTCACTTGAAATCTGCTTTAAAATACACAGAACACTCACCCCCCTTTCTCTCTCTCTTTTCAGAAATATGTCACTTATCATTTAAATATGCAAGACAAATTGCTCAGTACATAATTATATTCATACTTGAAACAATACTTGAAACAATACAATACTGAATGGCCCCATCAGCCATTCCTTTTTCTAGTTTATTTCTTCCTTCCTTCAGTTATCCATCCAAGGAATGCTTCTCCAGAGGAGGATCCCCTCAACTTCCTCAGGATCAACCAACTCAAATCCCTCCAAATTAATAGGGATAGGATTTGTCCTAGTCACTTCCAAGGGATCTACCCAGTCAGAGTTCAAGCTTGAGTGAAGTTGAGAGACTTTATCTGACAGAATATTCCTCACAGCAGCCCTTTGGTATACAATCCCATCCTTCTTTACTTAGAAGGAACATGGTCACCAGAAACAGGGCTGCTGGACAGCTATCTGAAGAGGGAATGGGACAACTTGCCACAGCCAACTTGCAGCCAACTTGCTGTTTCCAATTTGCCATAACCAACATGCTGCAACCAACTTGCAGTGGCCAAACTCACCATAGCCAACCCGCCACAAGACAACTCATTGCAGGACAATTTAATAATTCTGTTTAATTATTTAAAATAAATAAAAATTATTTTAATTTTTGCTGTTCAAATTTCATTTTGTCCCTCATTTTGCATCCTTTCTTTAATGATTCTATTCCACTGTATCTTTGATATTCGGGTAACTTTTGTCCTGTAGCAACTTGCCCTGTGGTGATTTGGCTGTGGCAGGTTTGTCATGGCGAGCTGGCTGTGGTGAATTGTCATAGACCCATCTGAAGATGCAATAAGGACAGATAAACCAGTATGTTCTGCCACACTTATTGCCACAAAGTAAGTTCCACTATAGGTTCTTACCTGTGCTTAGTTGACTTTGCTGTTCACTTAGTCAACTGATCGTATTGATCTATTGACATGCACCACCTGAAGTCCTAGGGCTGCAAGCTCTGTTCAAAGTCGTTACCATTCTTAATTTTTATGGGGAAAGAATTAAATACATAAGGAAAATAATAGGTTTTTATTTAACATTTATCCTGGGCCAAACATTTTTTAATACTTGTTTTTGAATAACTTCCTATGGCTACTTCCTAAAGGATGCTTCCCACCCTGAATGACCTGTAAAAACCAATTATGACCCCTTAGTCTGAAAAAGTGGCACAACAATGAGTTAAATAGAAAGTAGTCAACAAGGAGTTTTTTTCAGCTGTGGTGCTCGGCAACACCTTCCTGTTTCTGGCATTTGATAGTGCTACACAGCCTCTGAAGCAGGAGGTTGTTAAATACTACCTCTACATGCAGAGACAGTATGAGTTGAGTAGCATTTTCTGGGAACATTAGTAGCGGAAGTTATTGCCTCTGTGCTCTCTGGAATCCCCACAAGCAGCTGCTTTGGTAACATTGGAAGAGGAGGTACAAGGTTAGATGAACCATTAGTCTGATGTGGAAAGCTGCTCCTTCAGCTGAATGATAGTAGCCAAATTTACACATGTTCAAACCATATGTGTGTGGGGGGGTGGGGGGTGGGAGGATGAAATCTCTGAACCATGCATCATTCAAATGAGTAAATTCATAATAACTTTTATGCTATAACAACCATGGTAAAATAAGATACGAAGTTTTTTTTTAATCTCTACAGATGGCATTCATTTTAACATCAGCCAAACCCTGGCACAGAGTAATGTGAATTCACCTGCAGTTTTGTGGAGTGGGTGTAGACATTGCTGCTGCCACCTGCTTAACACTTATTTTGCAGGAATGATTGCAATGAGCTTGGCAGCAAAACTTTATCTGAAATGCCAAGGGGGGGTGGGAATCCACAAAAATACATGTACAGGTGTTTCAGAAGCGAAATCCCAAACTAGGATGAAAGAGCCAAAGGAACAGATTGTTACAAAATTTAGAAATATACTTAATGGAAAAAATGTTTTGCCAATCAAAAATCTTGTCAAAGTCACACATATACATTATGTGGAAAAGTTTAATTTCTCAAAGATCTGCCTGTTCCAAATGGATATCATGACCTAGCAACTAGCTTAGTATTTATTGTTGTGTGGATAGTTTTTCTGAAATACCAACTTTTGGAACAGCAGCTGCCTTCATACTAAATCTTCCACAAAGGCTTATCTGCTGAGATCTATGGTCTTTCTTGGTCAAAACGAAACTGAAAACGGCTACACTTTTGACCCTTGTGAAGGCATCTCCGTGAGAAACTAAAACTCTTCATTTCCCTCTCCTGGAACAGAAGGATCAGAGCACAACATTGAGACGCCTTGCCAAACCGTGTTATCATGGCCCAGGAAAGGTCACCCACAGGTTAGCGCATGAGATCAAATGTACTGTACTACCTTTTTCATTTCTTCTTTCTGTCACTAATCAAAGATCATACTAGAATGTCTCGCCGAGCGGCACTGAGAAATAAATTTCAAAAGATTTAGATACGAGCGGTGTCATGCGGATTGAGACAAAGTTAAGAGGCTGAGAACACAGCACAATGATAAATGGTGGCTTTCTGCAGAACTGAGAAAAAGCGTCCAGAGGGAAATCACAGTGATGAGAATTAAGATTCGTTTTCCTCAACATCTCCATTAATGATTCAGGAGAGGAATTAAGTAGCACTGTAATAAAATTCCCACATGAATCTAACTGAAGAGTTGCACTTTCCAAAGAGGAAATAAATTAATGCAAACCAGGTCTAGAGAATGATGGGTATATGCATTGAGATTAATCTTGGAATAACATAGGCTAAGAACAAAAAAGCTAAAAGGGGTTGTTCGGACAAAAGTTCTGAGGAAAAAAAAACATTTATAAGGAAGTATAAATTTGCAATTCCTGCAGAAAAAAAAAGCACAGGGTCGGGTTATCTGCAGGACTACCTTTCCCTGAAGACCAGGTTAGACAGGATGGGCCCATTCCTAGTTCCTTCCCTTAAACTTTGCCACTTTATAGGAAAGAGCTAGAAAGCATACATACCTTTCATGGCAGCTTCTGCCCTAGAGAATGCTCTTGCCGCCGAAGTTTAGCAAGTCTCTACCATCCCAGCGTCTGAAAAGCACTGAAGGCCCGGCTTTTCCTCCAAGCACTGGGATAGGATGATCAGAAGCTTTATTGGGCACCAGATTTTTGTTTTTATGCATTTGGTTTTAATAATTTTAATATGGTTTTTATGTGATTTTAATTTTTGCCTGGGAGCTGTCCAGAGTTTATTATAAGAGGGGTACCTAAAAGTGCTTTTTTGAAAGGCAACAGGACTTGGGTTTTTTTCTCCCCTTGAAAACAGCTCTGAAGAAGTTTCTTGGATGAGAAGTGAAATGTCTTCAAGGAAAAAAAAAACCCAAGTCCAGTTGTCTTTCAAAAAAGCACTTTTGGGACAACCATGACCCGGATAACTGAAAATATCTATAGATATAAGAGCGTAGCATATAAATGTTTTAAATAAATAAAAAGTCATCAAAGCAATTTTAAATTAATTTTATCTTGTGATTTAGAATACCTTATCATAAACCCAGCTTATTATCTGTATTACATATTCTTGTAATCCCCTATTGGGTGAGGACGTGTTAGACTGAAACTACATTTGAAGCACAGAATATCAAGAGAATATCAGTTTAGAGAGGGTGATTAATGAAGATATGAAATGAAAATGAAATAAACAGTGGGAAAAAAAACAAAATAAAATGACCATACCTATAGCTTTCTTATGTTTGGATCAGTGAGGTCTAGGGAGGCAACTTTTATCACAGAGAACTGTGTTAGGAATGCTGGGGTATTCCGGGAGTTGAAGTCTTAAAGTTACTTAAAGTTTGAGAAGCACTGTTCTAGTTGATAGATTCCTTAGGCAGCATCTAATGGGTATGGAAGTTAGAGTCTATCTGGCCACAGTTTTCCCAAGCTGCTGTTAATGTGCATCATATCTGGAGCAATTACGGAGTCCAAATAATTAAGAATTTCATTCCCTTTTTGTTTCCTTTTGTCTCTGTTCCTGCAAACTGACTGGAGTGCTCTCCCAGCCATGGATCTGGCTTTGCTATGTTTAGCTTTTTTTTCTTATAGTAGGTATGAGATGAATGCTCCAAGATAATTATATTTTGCTGAACCATTCTTATTTCAAAGCATCGGGAAAAGAGAGTTACAATGGTTAAAAGGACAGCCAATATATTCCATCCAGATCTTCTCTGGAAAGGAATTATTAGCATTAAAGTCTACTTGAACATTTTCTAGATGAGCATGAACAGAGGGAGAGAAAAAAAAATCTAAATCGGAGTGTGTTTTGCCTCAAACAATTATTGAAAAATTATTCTGTCACCTTTATAATCTTTGTTCCATTGCATCTTATTTCAAATGTAGATAAAATTGCATTATTTGTGAAAAACATAAGATTCAGGAGCTTAGGACTTCACAATATATGCTTAGCACATCCCAGCCTTCTGGTAATCTCCTCACCTTCTTTTACATATATTCCATGAAACCTAAATGGGAATTGCATGAACTATATATGGTAGCTGCCTAGAAATGATAGGATTATTATATTGTAATATCTAGATAAGATGAGATGTTGGAGAAGGCTGCTCTGTAAACTTCAAATATTAAATTCAAAGACCTTGGGCAATCCAGTCTCTCCCTGAGCCCTGGGAAACAGGCAAGGGCAAACCACTTCTGAAATCTTGCCAGGCAAACAGGCAGTTGGCAGGAATCAACACTAACTTGAAGGCCAAATAATAATAAAAAAAAGTTGTCCAGTTTTCTGACTAATTAGCATCCTTAGAATGAAGAGCCTTCAAGTTCTGGTGTTTGAAATGCCATTACAGAGGTGAGTGTTACAAAAGCCAGTAAAGATTATGAGGCAGTTCTATTTCTCCTTTACCTGTCTAGAGAACTAACAGACAACAAAGGAAATAAAAGTCGATGGTGAAGAACAGCCTTTGTTACTCCCTGTCTTCTTACTATTGATATTGAATGGAGATGACATTTGGATTTTCTGAGCTCAATCCTCACTGCCATATTGCTTTTATTAGTAAACTAAATAAACCCATTTCCCAAAACATCTGAATATACTTCTTTTTCAGCTTCTCCTTAAATGTCACAGCAGGGAGCAGTGCTTGTCTTCTCTAGGCTCAGGAGCCAAGGAAGGAAAGTTGGAATCTGCATAGTGCCTGGATAGCAATTCTTTGTACTTCTATTCAATAAAATTGCATTTCGAGATTTACAGAATGTTTATTCTTAAACATTTCTGCATCTTATTCTCTGAACATGAATATTTATTCTTGCAGATATAATATTATTTAACAATTATCTGTGTCTCATTATAATTGTCTTTACACATTTTAATTTATAGTAAACTGTTGTATTTTCACTTTGAAAATAAAAGGAATATCTGTAAGATGACCCAGAGTCCCAGCTGTTTCTGCTGTATTTATCTCTTCTGTATTGTATACTTGCAGCAATACTCATTGAATTTAAAAATATTCAAACTTAAATATATGATAATTGCACCTTTCTTTTGTTGACGTGGAGATAAGCCTAGCAGTTTCTAATCAACTGAGAAATGTAGGTATTTCATTTCTTCATCAATTTTTTTTCTTGAAAATATTCTATTCCCTTTATAATAGGTCCTGATGGGAATCTATATTTTTTTAATAAAGATGGTGTGATTGAGTGACAGCAAATCCATTCTTGGGCACAACATGGATTCTGCAAATATATATTTATCTGAGAAATATATATCTTTTCCTCTTCTGCCCACGGCAGTATCTAGGGATAATTCCTTAGAGAAAAAGGATGGGTCAGGAAATCTTATCAAGCCCCTTCACAAGCTGAGTTACCTAGAGAACACCCAGGGATTTAAGGTTTAATCAAGAATAGCCAAGAATGTGTGGATGGTATTATGGCTACATCAGGCTTAATAAGGACCAATCAAATAAGGGAGGGGCAACAGATTCTAGTCTTCCCCAACCCAGGTGCCTCCCAAATATATAGACAACGGCTACTAGAATCCCCAGTTGACCTGGTCATTGCTGAGAAATTTCTATGGCACCTAGCTTGAGAAGGGGTTTAAAATTCTATTTTAATAGAAAACCATCATTATTTTTACATGTATTTCCTTATTTATGAGAACTTGACTTTGCTTTGGAGAAAAGTTGATTCTTCTTTGCAATTACTTCCTTGTAATATAAAATAAAGGAGAAGAGAGGAGGAATTAATGTGTAACCATCAAGTGCTTGCATGTTTATATCTTTGAGAGGTTAGACATGTGATAAAACTACAGGTATGACACAGCAATAGAAATTAAAGCTACAGGCAAAGAGTATTTTGAAGATTTAAATAAAATCACATCAAAATTTATATGGCAGGGCAAAAAACCAAGAATTAAATTTAAGCTATTACAAGATGCAAGGTCAAGAGGGGGATTTGCACTACCTAATTGGGAATTGTATTATCAAGCTGCAAGTTTGATGTGAGTGAAAGAATGGATAACGTTGAGAAATAACAGATTATTAACCTTAGAAGGCCATGATTTGTTACTAGGATGGCATGCTTTCTTATGGTATAAGGGAACAAAAAACAAGGATATTTTAGAAGACACTATGTTCGAGAAGCTTTATTTTTAAATTGGGAAAAAACTAGAAAACAACATTATATACAAATTCCATTATGGGTATCTACTATTGAAGCTTTTTCATATCCAATGATATATAAGAAGGAACAAACAGTTAGATATGGAGAGATTTTAAATGAAAAGGGTGAACTCAAATCGATGCAAACATTACAAGAACAAGGAATAAAAATGAATTGGTTTTCATATTTGCAAATACAATCTAGATATGATGAGGATGTTAGGACTGAAGGTATTTATAAAAAGCAAACTGAATTAGATAAAATTTTGATGGGTACGAATGAAAAAGTGATTAAAAAACTTTATGGTCATTTATTAGAAGTTAGAATGGAAGAGGAGCAGGTTAAGGAAACAATTATTGCTTGGGGGAAAAATTTTGGTTATGGCATAGATTTAGAGAGATGGCAAACACTATGGGATCAGAATTATAAAATGACAATGTCAACTGCATATAAAGAAAATTTGTATAAGATGTTTTACAGGTGGCACCTATCCCCGAGAAGGATAGCAAGAATGTTTAAGGACAAATCGGATAAGTGTTGGAAATGTCATCAGATACCTGGCTCCTACTTCCACATGTGGTGGACTTGCACTGATGCTAAAAGATACTGGACTAAAATCCACATGTGGTTGGAAAAAATGACACAACAACATATAGATCTGAAACCTGAGATATTCCTATTGGGAATTCTACTAGAGACACTTAACAAAGAATTGAAATATTTGATTGTTAATGTACTGACAGCTGCCAGAATTGTATTTGCTAAAAATTGGAGAAATGATAAGACACCTACTCAGGAGGAAGTGATTAAGAAGATTTTAGATTGTGCCGAAATGAGTAGATTAACATTTGAAATCAGGGATCAAGAAGAAAAGCATTTTTATAAGATATGGAGTATGTTCTATCAGTGGTTAGACAAAAAAGTTTGGTAATATATGGAATATAAAGATAGAACTGTTGCAACAACATAGAGATTATAATATGGTAGAGGATTAATAATAATGACTATAGTTATTCTTTTCTGCAATAGTGAGTATGAATAATGAGGAGAAGGCACTGTGATTTTTGACCGACCGACACACTTGGAATTGATATGAGTTATGTGTTGTATGTTTGTTTGTTATGTTTGTTTTTTTTGGAAAAATAAAACCTTTTTATATAAAAAAAAGAAATTAAAGCTACAGGTATGACAGCAATAGAAATGCTGGCAATTTTTATGTGAGAAATATGGCAAGGGAAACACTAAACTTGTTTATAACTGACAAAGAAATAAAGGATACAGAAATATTTGCAGCTTCTAGCACTGCCCTCTCAATCTCAGTTTCACATGAATTAGGAACAACAGTCAATTAGATATAAGAATGCTCTCTAACCAAGTGTCCACCACCAGACTGGCTGGCATCAACAACAGGTTTAAGGCAGTAGGCCTGGGCCTCTCTGGAAATAATGACTGACCTATGGCTGCCAGAGGGGCAGCTTGCATAGGTTTGCTTTGTACCTTGTTACAGCAACATAATCTCTTTCTTTCTCTATGGTCTAAAAGGCAGTTACTGATTAAGTGTCTATAAAATATATAAGCAACTGAGTGGAATCTACAAGAAATAGCTGTTTTCCTATCATGTCACTTCAGGAAAATGACAACTAACTTCATTGCGTTATCCCAAGATGTTTCCAAAGGACACTTATATTAGGAAATCCCCCTTATTCATAGAATAATATGGAGTCCAGTTGAATTGTACCATTTATAACTTTCTCACATTCCTCATTTTTATTTGCCTGTATAAATATATTTAGACATTACTCTGAAATGCCCTCTTATTGGTAATGCTTGTAGATTAAGATGGTAGAGTGTAAGATAGAGACTATCCTACACCAGAGAATCTCATTTTTTAATGCTCCTGTTTGAAAAACAGTGAGGTTTCCGGCACTTCGCTGCTTCTCTTTTAGGGATGGATGGAAGCTAAGTAAAGCAAATGGAATCTAGTACAACTCCTTACATGTCATGGTAAAGAATAGTCCAAATGGTCACATCTATTTCCCAGCTATATCCCTTGATATATCCCAACGAGCTATTATTAAGTACAGAAGAAAGCTATTCTGGAAAACAGCTCTAACACAACGATAGAATATCCAGTTGGCATTACCTGTTTTGAATCACGTACTCATGCACAAATGAAGGTTGAGTTCACACAGCAGGTACACCAACACATAATCATGGTTTACTGATTTAACTCCATTTTAACCCAACATAATATGATAGACTTGCGGGGCCGGCACATTGTGCAACAAGGCCACATAGTGTAATAAGCTTGGGACTGGATTAGGGACTTCTGTCCTCACTGTGAGTTGTGTTGGGGGGGTTGCACAAAGAGAGGCTCAGCCAATCTCATTGTACACATGTTGTACTCTGACAATAAAGGTAATAATAATAGTTCTCTGAACTTGCATATCATGCAAACCCCAATAATCACATTGTCCATGTTACTAGAATGAACTACAACAATGTTTATCAAACCTGGCAACTTTTAAATTTGTGAATTTGGACTTCTGGAGTAGCAATGATGATTGGAAGATGACTCGGTTCAAACCTGATTGGATCAGCTTTCAGAATTCCTCTCCAGGCAAGGAGAAGATTCAGCGTTACCCACATGTGCTCCACACAGTAGCTTCCTTTGAGAAAACCATAGGATAGTGTCTGTGGCAGGAAGCTGAGGGATTGATAAATGTAGCCAAGCTGCAGGTTGGCTCCTTTAAAATGACACTGGGTTCACATATAACCTTCCTTGACCAGTTCTGAAAATTTTTTGCTAATAGTTTTTTTGATATTAAGAACCTGCAGAATGGCAAGTTTCATTACACCAGATGTCTTGGAGAAATATGCTTGGAGAAATATGCTATATGCAAGCTTAAGAACTTAAAACATTTGTGTTTTGGAATAAACAGGAAAAAAGGTTATTAGAACATTTTGAAATAAGATTTGGACTAATTACAATAATTATTCCTGTAAGTTGTTCGTTTTACTTATTTTATTTTATATTCATAAAAATATGAATATTTTCTAACAAAGTATAAGAAATATCCTCATGAGAAAATATTGATCAGGGAAAAAACCATAAGATTGGACTTTGAAGTTTGGACACCAGAAGGAACAAGAAAGAATTATAGATTATAATTAAAGGAGAAGAGACCCATCCATTAAAAAAAAAAGCAAATTACTCTAACTTTGGAAGAATTGAAGATATTTTGGAATAATGCATTCAAAAGTTAATGTTAAGATTGTCTGCTCTCATAAAAATAGATTTTAAAAAAGGTTATAGAAGAGAAATGGGTTTCATTGGACAAGACTGGGACTGAAGCTGATTCAAATGTGGATTTTAAAATCTCAGGTTACAAATATGATATGGGAAAAGATGTTACACTGGATTTACAATTGAAACCAGTTGATCTCTTAATAATTTAAAGGGATATACAAATAGCAAACCAGGAGACTGACTTGGATAACTTTCTTATCCAAAGGTTTACAAAAGAGATCTGTTAAAATTTTGAAAGAATTTCTGAGAAGGGACAATGCCCAATGTTCATTATTCATTATTTCTTGTCTTCATATAGCAATTCCTACAAACACAATCTTCCTACAAACACAAAGACAGGACTGTTCTCTATGCTTTACAGATCAATTGTGAAGCTTACAATGACAACAGACTATAATATAGACCAGAAAAAGATTACCTGATAGAGTTACATTCTTTGTCTCTCTAGGCAGGTACTAACAATCAGCCAAATGAATGGATGGGAATAATGGGATAGGATGCTCAAGGTTAGGCAGAAAGTAAAGCATTTTTCTTGTCACCTCTCTGTTTATTGACTATATCTACAGTTGAATCCATGCTGATCTCTTACACACATGTATGGGCTTATATTTCTGATTTTGTTGTTGGATTTTTTATATCAACATGAGCATTTGCCATTATGTTCAATCATCATTGTCTTAATACTCCATTCTTGTTCCAGTGTTGTATTTGAACACCAGACATTTTTCTTTTCTATTCCCAACTTCCACCCCAGATGCATTTAATTACTAATTACCTCTTTACTCTGCCAAAAATTCAGGATGACTAATAAAATACTAAAAACTAAATCAAAATAAGAAGAGTAAAAAACCAAAATTAAAAGTAACACTAAAATAGATACTAAAATAATCTAAATATCAACAGTGTAGTGAAGACTTGTATCCTTACAGATTTTGTAAATATGGACAAAATAAAGATTAAATGCAACCCCCGATTGCCTGTGGTTGCCTGGTAATGATGTAGCGGGACCCTCCTAGATACCAGAATAGAGGGTATCAGACAGCATTTCTTATAGATTTCCCCCACATCTATGCAGGTACATAATGGGAGAGCCAATTCTTTAGTTTAAGACCATATAAATAAAAAATGGACACTAGACAGCAATAGAAAGTCCTTGGTATTTCTTTGCTGCCATCCAATGCCATGAAATTAATTGTCAGGCTATTAATGGATGGCTACATCTGGCAGGAATGCAGTCAGGACCTCTACTACTTGGATGGGAGACCTAGAGCAGCGGTCGCCAACTGGTGGGCCGCGGCCCAGTGGGCCATGAGAAAATTTTGGTGGGCTGCAGAGAAATGCCACCCCCAGAGCACCCCCCAAAGTAATTAATCCAGGCTGCGCAGAAACACAGGGCTGCACCGCCCACATGGCCCACAGGAACCCTCCCTGCCCACTCACTCCTTAAACTTGCCTGCTAAGTTGCTATTTTCCCTTTTTCCAACCACCAGCTGTTCTGCTGTGCTGGGAGGATAAGATTAGCTAGGAAGCAGGAAATGGTTGAATTTCTTGCTTTCTATCTAGTCTTTAGATCTTCGGCTCTGCTTTTAAGCACAGCCGAACCTCCCTTCGGACAGAAGGTTCTATTATTCAGTGCGGACTCACGGCAAGCAAATTTTATGTGACAGACCGAGCTAGCCAATGGCAGATAGAAAGATCTCTGAATGATTCTTTGAGCAACTCAATCTGCCTGCCTGCTTTGCCTGATTTTGGGTAAAAGTTGCTCTTTTTAAATAAAAAAAATCAATATTTACATACATGGTGTGTTGTGAGTTAATTTTGTGAGTTTGCTTGCTAGCAAGTTTTATGAGTTTGCTTGCAAGCAAATTTTATGTGACAGACTGAGCTAGCCAATGGCAGATAGATAGATCTCTGAACGAATCTGTGATTCTGTGAGCAACTCAATCTGCCTGCCTGCTTTGCCTGATTTTGGGTAAAAGTTGCTCTTTTTTATAAAAAATTCAATATGTATATAAATATTTATAACATTTACATACAAGCCATATCCAGACGTTCACATGACCACCAAGCCACACCCACAGATTAGGCCACACCCACAGAACCAGTTAGTGGTCCCTGGGATTTAAAATTATGAGTTTGGTGGTCCCTGAGGTCCAAAAGGTTGGCGACCCCTGACCTAGAGAGAATACCAGAACTATAGATTAGATTGGAGTGCTAATAAACACACCAAAAGAATGGCTAACCACTTCTGAACAGTTGTCAAAGAAAATTGCACGTAGGTGTCCATGAAGTCACCAGGAATCAAACTCAGTTCAAAAGAGACTTCCCTACACATGCTATCACCTTGAATTAGGTCCAATGAGCAAGTGAAGATCTTTCACTATATCAGCATATAATTCCTGGGCTTTAAAATGATTAATAATTAATAATAATTTTACACTAGCTGTAAATTCTGGTCAAATTGTTGAGAGTAACCATACAGCCTGCATTGCAGAAGCCAGGATGGGATATAAGGAAGCTATGAATATTTACTGCCAAATCAAGTGGTTTGGGAAGGATTACAGCTGGCACCCTAGTTATGCTTGCACTAATATATTTCTATGACACAGTCACCACTTGTGAACTTAGCAACAAGGAGTATTCCCACACTGCAAAACTGTTATTTCCTAAAGGATAAATGAACAGAAGCAGAAACCTCAAGTCCTCAATTTAACTTTCTATTTATCTATAGAAAATCCATCTTATCTGGATTCAATTTCAGATTGTATAATTTCTTTTTCTAGAACAAGTACATTCTAAAAATTTCAGTGCACTCATTGATAGATTGCAATCTTCTCCGGCATATCATTCGGGCAATAGCAATGGCAAATCTACCAACATACTTAAAAAGTAGAACAAGAATTGCTGTCAGTATATATTCATTTGATACATATAGTAATAGCATATATGAAATCTGGATGAATCGTAACAGAAGAAAGAGTTACCTGCTGTTGCCTGATATGCTTTAAAATCTTATGCTTTCTAACCAAGACAAATATTTTTAAATAGTTTGCACATATTATTTTATTTCACAAAGTGAATTACCTATGAAAGTAGTAGTAATTAAGTCATCAAAACACCCCAATCAACATCTAAAAAGCCACTTACAACAGACACTATAAATACCACACACACGTAACAGCACACTGCTAGAGAAAATTCTCTGAAGATGGGCTCCAGCACAAGTCCAAAACGTCAGAAGACAAAACCCCTGGTCCTGGTGACTGACCCAGATTGGATCCTGCAAACATTATCCTGGGACACGTATATTTGCCTTCATTCATGACTAGTAATAATTACAATTTTATTTTGAGTCTGCTGCCAGAAGTCAGATTCAACAATTTAAGAGACAAGAAAGATTGTAGCTCTACATTTGAAGGCAAACTACACAAAACACTCTACCGCTACATATTTACCAAATGTTTAAGTAGCAGATATACAGGTCAGGCAGGGTGAGGAAAAGAATCTTGACTTTGACTTTTGACATGGGCTCAGCCAACCAGCATTCACACATGATGCAGTACACAGATGCACTGGATTCATTTTGAAAAAATGATTAGAAAGAATAAGACATACTCCCAATTTCTCCTCAAGATGAAATGATCAGTTGCAGGCTACTCTCATCGCCAACAATCCTACATAATAGCATTAATGAAACATTAAGTTTTCATGTTAAATGGCAAGGGTTTTTTGATGTCTTAATAAACTATGCTATGGAAACCACTGTCACACTATATTTTGTATTACATTTTCGGATCTCTTCTATGGAGATTCTCAGTCATCCAGGTCATGGTTGCTAAAAGGTGCTTTTTCAAAAGGTAACTGAACTATGTTTTTTACCCTGAGAAACAGGAAGTTTCGCCTCATCATTTTCAGGTCTGTTTATGAGAGGGAGGAGAGCTAATTCTTATGTTAAATGTGGAATGTAAGGACCTCTGAAAAAGCATCGAGCTATGCTGAAATCATAACCAGTATCAGATTTTCATACAAGTGATGGTAGAAAACAGGAATTAATTAATCAGCAGTGACTTATTCACATTATAATTCCATTTCCCTATTATAGAAAACACACACTGCTTCAGACTCAAAGGAAATAAGTTCTCTATGCCACAGCTACCAAAAGACAATATCCATGCCCCATTAATGCAGCCAAATGGTGTGTTTAGATTATTAATACTCCTTACTATCCACAAGAAAGGAAAGTCCCCAGTGATGTTCAAATGGTCTGCTTTCTTATCCACTTTCATGAACTTGTCCTTCAGGCCCTAATAATGGAGCTGGGATTTCATTGCTGAGCACACTGGGTTGTATCCCAAAAATTGTAAGCCGCCCTGAGTCTCCGGAGAAGGGCGGCATATAAATGTAATTTTAAAAAAAAGCTCTTTTTTTGTCTGCAGCTTCTATCTTTCCAGCCCATGGGCTATGTTAGCTTAGGGTGATGAAAATTCAGAATCTGATCCCTGACTTAAATAAATTGAATTTTTATTTATTCCACATATGCATGCACAAACATGTAAAAAACAGTTACTACCAACCTGCCTTCCATTGAGGACCTGTATACTGCATGAGTCAAAAAAAGGGCTGTGAAAATATTTACAGTCCCCTTCCATCCCAGACATAAACTGTTTCAACTCCTTCCTTCAAAATGATGCTATAGAGCACTGCACATCAGAACACAAGAACAGTTTTTCCCTGAAAGCCATCACTCTGCTAAACAAATAATTCTCTCAGCACTGTTCAACTATTTACAAAGTCTGCACTACTATTACTGTTAATCTTCTCATCATTCTTTATCACCCATCCCCTCCCACTTGTGACTGTGTGACTGTAACTTTGTCACTTGTATCCTTACGATTTATATTGACTGTTTCCTAGTATGATTTGATTGCTTATTGTATCCTATGACTATCACTAAGTGTTGTACCTTATGATTCTTGACTCTTGATGAATGTATCTTTTCTTTTATGTATACTAAGAGTATTTGCACCAAGACAAATTCCTTGTGTGTCCAACCACACTTGGCCAATAAAGAATTTTATTCTATGTACAAACACACATATTCTGTTGTCGCAAACAAAATATTACCTATTTGGAGCAGGTTATTTCTCCTTTTTTTCCTGAGACCTCTTTCCAGCAAATATTGGCATGCACATCCATCCTAATATCTGTCTGTCTATCTGTCCATCCATCCATCCATCTATCCATCCATCTATGATAAACAGGTGAGCACTACTTTTCATCATGTAATCCTACACATGTTCCACTCACGTACTATACATGTTCCATGATCATTACCCCGGGAATGTTTTAAATCAACCAGAGGCAGGAAAATTGAAACACTTTTTAAAACTTGCATTCAGTTCAACTTTCTCTTCCATTCACAATGGAAAGCATAATAGCATCAAGGAATCTTCTTTTGATTTCAATCATCTCAGTTTTCTTATTATGGAAATATATTTTCCATAATGCTTCTGATTCCTTTCATGTTTTAAAGTACTAATTTACATGAAGTATTTTTATTTTCCACAGACATATTATGATGCTTTTGCTCTTGAATACTCACATACCTTTTCCCCCTTTCAATGCCTCAGATATCAGATTCAGAAAATACAATGCAATGTGATACAAAACAGAGACAGTCTTTGTTCTTGCTGTAACTGGACTAAGGACCCTTAGCTAACCTACAAGGAAGAGAAGCAGGCAAGAAGATCCCAGATCAATGTTTCTCAGTGTTTGGTGGCTTTAAGACAGGTGGATTTCAACTCCCAGAATTCCCTAGCCAACCTTGCTTCTGGGGAATTTCAGGAGTTAAAGTCCACCCATCTTAAAGCTGCCAAGGCTGATAATTCTGCCCTGGGCTATTATGAAGCAAGAGGACAATTTTGAAAAGACCAATGTAAAAAATTGTACTTCACCCAAGAGCCCTTCTTCTGGGGAAAATGATTGCATTTCTTGTTGTCTTGAAGAATTTACGTGAAGACATACAGTGGTACCTTTGTACTTGTCTGTTTTGAACCTGTCAAATTTGGTACTCAATGCATTTTGACCTGAAAGTTTTGTCCTGTTACTTGATTGGTACTTGATGAGCAAACTAGAACTTGTCAGTGTTTTGGTTGCCTCATGACTAGTTCCTTATGAGAAAAAAAATTGTTTGGCACTCATTGGTTTTGGTAGATGTTGCACCTCCTGGAACTAATTAATGAGTGCCAAGGTACCATTGTTCAAATACTTTTGAGAAAATATAATAAATCCTTGGAGTTACAGAATGAGGCAAATGTAAACTGCTTTGCTATTTTTTTTTGCCTAGTGTAATGTCTTTTAATCCTTATTTGCTAACAAACAATAGTTTAAAAGATGAAATTGAGAATAGGTTACAGGAAATAATAGTTTAGAAAATAAACAAAAGCAGAACTTGCCTGGAAAGGAAATATAATTCCTTTGTGATATCATTACTTCCAAACTAATCCCTCAGCATTACCCATTCTGTTCATAACCCAGGTAGGATGATTAATGCTTCTTTAATATTTATAAGCATATCACACATTTTTCTATATAAATATTGGATATTTTTGACTAGCCATCATCCTAATCTATGTTCAGTGCCACATTAATCATTTAAATAACCTGGAACAACTACAACTCCATTCTTTAGGGACAGTTTGTCTCTAATAGATGCACCCCAGATCATCTTATTCTCCTGTCCCCCAATCAGTTTATATATACATTCACTTTTAGTATAACTGGAAAGTCTGTTTATTCAAATCTTTATGTTAAAACAAGTTCAAAACTTCCACATCTATACACACTGAGATTCCTAAGTTCTACCTGTCTGGTTTAACCTACAAGTAATGCAGATACTAGAAATCCTAGATTTTGTAACCTATCTAACAACCTCAATTTTGCCTTCATGTCCATGTATCATTTTCTAATGCCATTGATGCCAGCATGGACCATGATCTCTTTCTTCTTCTATTATTTTCTAAGCTGTAAAAGCAATACATGTTCACAATTCCTAAACGTTTGTACCAGCCACAAAGGATATGGCCATTGTAAACTCATTTTCTGTATCAATTACAATTTAACCATCTTCTGCTTACCAGGATATACCTGCTCCTCACTTCCCAGAATGTATCCTTGGTGGAAAAGGGTATCAATTCACAAATCTCTTCCACAGAAATGCCTTTCTCGTCTTTACAATGATGTCTTATTACCCCACAATATCATTTTCTATCACAGTCAAGGAGCCACTAACTCTAGAAAAGACACTTTACCACATCCATGGAGATTTTGCATCTGTGTGTTCCCTCTTAAAGAAAGTTACAGTAGTTGAAATTTTCATCAAATGGATTCATTTTCCTTTAGATACATTGAGGTAACTTAACTGCTGTTCATTACCTCTTTTCATTATTTCTGATTCCGTTTTTTATCAAAAAGCTTTAGGGACACAAAGCTAGTTTCAGGGCAATATAGATTTCTTTGCTATAAAAAGTGCTCTTCAAACAAGGTTCTGAGTAAAAGACATTTTTGCTGATTTCTTTGAATGCCAAGATGGAATATGAGCAAACTGTTTTCAAAACCAATCTGGCAATAAACCTGGCAGTCCTTTTTCGGAATAAGCAAGTGCTAAAAGTAACCACTTGCTTTATGGGTGTTTCTTTTTATTGCATATTCTGAGATTAGAAGTGTATACTAAACACTTGCAATCTGACACAGATTACTGTATTGGAGGGAATCCAATCCTTCAACAAAGCTTTCTAATTTACAACGTCAGTCTCCAAATCAATTTCTATCACCTTTCAAAAGCATTTATGATGCTAATTTAAAAGTTTGCATTTTTACTCTGTCAATATTAACTTTTGCTCACTTAGTATATATTACCAGAAATTGTCTTCTTGTCCTTGTAAAATTCTATTTTATGAATTTATTGGGAATAGAGAATTATTACTAAACCTTATTAAAGGATGATATTTCCTGATAATATCTTATCAGGAAATATATTTAGGCTTTGCCATTATAGCCAAAATTAGAGTCTGATCTATATAGTATTAAAGTATAATTAATTAATACTGTACTTTAAACATGCAATGATGTACATTGGCCTCAAAGCTTATATCACAAACAAATGATATGCATTTATTTGTAATGTATATGATATACATTAGGATATACACAAATGACATACATTGCATAATGCTTTGTTGGAATATATATTGCAATTAGAAATATGTTAAAATATTCTTGCCAAGTACATAGCATTGGAACCAATTTTATCTCTCTGCCTGAATCTCTATCAAAGCTGCCTTTGAAATAGAAGAGAAGGAAATGGGCTTTAACTGAATTTCCCTTCAAATGCCATTTGACTTCTTGATTTAAAAATGAATGTACTGTGAATATAATTCAATGAATGCCCCATCCAGGTTGCTGAAAGAACATTAAACCTCTCCAGAGAATTGGAATGAATAATTATGCTTGCTTCTTTTGAAGAGTAGTTTAGTGTTGAGAAAAAAGTATTGATACCCTTCTTTATATATTCACACATTTACTTTGTGCAGGCTCACTGGGGGCTACTTTTTGCCATCTAATAAAAGGCTGAGGAAAACTAGCTACACACCTGTCTCCACCTCAGTTACAATAGCAAGTGAAACACAATGAACTCTATAGTGCTTCACAGATTAGCAAAAGGATCAGACACAGGCACATTAACTTTAAAGGCAATGCTCTCAGGTGGCTTTAGAATGGCAGCCAAGAGTCATTAAGAGGGGGCCATCTTGTTATGTTTAGAGAAAAGATGCATTGAAAAATATGATGACCTGTCATTCTTCTCTTTATGCATCAGTTATGAATTACATCTCCCTGAGCAACACTGGCTACATATTGTAAACTGCAATGCAATAATGTTATTTCATTTCATCTATTTATTTAATGGTTTAAGAACATCCACAAATGGGAGAGATGTTCTGTTTTTCAAAAAGGTAATTTCCATAATTTAGAGCTTTCAACCAAACTCAATTTCTATTTTTTTTTCTAGCTAGTATATGCACACACAGAGAGACACAAACCCACATTACCTGATATACTGTAACTAAATCAAATAATAGCCTTTTCTACATTGTATGAAAGTTTTACATCAAAAATAACTAGAAGCAACCATTGTCTGTAACTGTATATACTCCTGTCAAAGAAATGCATGATCAAATTATACTTGCTAAACTTAGATATAGCTATGGAATGCTAGATAATTATTTTCTGAATTAAATAAATCTGAGCAGAAAATCCTGAATGTGAATTCAAGATGCCCCTTTTATACACATATGTATTTCCAATATATGCACAGATATATGTACCAGTCTGATTTTACTCTCCAGTTAATTCTACCATTCCTATTTTCGTTTTGATCTTGTGATACAGAACTTCTATTTGTTATTTGACCACTGTACAATACTTAGGATGCTCTTATCCTAATTTAACTTTTGTTACATGACAAGAGAACTGACTGGGTATTAAAACAATAAGTGATCTTGATATGATTTCAAGATTAAGATCTTAAACTGTGGTTACAGAGTTCCAACATTCAAATAACCTTGTATAAACATTTTCTGCAATTTTAAAAAAAGTGGAATCAAATAAGATGATTAAATATAGGTGTACTGGAGGAGTTTCAAAACATTCATTTGTGTTTGTTGTTTTTGAAAATGAAGCAGATGAAATGAAGTCATATCATAAGAAAAGTGGGTTCTCAAAATAAAGACCCACAATTAGACTAAAACATACTGACCTGAAACATCTGCTCCCACTTAGAATTGGATAAAAATGTCCTTGCCTGTTGCATAGACAGAGATAGAATGGGTGACGCAAATGCCCCTTTGCAACTACAGCATAAAGTCAGCCATCAGCCTTTGGATTTGGTGTTGTTTGATCATGTCAATCTTCAAATGCACAATCATTGATAGAAGTATGTTTCATACTGCAGATCATCTAACAAGTTTCTAACTCCATGGAGAATTTGTAATAATATCACACAGAAAAGGTTATTCCCAGTACATATATTTTGTAAAGAAGAATTCTTAGTGATTTGCACTCTTCATTTATATTATGGCATGGGGTCCTTTCTTCAAAGGTATGTGAATAGTTAGAGGAAAATGATTACCTATCACATACCACCTGGAACAAAGATTTTATGACAGAATCACAACATTATAATATTGCAATATACTGAACAACCCAGAGAGCAAATTATTGCTGAATTACAGTCATTAATTTTCTAAGCTGCTACCCATCGGATGTATGGACTTCAACATCTAGATTTCACAGCGCCCTACATGGCAGCTAGGGAAATCTGATAGATCATGTGCACACATCCATAAGGTACATATTAGGAAAAGCTTGCACACATATATATTCTAGTGAATATAAACCACATCATTTTACTTGATAATGTTGCTAAACATAATGGCTTTCTGGTAATATAGTTTGGAAGACAATTTTACACCCAGATAGATCAATAACTGAGGAGAAATAACTAGGCAGTTTCACAACATTTAAAAATAAAAAAACCCATGGATTTTGAAAGATAGAAGGAAAAAAATAGTTACAGGAACTGTGGAATGATACCACAATACTGAAATTTAAAAGTAGTAAAGATATGATTAATATAAACTACAGCAGTTCCACTGAGCAACTTATTTAAAAAAAAACTTAGGGAGATTTTCTTGTCTTTCAAATTGAAGCTACCTCCGTGTTTGTGTGAGCACATGCATGTTGGAATAAGAGTGTCAAATCAGAGGGCTGCAGGGAGCTGACCAGACTCTACAAAAGGAAGGAAATCACTGCCAGTAAAACAGGCGTGAAAATGCCTTTGGCAACAAAAACTTGTCCTAGAATGGTCTAATGCACATGGAATGAAGTCAATTGTGCTGCAAGAGCATTTACAGTGCTCCCAGGCCTTACAATCTACAGCAAATATTTTAGAACATTTAACTGCAGTTACAGAAATAAAGCAAAAACAGAGGAGGAAAATGGTTTTTCAATAAAAAAAATATCAAAAGTGTTAATGGAAAGAGACTGAAAGGGTATTAACTATTGGGCACTGATGCTATTGGCAAGATTCACTGATAGGCAATAGTGGGTTCCTAATCAGTATACAAATGAAAAGGAAAGACAGTATCTGAAATATATTTAGCTTCCAATTGAAATAAAGCATTCTCTTAATTAGTACAATCAGCACAATTTAGGATATTTGCTGTGTAATTTTCTCTGTTGTCCTTCCTTCATCCTTATCTCTGCCTTGAAGGAGCTATGGGAGAATATTTAAAGTTCTTGGAAAAAGTACTAAAAAGCATTAAATTCCTCTACAGATTATATCATGTCCTACTGCTTTCATCTCATTCTGCTGGAAGATGTAACAACAGCAGGCATTTTGATGCTTTCATATTATGCTCCATTAAAAAAAAACAAAAAACAAATCTCTTACCTCCCGGTTGCTTGAATTGAATAAATTTGCCTTTGATTTCAAAGTGCAAACTCAACCAAACCCTACTTTCTTTGAATTTCAAACCTCCCATTTAAATCATTCCAGGGGTGATTTGCATGGGATTACCAAAATATAATATATATGAGCTATGATACTTCAGGTCTATCAGCATCTCCTCTTAAACGTAACAGTGTCATTTTATCTAATCTACACTGGCAAATCCAAAGATAAACCCGCAATCACAAGTGGCCGATGCTGCATTTTGTTTTTGCCATTTCTGCTTATCAACGGAACTGAAGTTTTGCTGAACAAGATGAACAGCAAAGGGCAGCACAACAATAAGAAGCAGAAGTAGACAAGCATTTTTTGGCCTTTTGGCATTATCTATGGAAATTCTCAGTCATCCAGGTCAGAGCACCCCAAGGTGCTTTTTCAAGAGGCGACTGTGCTCTTTTGTTTTTTCTTTGAAGAGATGGATGAAAAGTGAAACATCTTTGAAGAAAAAACAAGAAAGTCCAGTCACCCCTTGAAAAAGCACCTTGGGGATATCTTTTTAAAGATAAATTTTAAAATATAATTTTAATTGAATTATAATTTTGTCAGCATTGTGGGGCATTCATTTTTTTTTATTGAGAGACATAGCCTTTCAACAGTTACAGTTTATTTCATTGCTTTCCTGTCAAAACAAATATGGGCAATATTAGTCGTATGAAAGCTCGCATGTGCTTTTTCATGCCTTAAAAGAGTGGTGGAGTAATATTTACATTTTGTTGCAGTAAAATCTCCTCTAGAGGTTCTACTATCCCTGCCACATTCGATTCATTCTTATAATGACAATTATAAGCAGCCACAGAAAATATGAAAAGTTCTATAATTTTTCCCCTGCAATGAAAATTTTTGATCTCAACTAGGCAAGCTTAACTAAACTAGTCAGTGCCTATATTAGTATGCCTGTCTCCATGTGTGTACATATTGTTCTCAACAGGGAAACCTGCTGGCTGTAAGTTGAACAGTCTAAGAATATTAAAGGATGAGGTTTTTCAAACAGTGGATCATAGTAATGATAGATCTTTTGATGTTTGTTCTTTGTAAACACTAATCTATCACTGCAGCCTGAAGTCTCTTGAGCAATAGCTGAGGCTTTTAAAAGCAGCTACATTTTCAGTAAAATCATAACATCACAGTTTTTGCTGGCTACATATTTGAAAATTATTAGTATTTTCAATCTGATGAAGTGGGAAGTATGCTTTTCTTTTGAAAATCCCAAAATTATGTGTAATTTTTTATTAGAAACATCAAAACATAGCAAACTGATGGCAGAAAAAGATCTACCACTGGTGTTCAATTGAGTTTACCCTTTGAGGTTGTTTTTGTTTTCTATTTATTTATCATTTTTAATTATTTTATTTATTTTTGTTGGATGATGGATATGTTTATTCCAAGCATGTTCAAACTCTGTTACTGATGATTGATCCACCACTTCAGCTGGAAGTTGATTCCAAGTTTCCACTACTCTTTCTGTAAAGTAATATTTTCTAACATTAGTTTTGAACTTCCCTCCTGTCAGTTTGAGATTGTACCTGTGTTCTTGATTTTGGCTTAATATCAAAAATACTGCCTTCTAGAATCTTGTTTCTAGAGCTATGGTGGTGCAGTGGTTAGAATGCAGTATTGCAGGCTAACACAGCTCACTGTCAGAAGTTCGATTTTCATCAGTTCAAGGTTGACTTAGCCTTCCAGCCTTCCGAGGTCACTAAAATGAAGACCCAGATTGTTGGGGGTAATATGCGGACTCTAAACTACTTAGAGAGGACTGTAAAGCACTATGGAGTGATATATAAGTCTAAGTGCTATTCCTATTTACACCCTATAAAGTTTTCAATCATGTCACCCCTTTCTTTTTTGTCCTCCAGGCTGAACATATTCAGTTCCTCCAATCTCTTTTATTTTCCTGTGAAATGATGGAGAGTATAATAGCTAACATAAACCTATTA
The DNA here is from genome assembly GCA_009733165.1 of Naja naja. NCBI lineage: Eukaryota > Metazoa > Chordata > Lepidosauria > Squamata > Elapidae > Naja > Naja naja. The sequence continues at coordinate 79,380,651 of CM019149.1, forward strand.
ATGAAAGAGGAAGAGAAATCACAGCATTTTCATGTCCATCTATAAAGTTCCCTAGCAGTTAGACAGTTATACTTCTGAAATTTCATGTATAAGCTTGCATTGTTCAGTCTCTTTTTGCATAACTTCTCTTATTCATAAACCATGTTCTGTAGAGCTGTTATATGCTTATGATTTTTGCCTGAAAGAGTTTTATGAACTGAAGCCATTTAAGAACAAATGTCTGCTGTAGCCCAACATCCTGTCTTCCACAAATAAGGCCACATTCTAATGAAGAGCTTTGTTCTTTAATGGAAATGTTTCAGGTAACAAGAGATCCAGTCGTTTTATTGCTGGCAGTAGAAATGTATCCTTCTTCTCTAAGATTAAACCTTGAAGAAGCCAATCCTGCAATCATAATCTGACCTGTTTATCTGACCTGTTTATCTGTTCCCCCGTGATGTCACAGGCACAAAAAAACCCTTCTGTTCTATTATTGGAGCACTTGAATCATTTATTTTATTCCTTTAAAAAAGCTGGGTGGAAATGACAAATTAAAGAATAGTTTTTTGTACCATTAAAAAAAAAACAACTAACATCAAAAGAAGGAGGGAAGAAAAATAGCTGAACAAGCATTTACTGGCAACTCTCTAGTATGCATTCCTATAACTTGAGTTCCAAAAATGGGGAAAGTCTTTGCTTGTGCTGTATCAAAAATATAAGCTAGGAACATTTTATATTTTAAATATTCTATGAATATTGCATTTGTCTTTACCCATGGGTACTCGTGCCTTAGGACAGATGCATTGAGCTTTCTGACTAATAGCTGTTATATAATGACTGCTAGAGCACTCAGTATTCCCATCTTCCATGCATTTCCCTTTGTGATTTCTGGCCTCATTTATTTCAGTACTAGGGTTTTTTTTGTTCCGTTACTTAAAACCTTGCTTTGGAAGCTCATGGGTCTAGGAAATCCTTTGAAAGGGATGCTTTACAATATTCAGTAGTGTGTAAGCAGCAGCTTTCTTTCAAACATTAAAGCACCTGCCTCTTTTCCCCAACTCTTGCATTTTCTTCAGAACACTTTCAGATTGTCTGTTTTCCAATGCAGTAAAACTGGAAAAAGACATAGCTGCTTTAATGAATTGAAGAAAGATGACTCAATCTCTTGTGCACTGAAGCACCTCTTTTAAAAGCTTTGCATAGCCATATTTTAGTTTTAGTTTTAAATGTCTTGTGATGGGGTTTTAATACTTTTTGGTCGCATTGTGTTTAATAATCTTTTAACTTTCTTAACTTTTGTATTGGGTGTTTTTATGTGAGCCGCCCTGTGTCCCTAGGGAGATAGGGCAGCATATAAGATCAATTAAATAAATAAATAAATAAATATTAAATAGATTCTAAAATACTAATACTAATTCTAAAAATGATGAGTTTCGCTGAAGATCCCAAGCTAGTAAGAGTTAATTTAATTTATAACCATAATAACTTATATGAACAAATGACCAAACTGTTTTTAAGCTGGACTTGTAGTTGAAAATATACTATATGTAATAACTCAAACCAGTGTTTGAGTACAAGTGTTCCGGATCTGGCATGGGAGAAACTGGGATATTAGCAATGAAACATGACCCCAGCTCCAATATTGAAACAAAAATAGCTAATTGTACTTTTGATACATCAAGGTAATTAAAACTGTCAAAACAGAGCATTTACTTATTCAGCTGAAGAAGATACTATATATAAGATGGAGTTTAGATGATAGCTAGATAGCTAGATAGATAATTTTTTCATCTATTTATTCTGTCGCATACACCCATACATACACACTCACAAAAATTTCCTGGCAGTTTCCTGTAACAAGTATTACTTGTGATCTGGTAAATTTTGCCAGATGTTAAATTTTGCTGTAAATCATGATGTTGTAAGCTACAGCTTGTGCTGTCAGAATGAAAGTAAATCAACAGAAACATGATGTTCAGTTGTTATAGCTGAACAAAAAAACATGCCTATCCTTGTAACCTTAATTTGCAAGGACATTTTGCCCTGAAGATTTAGTTGTGATTCTTGGTAATCTTTATATGTCTTTTCCTCTTCAGACTAGAATATCAACATGATGTAGACACATTGTTACTTTGTGTAGTAATGTTTGGTTCTGTTTATCCTTGACATTTAGTCTCTCATGTTTTAGTAGCCAAGTAATGGAGGTTAAAATGATTAATTTCCTCAAGTGCTGGTTATAACCAATTAACAAGAATTACTCAGTGCACTATGCCATGGTTTGGTTAACTATGATAGCTGACTAAGGACAATTGCCTGGTCCTACACAGCACCAAGAAATAAAGTATTGTTTACAAATCACAGTGGCTCAATTCTTACTCCATGCAACATCAGTTTTACAATGTAAAGTGTGAACTTACTCATCTATCCTCTCCCTCAAAATGTTGAATTTATTGAATTATTGAATTTATATTGAATTACATCTGCTGAGATTCTCACACAACTGTTGCATTAATTTTACAATAAACAAGTGCTATGCTATTATAATAGTGTGTTTCTTTGAAATAGTCAAAAGCCACATAACTTAGTGTAAAGAGGCTACTTCTTTTGGACTCATTTTCATTTTTACCCCAGTTCAGCAGGGCCCCCAATTAGACCCCTCCATGGAGGGGAGGTGGTGAACTCTAATAATTAACAATCTCCTGTTGTGTGTTTGCTAGAAGAACTTTTCAATGTTGGAAAAGAAATGGTTCAGGTAGTCCAAATATAATGCCCACTTTGAAAGTAACCTTCCACTTAAACAATGTTTTGCCTTCCTGCAACTTTTTTTTTAAATTACATTTATATGCCGCCCTTCTCCGAAGACTCAGGGCGGCTTACAATTTTTGGGATACAACCCAGTGTGCTCAGCAATAGCCTTCATTCCATTGTATATGCCTGCTTATTACTAAGTGGCATTTTTACAAGGTCAGCTAATTGCCCCCAACAATCTTGGGTCCTCAATTTACCTACCCCGAGAGGATGGAAGGCTGAGTCAACCTTGAGCCAGAACTTTAATCTGGTCTTCTTCCTTCTGCCAGTCTTCTTCAGGGATTCCAGTCTAAACCTAAGATTCAGTTCAAGGTGGAATTTCTTTGTTTAGTATAATAAAATGGAAAAAGTGGAAACAAACCAAGCAATTAAATTATTTTGGGATACTATAGATATATAGTTGGCAGCTTTACCTAGCCATGTTGGAATAGCTGCCAAAGGCTCAGGACTCTTTCAAAGAACTCTGGGGAAATTTCCAAACAAATAACTTTTTCTGGTTAGGGCAGACCAGAAACCTTCAAGAGACCAGATGAGAGGGAAGTTCAAAGACTGCAGAAAGAGTAGAATATTTGGAGAGATGTAATTAATCTTGTATCTGGACTGAAATGCAGTATATCTTTCAGAGTAAACAAACAGAAATCTTAGAATCATATTAATGTTCTATTAGTATCCATACCCTTAAATGACAGAATAAGTGTACTGAAGGGAAACACTGACACTGGTACCACTTCCCAAATCTTTTAGAAATGAAAGGACATGCCAAGAAAGTGACATCTTGAACTTGGATTGTCCAAATACTCTGAAATTATATGCAATAACTAGTTTTCTCCCAAGCTGATTTTATTGCACAGATCAACAGTGGTTTAAAGCAAGCTTTGACCTGCCTAGATACAAACTGTCTAATAACAACTGAATTGAGGATGGGTTTACTGTGGCCCTGCTTTGAGCTGTGTTCAGTTTTTTCTACATACAATGATTCCTAGATGTAGCAAGTTCTTACTAACTCTTCCCCTGCGATGGTTTTACTTTGCAGTGTTGCACTTGCATGGAAACTGGGTAACTGGTCTTCATTTTTGGTTTGCAGTCAGAATTCACTGATTAGGCTTGTATTTGTTTAATGGTTTTTTATTGTAATTTGTATTGGGTTTTTTTATTGTTCGCCACCCTGAGTCCTTAGGGAGAGAGGGTGGCATACAAGTCTAATATAATAATAATAATAATAATAATAATAATAATAATAATAATAATAATAATAATTCTGTCATGTTAGTTCCCTTTATCTTTTTATATTTACATTTCCAGATATGAGGTCTATGAGATCTTGGTACAGATTGCCAGATTATCTAAAGTTGTTTTTTAGGCACATAATCTAAACCAGGGGTGTCAAACTCGATTTCATTGAGGGCCACATCAAGGTTGTGTTTGACTTTAGGGGGTTCAGTGGGCATGTCCAGGTGGGTGTGGCCAGCTTAATGTCACTCAAATCAGGGGCACTTGTTATGGACCAGGATTTTTGCTAGTAGTTTGTTTTGCTATCACTCTGCCAGCAAAAACAGAGCTCGGGTGGCCCACACAGTCCCCCCAGGCTCCATTTTTGATTGTGATGGCCTCCCGCAGCCCTCTGCCAGCAAAAGGGGGCAACACACGCAGCCCTCCTGAGCTCCATTTTTGCTGGCAGAAGCACCATGGGCCAATCCTTTGATGTTTCCATGGCAGCCCTGTGGGCCAGATCTAAGCACCCCATGGACTGGATCTGGCCCTTGGGCCTTGAGTTTGACACCCCTGATCAAAACAATCCAATTCTATTTCTGCTTATTTAAAAAAAAATAAGCCCATTTAGCGTGGCTTGCTCTCAGATAAACAGACAAAGGGCTGTAATGGAAGGCTGCATGATTAGTTTATTATTGCTTTCCTTTCCTTTATCTATAAGTAGTAGTCATAAAAATCATGAAGAATTTTGCTTAAAGTATGGATATAATGATTTTAAAAAAAACCCTACATAAATGGAAGATTTTAACATACAGTATTTCTACCAAGAAAATAAATATTTACCAAATCAAAATGTTAATTTGGAAAGGAATGGCTCTGTGGAATAAACTCAACATATTCTTTCATATCAACCCAACGCCTTTCAACGCAACATAATTTTACAATATTTGATGCCACTTTCTCATTTTATAAAGAAGGTAAGCAAAATGGGGTTTTGCAGCACAGTCACATCTCAGGGAAGACTTATATGGTTTTAAATTATGCTTGATAGCCCAAACATTATTGCTGCACAATAATGTCTTTGGATACCAAGATAGGGAAGAGTCATCTTTCTGTTTCTACCCTAGAGGGTAACAGAACAATTAAAAGATTAAACCCAGCAACTGCAGAAATGCAATAGCTGATGAGGAAGTCAAATATTTCATACCTGGTTACAGAAACAGAAACTTCTTTGTCTTGGCAGCAAACCAGGAACTCTTTGGCTAAGGGCACATATAGACCTACCTTTTGGCAGAATGAGAGAATCTCTGATGCTTTCCAATTCTGAGAACCTTTATGAAACTTCGAGGCAGGGGGTAGGGTACTTATTTGTAGTTAGAATTAAAAGGTTAAATGAAGGATAGGGACAACAGTCAAAATTTAAGTTTCAAAGTGTTTAAGCACTAGTTGAAGACGTGGGGGAACTAGATCTCAGCATAGTTTTTCAACATCTCAAGAACTATGCCAGACAATGATAACCCTCTTTTTGCAAGCCCTGCTGTAACTTTACAGCTATTCATACACTGACTTTATAGCACCCCGCCCCTTTTTGTAACATCTTCATTTCCAAGGGTGCTAATATATACTTGCAATGGAATAAGGAGAGAAGCCAACAATGGAACTGATTCTTTGTCTGAGCAAACGTAGGTTAGATAAACCAACTCTGGCAAGAGAAGAGTTGTGCGTTAAGCAAATGCAATTATGGACGAGGGGGCTAGCATTTCACTGATCAAAATTTAACACATCAGAAAAAATAATGAACATGATGTTCAAAATATTAAAATTCAATACCTGCACCTAGAAGATTAAAAAAGTAAAAAAAAAATCTGAGAAGAAGAAATCTGGAACATTATTAAAGCTTTTAATTGCAAAAAGAAAAAAAAGCCTAAAGATAAGGGCTTCAAACATGGATGTTGTGTTTCGCTTATGAAATAAAGTTAATTTCAATGCAACTTGGTGAGGAGGAGAGGGGTTGTTAACATGGTAGCCTAACCAAGTGGCTTGTTAGCAAGTGGTTCAGTAGCTAACCAAGTGGCTGACAGAATGAATCCATCATCCCTAAATAGATGTCCTCCAAACAGATTATCTAATTTAACTCATCAGATAACCTTCAACATTGTTTTTCCTTCCCTTCCCTTCTCACCCTAGCCTCAGTGTTCCTCCTTAACTGTAATATGGACATAATACTTGTTTTCTTTTGAAATTGTTTGTGAGGACATAGCAAACAATTTTAAATAGTGGAACCCTAAAAATGTGTTTCTTTAACATATTTTGGATGCTAAATTAGATGCTAAGAGCTGTGGTGGCGCAGTGGTTAGAATGCAGTACTGCAGGCTACTTCTGCTGGCTGCTGGCTGCCAGCAGTTTGGCAGTTCAAATCTCACCAGGCTCAAGGTTGACTCAGCTTTCCATCCTTCCAAGATAAGTAAAATGAGGGCCCAGATTGTTGGGGGCAATATACTACTCTGTAAAACCATTTAGAGAGGGCTGTGAAAGCATAAAAGCTCTGTGAAGCGATATATAAGTCTAAGTGCTATTGCTATGTTAATCGAATTTTGCAAAAAAAAAAATCAACAACCTTTGTATTTGTACACAATAATCTAGCTTCCACAACTCACTTGTTAACTTTCCTTAGGTAACACAGAATGTAGAACATTCTGAATACTAACAACAATTAAATTCACCCACAGCCATTTAAAGTGGTGAAGCTGATTCCATGGTGTAAACAAAACTAAGCCCTGATGCTTACTCTAATTGTAGCAAATGCAGACACTGCATCTCCACCAGCAACAGTAGAAAATATTCTGCACAAAAGCTTACTCATTAGGGAGATTTACTGGACTGCTTTTTGTTGGAGGAGGAGACACATTCATGTCCTCATTGCTGATGTTGCAGAGGAGAAATGCATATAACGTGCAATATAAAAGTTGTGAGATTGTATATGTAGTGCCTGTTTTCCGTTAACAGTTGTAAATTTAAAGAAAACTTAAAGTAATACTGATAAAACCTAATTTAAAATAATCCAAATTTTCATGGTAGGATTTCCCCCTCCAACTGCATCCTTTAGTAGATGATTTCTTGACACAATATATGGTTTGCATTTAATCTGTTAAATTGAAATGGTGCTGCAGTAACTTGCAAACATTTAGAATTAAGCCTTGATTTCCATTGTAATTGAAAGTGAGCATTTCAAATTGCTTCACATACAGGGAGGTATAATTTTGACTTTAAAGAAAATTGGCCTTTTTAAATTAAAGGAAGCATTTAGTTGGGCTTGGTTTCTGTTATTCTAAGAGGGAAGAAGTCTTACTTGCTTTTGACCAGCTTAACATACGCTGTCTATGACATAGGGCCTTTGTGCTATTGTGCAGCAGATTGGATCTAAAACTTAGAAGGGAGCTTGACCTGTCTGCATTCTTTAACCCTTCTCCTCCCCTGTCCTTTATTTTCCTTCTTTGAGCTATCCATGAGCAGAGGACTAGACTGCAAGAGAAAGATACCAGGTATTAGCTTGCCCAGACAATGAGATGGTATCTCACAAAAGGCTCCCCACAGCAGTGACAGCTCAGCAGCTATACTTGGTACAAAGAAAAACCTAGTCTCTGTTGTTTCGGGCTTTTTTTTTATCTTTAGATTCAATTCTAGTTAAATCTTTTGAAGGCACTGACTGAAATACTAGTGCCCTTATAATCCAGGATTGATCCCTCCCTCTGCTCCTGTGAATCCAAACTATTCACGGGTGATCTAATTGAATATGTGCAGAAGGGGAGAATTGTCTGCCAATGATGATATACTTTGGCTTTAATAATAATCTTGGTGTCTAACACAGCATTGCATCTTAATACATGATAAATTAAAAGCAAGTAATCATAGCACTAATGAATAATAGATCAGCTATAATATTAAAGGAAAATAATGGTCACTTTTTCCACCATCTATACGTGACTAACATTGGCAATCCAGCACATTTGATTTAATTTTGAGAGGCCATGTCTCATTGTGATGACAGAAGATTCATTAAAAACTTATTGATATTCCCAACTCAACCTCTGTATCAGATAAAGGGTAATGATAGAATTACTCATTCGTTCCTCAAGTTAAAAACAAAGACCTATTATCATGATTCTCAGATTCCATTAGGCTGCTTTCTTGCTGAATTATTTGAAGCCATAGTCAGCAGAGAAAAGTAATTTAACTGCAAAAAGTGTATCTATAACTATCAGTGTACTTTATAAAGGTTAAGAAAGAGCCCAAACAAAACAATTCTTTTTCACATTTTCTGCTCAAGGGCAAATAGGATTCCCTCTTGAGAATCAATGTCCAGGCCAAATTCCTGCATCCATACATCAGTATATGCACAACAAACATCAATACAGAGGTACACATTACACACACAAAATCACAAACCAGGGGACAAAATTCTAGATAATTGCTCAGACATAATGAAAAGGCAGGCTAAGCAAGCATATTCATATGGAAGTATCACAAATGGTGGGGAGGAAATTAAAATAGATTTAGAAATACTAGCTGGCTTTGACTTTTAAAGATGTTAAACATATGACTCTGACATTACAAAAATTTACACCTTACAGCATAAGCAAAGAAGTTCAGCTGAAGAGGTAAATATAGTGCTAATAAGATTTTTTTTATTCATATTTATATGCCGCCCTTCTCTGGAGACTCAGGGCGGCTTACAATTTTTTGGGAGCGCAACCCAATGTGCTCAGCAATAACCTTCATTCCATTGTATATGCCTGCTTATTACTAAGTGGTATTTTCACAAAGTCAGCTTATTGCCCCCAACAATCTTGGGTCCTCAATTTACCTACCCCGAGAGGATGGAAGGCTGAGTCAACCTTGACTCAGAATATTGACACAGAAACACCAATAAAAGCTTTCAGGCAGCCATACTGAAGCATTAGTGCAAGGATGTCAAGTTGATTCAAATAAAATACTAATACAAACTAAAAAGAATCATAGAGGAGACAGCAAGGAAAGCATACCAACCCAACACAAACACAGGGTAACATAAAACATACACAGATATTTGGGGGTCATTTTAATTCCATATTTTTGAAAGCTGCTGCTGCTGATACAACAGCTATCCTATGTCCACAAACTCCATCCGCCCTTTATTTGGTTTCCCGTTTTCAGAAAAATCTAGTTATATTGAGGAAAAGCCATCTTTCTGCTGACCAAAGAATCCAGATAGGAAAACAATTGAAAACTCATTGTTGGTCCTTGTATCAGCTTGTAAGTAATTTGCTTTTCCAAGATTCTTTGCTTTAAAAAAATACTTACCAGAATACCTGGAGAAAGAGGATGTTAAAGGGAGCAAATTTCCAGCTAAAACCAAGAAGCAAGCTAAAGAGAAAGAAAGTGTAAGTGAGAGGTAGAAAGCACACTTTAGAGAGGAGAAGAAAAGGGAGGTAGCCAGTGAAACCAATTTTATATGAAGGAAGAGAAAAAGAAGGTCCCGAAAAGTTACAAAAAAGGAAATGCAAATGTAAGAACCAAGACTATGTGATAACTATACCTCAATGAAAAAAAATGATTAGAATCCAGGGAATTATTGGTGTGCAGTAGCAAGTTTGTTAATGTGTGTAGAACCCGTAGAGATTTTGAGGGTATCAGAGAAGTGATCAGAGTACATATATATTGTACGGCATTGAGGAAGATTCTGTCCTAATAGTAGAGTTCAACTCTTAGCATCTTCATATATTTCAGTCACTGTATATTTTAATTGTTAGGAAGTGTACAATCAGGTTTATGAATGTACTACTTATAATTGTCAATGGAAATACTGTGTGTACTGAATAAAATACAAGAATAATGACTCTATTAGTCCTAAAGGACATGGACTTCTTGGAATAAAAATTTTTGGGAATTGGTCTTAAGCTGAAACCAAAAGGTTCCAAGTTCCATAACTTTCAGACAAAGCTACTACAAAATTATAGGCTAAATTACCAGCTGCATATCCCAGAAGAAGGAAGAGATCTAAATAATATGCTGATTAAAAAGTCCCAAAATGTTGATGAAATTAAACATAGGCTTGCTTTCTTGGTGAACTGTGATAAGTAAGAATCATAATCAGATACGGAAGCTCTGTTTGGCAAATATGCTGGCAAGAATTGCAGCTTTTTATACATTGGGTTAGCATAACGAGAGGACATATTTATTTATTTGCAAATTGAATCAGTTTAATGGGAAGGGATATTTTGGAAATACTCTGCATGAAAAATGACCTCTCAGATTTAAGTTCCTCTCAAGCTTATTATACTAACTTTCTAGAGCCAGACTTGAAATGAACTTGGCTCTTTGCCCCATAAATAATGACATGGGCAGTTTCTCTAAGAAGTATTTAACCTACCCAGAAGACATTATAGAAAAGTAGTATAAAGACATAATTAAGTAAAAAAAAGGCCTTTTTTATATATAAAGTTTGTCTCTAATATGATGAACTTCAGGGGTTATTCCTGAATCCAACTGCTGATTTGCTATAGTGAAAATACTGCATTTTATTACTGCCAGCAATGTACAATAAATTCTATGCCTTCTGCTTTATTTTTTAGATGCCCATAAAACAGTGGCATTGTTTTTCCTAAAACATCATAGTCATACATATAATTGCAGCAGTGCCATATTGCTTCCCCATCTCCCCCACCGCTCCAGGGATCATAAATCTCCAACTTTTGTGGTTAACTATTTGGGGTGGGGTGGGGATTGATCTGTTCCTTCCTCATGCTTCTGCAACATCCAAATATCAGGGGACATTGTTATGTCTGGTGACCTAATTCAGATGCTGAACTCTGAGAATCACAGAATGAACTATCATTTTATATAATTATATTTCATCTGTCATTTCCTAAAATGTGAAAATAATCATTTCATGTGTAGACAAATAGAATCTCCCTACCAAAATATAGTTTGAGGTTCAATATAGTTCAAGGACAGGCGATAAAGCATTGAACACTGAGTGTATACACATCTTGGCATTTGATCCTTAACATATGCAATCACTCTTACCAGTGATGGTTGAAACACATAATGGGAGATATATAATGTCCTAGATGCTAGAAAGGAATCTCTCCATCTTCTCATCATTTTTACAAGTTGTTTTATTGTTAACTCTGCCTGTGATTTTAATGCAAACACTAATGCCTCTGTTAGCAAACAAAGAACAGCATATATCTGAGCTAGTCTCCTTGAATTTATTAAATGAAAAATTATTCATGCTGATGATGAAATAGGGGAACTACTTTTGTTTGCTTGTTTTAGGACAGAGCCCATTTTCTAGGTGATATTAGCTTCCGAAAAACAACCTTGATACACTCCTTAGTGTCAGTGTCTAGGAGGAGGCTCAGGTGGTCTGGCTCTTTTGTTCCTCAAGGATTCTATTTCAAACCAGTTTAAAAATCACAAAAATGAATGAGCTCTTTTTCTTTTCTTTTTACAGGAGAGACGAGTCGCCAAGGTGAAATTGAAGTGATATGGTGGCTTGATAAGACAAGTGCATACTGTGGCCAAGATAGTCTTCATTATTACACAGAGATTGATACTTGCTGTATTCTTCATACACCAATAAACAAACGTTCAAATTTTGTTCCCGACATTCTAAAAATGATTGGGGTTCAGCCAAAAAAAAAAAGCACTTTTGAAAAAGGAACTCTCCTTGACATACATGCAGACTGAATTACTCACAAGGCTGCTTGTCTAACATATTGTGATTACTGAAAGACTTCTCTAAAATTTGAAGGACCTAACTTCTGCCTACTCTGAATGATTATTAGGCAGACCTACAGGTTCAACATCAGAGTAGGTATTTTTACCTATGCATGTTCAAACTCTAAGAAAGATCCTCATTTGACCACATCAGGATGTCCTCCCACACCCTAGAATAAGAACAGGCAAAAGATTGATTGGAATGATACCATATCACACATTAAATTCCCCAAAAAGTTGGGGAACCAAGAGTGAGTTTATATGTAAGAGCTTCATCATGTTCTGATATGAAAGATTCTTGTGTTCAAGAAAATACCTATAGTGATATAAACCTTTTGCATCAATTTCCAAATAACAGGCACTGTGTTTAAAAAAAACACACACGTAAAAAACGGATTCCCCAACCCTCAATTCTATTCATCTCTAGACCTTGCATGCTTTTTTTTTTGAATGTGCCTTTTAAGCTAAAATTACTGTGTTCCAATTTTCAGTTTAGCTTCTTTCCCCTTTATCTTCAAAGTAAGCATACTTCTAAGGAAAGAGACTACTGTGTTGGAGCTCTCTCTAGCACTGCAAACGTTCCTACAACTTGGAATAGTAAGCCATATGAGTATGTGGGAGCAGATGTTCCTGACTGAAGGTTATGTTCTTTCTTCTAGATAACTTATGAAAACATACAAAACAGAGAGAGACACAAACACATACAAAAACAGAGAAAGAGAAAGAGGAACGTTAATATTATTAGCAAAGGCTCAGAAAGGTATCTTAGACAAAATCTCAATTCAGAAAGAAGAAAAGCTAGAACTGGCAAGGAAGCGGCCAAATTCTGATTTTAATTACAGACATTTAGGTCAAAAGGACTTCAAGGAGGAAATGGCCATAAAATGCAAACTAAGATCAGAATGTGGTCCTCTGACATAAAACCATATACAGCGAGAGCTGTTGGAGAGTTTAGGGCGCCCCATATCAGAAAGTATGTTCAGGCGGTTTATTGGTTTGTTTTGTTTAATTACTGCAGTTAATTTGAACTGTTCTATTTCCACGTAGCTGACCCAAGGAGGGGCGGGAGGAATCAACACCTTCCATCCAAATAAATCAAAACCAGGATCTCCACCGTGAGGTAATGATGCTGCTATCGCCCCTCCCCCGCCCGACACCAAGCTTTCTCCTCCGAGATTGAAAAAGGAAGCCCCACTGATGCTCCCAGCCTCTCCCGAGGGCACTTTTTGCACACCCGTAACGTTTTCGATCTTTTGTGCCTGCATTTATAAAGCAAAAGAAGCACCGGCTGCTATAGGTTTCTGCCCTACATGGTGGTTACCTTTCCAAAGACCTGACTCAAGTAGAAGACGGGGAGTGGGGGGGGACGGGTAGTAGGCGGAAAAGGGATCCCGCTAGTGAGAGTTTAAGCCCAGGAGAAGGAAGAAAGTTAGTTCGGGATCCAACGTTTCGGAGCTGCTAGTCTGAGTTTCAGCCTTAACACTTTCCCGGATTTTTTTTTAATCTACTTTCAACTCTCTGTCTGCCCATCTGAACCCGCCTTCCTCCCTCTTCTTGTGGGGTGCCCAGCCTCCCTTTCCCCAACAATGCCCGAGAGATCTGCTGCTACCCAGAGCATCTTCCTCCTGGGCTGCGAGTCGGCTTAAGGAAGAGCTTCCGACGCACCAAGGATCCTCTCTCTTCCTCTCTTTCACACCCACCGCCACCTCTCTTAGAGCCTCTCCCCGCTCTCCTTTCAGCAGATCTGGAGGCAGCGGCTACTTTGAAACCCACGAAGAAGCCCCGCTCTAGCTCTCGCTCCCCGCCTCAGCCTTCCCTCGCAAGATCGGTCCCGAGACTCCCGGCTCCGAAGCACCAACACGCCCCAAAAAGAGAGGCTGGGGCTCTCTTCCTGCTGAAGACTCGCTCTTCGCAGGAGAGAGAGAAAGAGAAAGAGAAAGAGAGAGAGAGAGAGAGAGAGAGAGAGAGAGAGCAAACCCCAACACGAGGTCCGGTGTTTTTACCGGCTTGGAGCTTTCCCGGAAAATAAATAAATAAATAAATGACAGTTCATCTCCCCATAATAAAGAGGCGTTTATCCTACTCTCTATCCCTCCAGGAGCCGGGAAGTCGCCCTCAGCCACCTGGGCAAAAGGCAAGGCGAACCTGACCGGTGCGTGAACAAGCGGGGGAGACGCGGACTCCTACCTTGAGCGCCTTTGCGGACAGTCCCTGGTGCTGCCGCCGCCGCTAATGCCGTCCTGTCCTCTCTGGCTGAGGTGAAGAAGGGACCCGTTCGCCCCCTGGCCGCGAGCTTCCTTTGCCTGCCTCTCCTCCACCCGCCCACCCCCTCTGCCCGGACGAGCAGCGGGAGGGGGGGCTGCCGAGAGAACAGCCTCGCTCTCTCTCGCTCTCTATCTCTTCTACCCCCACCCCCAAATCTCCTTTTCCAGCCCGCAGTGATGAGCTCGCTCAGTTCTGCCTGTCACTCATTCCCTCCTCTCAACTCTCCAACGCGGCGCTTCGCTCGCCCTTTCCAGAGTCGCTGTGCCGCCGCCGCCGCCGCCGCCGCTACCGTATTCGCTACGGCTCGGGCTGCTGCAGAGCCGCGGCCAGCGCGAGGAAACGCTCGGTCCGAGAGAGAGAACAAAGCGGCCAGTGGCAGGCACCGCCGGCCCGCCGGCCAGCCAATGAGGAGCCGCGAAGGGCATCAAAGGGGACCTTTACCTGCGCTCCATCCATGTGGAAAGCGCGGAGGGAGGGAAAGAGAGAGGGAGAGAGGGAGGGAGGGAGGACTTTCTTGGGAGGCGATTGAGGGATGGGTGGTGCCGGGACCTCTCGGGCCGTTGTCGTCAGTACACAACTCCTGGGCCCCAAATTCTGGAGGGGCGGCCAGGAAGGAACCCTCCGCACTTTCCACCTTGCCTTAGCAGCCTTTATGGGCTCTTTCCTCCCCCCTCCTCCTTCGGTTGACTCAGGCAGGGCTCGGGGAGATTGATATGGTAATAAGCGCGGGGTGGCCATACTTTCTCATTACTGTGGAAACCGAGGGGGGTAGGGAGTTCAGGACAAAGGCCGTAAGCGAGGAGAACAAAACCAATGGCTGGCCCTGGAATGTCTGCCATTTCTCTCTCCCTCTCTCCTCGCGGCCTCCTCCTGCTCCTGCATTTTTTTTTAAATTCAAAGTGCCTATTTGCAAAACATAAAGGGACAAGACCGCTGCGGGAGAGAGAGAGGGGGTGGGGGTGGGGTGGGGGAGAAGAAGAGGCGAGCGAGGAGGTCCCTTCTTCCTTCACTCTGTCTTCCCGGAAAGCTTCCCCTGCTCGTCAAACCCGCCGTATAAATGTTCATGTAACGGAGCTCGTTAAAGTTACCCCACATGGAGTTTTAAAGGGAGTGGGGGGGGAGGGGCAGGGGCAGAGGAAGCGCAAGAATTTGCTGACAGAAATGGGCGCCGTTCTAGCCTTAACGATTCATCCAGGGGGTAGCTAAGCGTTTCTAAGGAAGTGTCTCGGCTATCGAGAAAATAACCCTTTCCCCGCAACCGCTGTAACTTAAGGCGGCGGATAAGTGTGGACAAGGCAGCAGCTTTAGCCCTGGGGCAACTTTGCCCCAAACCAGGGACCGCGGACTTGGAAGCTCCCTGCTGCAGTCTCGGCTTCAAACTTCTCAGACTTCTCTGTGCTTCATTCACCCAGCATGTTTTTTTCCACTGGTTCATTGCTGGGACCACGTTTCTACAGATGTAGGGGCTACCAAGGCCAGGATAATGGAATATTTCAGGATTACTGTACATGTTGCCTGTTTTGCATGGATTTTAGACAGGGAACTGACAGTTTAATTCTTGGGTAATATTTGTATTTGTGAAACTTCCCCAGAAAGCAGTAGATTTTTTATACATCTTCTTCATCACAAAATATGGCTCAGAGGAAAGTGAAAATTATCTTTCTAGCAGTTTCTCTATGGGAAGGAAAGAGAGCGAGGGAGGGAGGGAGGGAGATGTACCCACTTGTGAAAGATGTTTGGTATCTTTATCTTAACCAAATCACTAAGATGGAGGTAAGTGTTGAGTTTGGAAAACTGACTTAAGACACAAAGAAATAGCAACATTCTGAAGATATGTCTTATTACCAGAACTGCATTGGTGACATATTATTAGCATTCCCTTCTCATGCTTGATTTTATGGAAACAACTATGACTCAGTGACAGAGCATATAATTTGGAAGTCAGTCTCAGCATCTTCAATAGAATAAGGCTCCCAAGAGTAGGGTTACAACATTTGAACTGCAATAATCCAGGAGAACACCAGATGGCAGCAAAGATACAGAAATTTCTAACCTTTTGCTACTATCTTGTGGTCACCTGGATTTCGCAGCTCATGTTTGCCGGCCCTGCCAAAGAACCAAATGTAATCATTTTTAGACAATACAGAGTTGGAAAGACATGGTCTAACTTAACATAATACAGAATATAGAATAACAGTGTTGGAAGGGATCTTGGAAGCCTTCTAGTCCAACTCCCTGTCCATACCAGCTGTGGGCAAACTACGGCCTGGGGCCCGGATCTGGCCCGTTCGGCTGTTCTATCCGGCCCGCGGAGCCGAAAGAGCGGAGGGTTCTCTTGCTCTCCCAGAAGGCTACGTGAAGTAATCTAACTTTGAATTTATATTAGTTCACACAAACACTCCATCCATGCTTTTGTTCCGGCCCTCCGGTCCAGTTTAAGAACCCATTGTGGCCCTCGAGTCAAAAAGTTTGCCCACCCCTGCCCTATACCATTCTGGACAAATCTCTTCTTAAAATGCTCCAGTAATGGAGCACCTGCATCTTCAGGAGGCAAGCCATTCCATGTAACTTCGATATCCCAATAATCTGTATTTATGAAAGTATGCGACACAGAAGAAGAAATTCAACTGCATGCTTTGCTTAGAATGCAGTTGTCTGCTTTTAATGAACTCACCCATGACCAGGAGGTTGTATTAGCAGTGAGTTCATGGGGGAAGGGGTGAGGAATGGGGCAAGCTGAAGGAAAAGGACATACACAGACCTACTTCTGGTAGCAAAGGTAAAGAAGCTATGAAGCACCGGGGGTATCAGTGACATGCTTTGCCTGAGGGCACCATAATTTTCCTTATCTAATGATGTTTAGATGACTGCAGGCTCTCCCCTGTTTCTGCCTACCGGCTAAATCTGACCTATATTTTCCGATTTTCACCTATCAGCAACTTCCTTCTGGAGACCAAACCAAGTAAATGCTGTGAACTGCAATAGTCAGGGAACTATTGCTTATTCTTCTTAACCTAGTAACACTATTGGCCTAAAATGTTGAGTAAAGTACTGCAATAATAATACTGAAGTTTTCAAAGGACTGTAAAGAAATGGCTTTGGCTGGGATGTTGGAGAACTCTGGCTTGTCTGGAATCATGTTTTCTGGCTAGCCAAATAATTTAGTGAGTTGGGGATAATCTTTGGCTCCATTCCTACTACTTTTGCCCCCTTTCTTCCTTATTTTGCCACAATCTTCCAGGTGCTGAGCTTGATCACATTTTCCAATTACATCTGAATGTCAGTTTTAGCTGTGCTGTAACTGTGGAAATATGCGAATTAGACTTTAAAGAAGGAGTGAGGAATCTTTGGCCTCTTGAAGTGGCAGAGTTACAATCCCTAAGAGCTCCAGCCAACACGGCTAATGATGAGAATATTGGGAATTGTAATTCAGCCATTTCAGGTGGTCCACAGTTTCTCTCTCTTTCTGAACTAGTCAGGATCATTGTGTCAAAGCCAGAACAAAAAGGGAAGAGGCAAGAAAGAGAAAACACCCAGTTCCAGGGCACTTATTGGTGGGTGAACATACAGCTTAACAGGTTGGAAAATGTACTGGACCTTGGACCATCTATGTGCCAGGGTACCGTGATTGGGAAATTGGGTGGTCCTGATTAAAAAAAAAACATAAATTTTACTATTCTAAAGCTTAATGTTGTTATCACTATGCTGTATGGGGTAAGAAATAAGTACTTTTTTCAGGCTAAACTACATGCTTACTTCTTTAACAAATTTTTGATTCAGAACAAATTTCCTTATGAAAGAAAAATATTGAAAACAGATAGTAGTATCCTATCTCTTCATGTGTGAAAATATATTCTGAGTAAATGAAAAGACTGTTGACATTCATGCCAGTGAATGCAGTGCCAGAGTCCCATTTTGAAACAGAGAAAGAGAGGCAGCAAGAAGGAAGTGAAATAGCTCTAAATCTGATGGTGGTTGCTTGTTTTGGCTGATCAAAACTCATGATATACATTCAGTATTTTCTAGAGTTTACCCTGTCATAGATGAGATTGTTTGTCATAGATTATTGGGAATGTTTAAGATAAAAATACCGTATCTTAATAAAAATAGTATACCCCAGTATAAATCCATTACGTTGTTTAAAATGTTTGGGAATCTGGATTATCACTGAGAGTTCCAATCCATTAGTATTTTTCAAATAACACAATTTGTATATATTGCAAATGATTAGGACCGACTGGCTATGTTTGACTAACAACTATTCATTTAAACAATGTATAAAACCACCTTCCATTGCAGTAAATTTGGGCAGTATATCAATAATAATATCATAACAGTATAAACCTATGATGATGTCTGATTAAACAATAACCCCTAAAATAAGGAGCCACATCAGAAATAGATCTCATCTAACTGCCTGGCCCAAATGCTTAAATTACCAATGACTTAAACTACATCCCATTTCACAAAACAGTGGCCTCGAATTCCATACACAGGGTTTCCTAACTCTAGAGCTGAGCATTCTGGAAAATTCTACTTGAGGAAAGTTTTAGGTATTTCAGCAGCTGAGTCCATTTCTTCTGTCTTTGTTAAATCCCAGAAACCATCAAAATCAATAAACTTCAAGGCAGCCATGATAATTAAGTTGAAAGTTCTGAGCTGAACAAACTGTATGGAACTTTTGCTAAATCAAAATGACAGCCATCAAAAGGTTTTTTAAAAAAATTCTGTTATTGGTTCACACATAGCTATAAACTATAGTTGGATGAGTTTATACATAATGCTGACCAATAGACTTGTGATAAGGATTGGGTGTTTCTCCACTTACACCTAATTGTATGTATGTGTGTATGTGTGTATGTGACTTGGTATCAGTGTTGATTCATGACTCCCTGGACAAGCCCTTGCAGTTTTCTTGGCAAGATTCAGAAATTGTTTGCCATTTCTTCCTTCCTAGGGCTGAAAGAGAGTGACTGGTCCAAGTACACTAAGTAAGCTGTGTACCTATGGCAATACCAGAACTCACAATCTCCTGGTTTCTAGCCTGGTGCTTTAACCACTACAGAGCACTGGCTCTGTCTTCACCTATGGCACAAACATATTTTGGTAACATCTTTCTGCCATTCCCCCTATTACATTCCTCCAAATTGACTCGAGCCCATAAGTGAGACAGATTAAAGTTGTACTTGAATATATAAATGACAACATTGTGGTTTCCTTCTTGTGACTATATAAAAGGCCTGATTTTGAAGGAAAAAAACACACACTAATACATAGTGTCCCTTTGAAGCAATGGAAGACAGTTAAAGAAACATTTTAGAATATATAGCTCTACTCATAGCCCTGTTTCCTAAATGAAGGAAATGTGAAACAATGCAAATTAGCAAATAATGGCAATATGTGTTCCTGCCTCATTTTATTCAGCATAAAAGAGACAATTTCTGGAAAGAAATGTCAGTCGTGGCACATTCATTTCTCTCTATTTTTCCTTTTTGATTTCTTCTACCTTTCTCATCTCTTTTCTTGCTTTTGATGAAAGGTTCTCGGATCGATGATATGGATCTACAAACTTTTTCTGTAAAGGGCCAGTTCTTACCTTCCCTCTGTAGCTGTGGCTGCAAGGGTGGGATTCTACCGGTTCAGACCAGTTCTGGCAAACCTCTTGCTCCAAAGATCAGCTGTCTCCAAACCGGTTCGCTGCAATGAGCATATGGGCCCACTCACCAACCCCTGCTCTTTCCTGTCCTTTACTTTCTTTGTTTAGAGCACAGCTGATTTGCATGGCAGAACAGTTTGCCATGCCTCAGCTGTTTTCTTCACAGGGACTGCTGTAGAAGGTAAGTATTAGAACTGTTTGAAATGCGAAGCGCACGTTTGACGTGAATGCACATGATCACCAAAGCGGTTGTTATACCAGTGAAATCCCACCCCTGCATGGCTGGTAGGTTTTTGGACCACTGAGCCAATGGCAGCCATTGGGTAATGCTGGCCCACTAGAAAGGAAACCACTGATAGGCCACTGCTACTGCCCTGGCCCTTGGCCCTGCCCTTTATCCTGGAAACCCAACTAAAGTTCAGGCCTGGAGATCACTGGAGTTCAGCGGCCAATAAATTTAAATAAATAAAAAAGTAAAATACAAACTGAAAAATTCCCCCCCCCCAATAAAATATGTATAACATAGGGTGGACATAGAGTGAGAAGAGGCAAATGATTAAACAATTTTGTGAAATTACTTCAGTTGCTTTGTCAATGCAGTTCTAACAGTTTTATCTCAAAAGATTCATATTATTTTATATTTGCTTTAGCAATGCTACATTTTTCCAAAGTTCATAACATTATTTTGAGTATTGACAAATTTTTATCAACAAACCAGTATGAATCAATTACAATTACTTAGAAAGTCACCTAAGGAGTTTATTGAAACATACAATTTGGCCAGTGATCCCCAAACTTTTTTCTGCAACTGTTTATTTAAATTAGCTTTGATTTAATCATTTTTATGGTCAAGCACTAATCTGGGAAAAAAAGAATAATTATGCTTCATCATTTAATATGCTTGCACATTGTAAATCATGAATACAGCTCTGTTTTAAAAATTCCTCTGCTTTAACTAATTCTTACTGAATTCTCATGATGTTGTATTTCAGCCTTTACTATTTGTATGCCTCTAAATGTGATTATATATAGCTTTCAGAATCTGAAATCAACATACTGTAGTTGAACAAATCTGAACATTGTCAAGTTGCGGAAGACTGAGATAGCTAGTGTTGCTTTTGTTTCCTTTTCCATTGGATTTTCAAGAGAACACCTGAAAAGTTAATTTAAATGTTAATCTGTTCCAAACCTGCCACACAAAATTAACAAGCTGTTGTGAAAGAAGAACTGTTCCTTCTATGTCTTAATGCCCATAACAAATACTTCAGTGAATATCTACAGGCCTGTTATTCCCTTTTACACCAGTTATTATATGTTCCAGCTTCTAGCTATGCAGGCATTACTACAAGTTGAGGCAGCCTTGTCTTCAAAGCACTCTGCTGGTGTAGGCTCCAGGAAAGGATTAGCTTATAGCCTAGTAGACACTGAGGCAATTATGCCTTCTGTGAGAGCTGGGAGCATCTGGATTTGGATAATTTAAGTTATTAGAGAAATCAGGGAAGCAGAAGACATTTTGGGCAAGGGCAGCTGCTTATTATGCATATATATTTCTGCCAGAAAAAAGAGACAGGAAAAATGTACTCAAGGGGAATAGAGTAGACTTGCTGTGGCTGGCTTTAAAGTAACAGGAAAGCTACCTGAGTTTTAGAGGAATTTTGATATCATGCAGGAAGGATTTTCAAGTTGATTCTATAATAATGGCAAAAAATTTAAGTTTAAATACCCAGAGGCTTTTTACTGCAATTCATTTGTTTAGTACATAATTTTGTGCATAAACTGGAGTAGTCTTAGCCTTTTACAGAATTTCAAGAGCATCTGTATGAAAAGATGCATGCCAGAATGTCAAAGGTCACATGAGGAACCTCTTTGAAGCTGGAGTTAATCTGCTATTGATTGCAGTTTGTAGTTAAAGGAGACTGTACTAGTATCTGTATTAGAAATAAACAATGATTTCAATATGTGTTCCTAGAAACCAAACCAAAACAACAGTATTCTTAGAAATTAGTGAGGTGATTTGGTTTCATTTTGTAATCTCGCCTTTCCCCTACAAAATGTTCTAGGTTTCTATTTTAGCCTTGCAAAATTTCTCCCATAGGTTCATAGGTGAGCAGCAATCTTGAAGTGGTTCTTTCTAGTTTGGATCACTATACCACATTGTCTCTGTGATTAGGAAGAAGCATAAACTCTGTGGAGTCCCTGGTTCTTTCTCAGCTTGGTTGTCGTCTTGCAGATATTTCATTATCCAACTAGGTAATTTCATTAGTGCTGGTGAGTGTGGGGTTTGCTCCCTATTTATATACAGTAGCTTGCCCTGCCAGTGTTGGTGGGCATGTGGCTTTCTCCTCAGTAGTTCCTTGATTACGGTATTGTTTTCTGCTTGATTGTTTCCCTGAAATTAATCCCTGCTTGGTGTTGGCTGCTGGAGAGATTTTTTTGTTTCCATCTCAACTTTTTATTGTCTCTTTTGAAAGATAGTGTATGTAAATGTGGTTTATCTCTGTGTGTTTATTCATAGCTAGTTTGTCTGAATGCCAAACATTGAGGACTCCCTAGCATTTTTTAATTTAGTTTGATTTAGGATACTTACAGTTTCCCAGTTGAAGGTTGAGTCTTCCCATGAGTCATCTACAACATGCAATGTAAAAACTGTAACGGCCATTATGTAGGACAGATAGGCAGGAGACTAGCACAGCACTTCTATGAACACCAACTAGAGATCAGAAGACATGATGAAAACTCCTTCCTCTCACAGCATGTGGTCAGACATAAAATAAAGCCTCACATGATATTCTAGTGAAGAAAATGGAAATACCTGTGTTGCACTACAGTATATTAATATATTAATAATAATAATTAATAATTAATATTACCATTAGATGGTCAAACAAGTGTAACCAAATGTAGCTCAATGGCCATGTATCAGCATGGAATTGTTGAGTGGTACGTTGGAGGGCTCTGTTTTGGGCCCCATAATATTTTTACTTATTTACGAATAATTTGAATGAGAGATTAGAACATATTATTAACAAATTTGTCAGTGATACAAAGATGGTGGGATAGCAGTCACCTTAGAAGACATTAAAAAATTCAGGAGGATCTTGACAAGTAAAATAATGGGTTGAAACCAGCAAAATGAATTTTAACTGAAAGAAAGGCAAAGTCCTGCTTTTGGGTAGAAAAAAAAATCAAAAGCATGAATGTAGAATGGGAAGTGCAGGGCAGCAGCACATGGAATGTCCCAGTGATGTAATTGCAGAAAAGCAAAAGCAAACTTAGTGGAAATATACTGTCTGTCCAGAAAAGTACAGGTAATCTTTTCTGTCTATTCTGTGTTGGTCAGACTGCACCTATAATATTGTGTTGTCCAGCCAACTATAGTTAATGGGATTTGGGATAGTTACTTAGGAATTGGGAGCTGTCCCCTTAAGGGAATGCATTATGGTAAATGTAGTTAAGGTATCCTGGGAAATGTAGTTCATGTCATGTGGCCACATTTGTAACCCTGATTGGTCACTGAATTGACCCTTGGTAGGTTGGGGGAGGTTTCTTCACTCTTGCCTGAACACATAGCCTAGTGGTAGCAGCTATACCCCTGCCTCTATGACTATGGGATGAGATAACCATCTTTTTACCTATAAAGGCAGACATACAAAGGGTTGGACATTAAGAAGAATCTTGTCATAACTGTGAGTTAATGAGGATGCCTGATGAACCAACATGTATGGATGGATGCTTTGTAGAGTTTATCTATCTGTTTTCTGCTTTGGAGGCTCAGATTAGCATTGCATATTCACTCCTGGCTTCAATATTACTTTGCTTTATCACAAAATCCAAATTACTCTTAATCCTCACAGGGATTCCGATACAGCAATAATTCTTTACTTTTAAGAGTTCAAATTAACTGACTTTATACTGAGGGAATCCAGATCATCATTTTACTTTTGGGATTTCAACAGGATGCAACTGGTAGTTGGGTCGCTCCGCTACCCTTTCGCACTCCCAGACAATGCTTGCCAAACACCCAAAAATATGCGCTCTCCCGCCTCTTTAGTCTGAGATGAATCATGACCCGGAAGCCAGAGATGAAAGCTTACCTGGTGGAGTTCTTGGACAAAATGATACAGAACGGACATGCTCAGCCGGCCCCACCCCTGGAGACAGGCGAAGAATGCTGGTACCTGCTGTTCTTTAGAGTGTACCATCCACAGAAACCAGGCCAAATACATGTAGTCTTGGATGCCAGTGCACAGTTTCAAGGCCATTCTCTGAACAAGGCCCTTCTGACAGGACCTGACCTCACGAACAGTCTCCTTGGGGTGCTCATCCACTTTAGAAAAGAAGCCATAGCCATTATGGCTGACATACAGCAGATATTCTATTCCTTCCTTGTATGGGAAGATCATCGTAACTATCTCCATTTCCTGTGGTTCAGTGATGATCAGCACAACCAACGGATTTCAGAATACCGAATGAGGGTGCATGTATTTGGCAATGGCTCTTCCCCCGCAATTGCGAACTACAGTCTACAATGTACTGCTTGAGAGGGAGGAGACAAATATGGAGCAGAAGCTAAACGCTTTATAGAACATGATTTCTACGTGGACGATGGCTTGAAATCCGTAGCCACCCCAGCGGAGGCCATAGGCCTCTTGAAGAATACATAGCAAATGCTAGGGATGGCCAACCTCAAGCTACATAAGATAGCCTGTAATAGTGAAGAAGTACTAAAGGCCTTTAATCCCGAGGACCATGCCAAGGGATTGCAAGATCTCGATTTCGGCAGCGACGCCCCCTTTATCCAATGCAGTCTCAGCTTGTGTTGGGACTTGAAGAAAGATTTCTTCACCTTCAAAACCCCAGCCCTAAAGACTGACTTCATGAGACAAGGAGTGCTGTCAACGGTTAACAGCCTGTTTGATCCTCTAGGGTTTGCCGCCCCTGTGACCATTCAAGGTAGAATCCTACTGTGCATGCTCTCCCAAAACACCAAAGATTGGGATGAACCACTCCCACCAGAGCAGAAGCAAGAACTCTCTAAGTTGTCTCCAAAACGTTCACCTTCAGCGCACGTATGTTCCCATCTCGCCCACTGTGGCACAAAGAAAGGAACTGCATGTTTTTTCAGATGCGCCGACAAAGGCAGTAGCAGCCGTGGCATACCTCAAAGTCTACAGCGGGGAGAGCAATGTTTATGTTGGATTCATCATGGGAAAGGCAAAACTAGCACCGCAACAAGGTCATATTATACCACGGCTGGAACTTTGCGGAGCTGCGCTGGCTGCAGAACTAGCAGAAACAATAACGAAGATGATAGATCTTCAGTTAGAACTCACCACCTTCTATACAGACAGCAGAGTGGTACTGGGTTATATCCATAACAAGAGTAGACGCTTCTACATCTATGTGAGCAACAGAGTTGAGCGGATCAGGAGATCTTCCAAACCCATGCAGTGGCAGTATGTACTAACAGACCAGAACCCTGCAGATCATGCAACAAGGTCTACTCCTGCATCCCAGTTAGCAACTTCTACCTGGCTCAAAGGCCCCGAGTTCTTGTGGCATACAGAAGCCTTGAAGCCAGAGAAACCTGAATTGTATGAGCTCCTAAATCCAGATAAAGATGGCGACATTTGACCACTAGTCAAAAAAGAAGAAGAATCGGTTGTCCCTCTGGTTGTCTGCATGGCAATGACAGTTGAACGCGATAAAGAAGGCCCCTTAAAACTGCTCACTTAAATGCTTCTCCCGATGACAACCTCTCATACTGGGCATGACTGTGATCGTGCACACGGTTGTCCATCTCCTCGGTCATAGGAAAGGCTTCCAGTCACACTTTCCAGACTACTACACCCAAGCTGAGAGACGAATTTTGAGAAGTGTACACCAAGAAGCATATCTGTCGGAATTCAGATGCCTGAGTGCAGGGAAGCCCATACCACAATCTAGTCCACTTCTGAGACTGAACCCATACCTTGACAACCAAGAGGTACTTCAAGTAGGAGGGCGCCTTCTCAGAGTTGAAATGGCCTCACACAACAAGCAGCCAATTATTCTTCCTGCTCATCAACATGTAACGAGGCTGTTAGTACAACACTACCATGAAGCAATCCATCATCAAGGCCACCACTTCACAGAAGGTGCCATCAGAAAGAATGGAATCTGAATCATAGGCACCAAAAGATGTATTACAACTGTTCTGCAGTCATGCTTACATTGTCGCAAACTATGGGGTCAGACTCTACACCAGATGATGGCTGACCTACCACCCGAGCACCTGAGTTCTGAACCACCATTCACCAATGTAGGCCTAGATGTATTTGGCCCTTGGTCGGTGTCTGCCTGACGGACCAGGGGAGGTCAAGCTAACAGTAAACGATGGGCAGTACTTTTCACGTGCCTCAGCCTTGGTGGTGCAGGCTATTAAATGCCTAGCACTTAGTTCCAGCTGCCTGCAATTATTGCAGGCTCGAATCCCACCAGGCTCAAGGTTGACTCAGCCTTCCATCCTCTCGGGGTAGGTAAATTGAGGACCCAAGATTGTTGGGGGCAATAAGCTGACTTTGTAAAAATGCCACATAGTAATAAGCAGGCATATACAATGGAATGAAGGCTATTGCTGAGCACATTGGGTTGTGCTCCAAACATTGTAAGCCGCCCTGAGTCTCCGGAGAAGGGTGGCATATAAATATGAATAAAAATAAAATAAAAAATAAAAAATTCAAGCTGTCCATATCGAAGTCATCGAATCTATGGACGCCTCTTGCTTTATCAATGCCCTGAGAAGGTTTCAAGCCTACAGAGGCCCAGTCAAGGTACTCAGATCTGACTGTGGAACAAACTTTGTAGGCGCTTGTGAAGAACTACAGATAGAGGAAGGCATTCGCCCTAACTTGTCACTTGATGGCTACCTTAAATCCAACAATTGCTGATTGATATTTAACCCTCCCCATGCATCTCATATGGGAGGAGCGTGGGAAGGCATGATCAGAATAGCTCACAGGATCCTGGATTCCATGTTGATGAAGGCACCTAAGCTGACACATGAGACTCTATCTACCCTGATGGCAGAAGTAGCAGCCACCATCAACGGTCGAACTGCCCTGTACGAACGCACAGGCAGGGATTTCTCAGGGTGCCGTCTGTGACTCAGTGTCGGCTGGCGGTGTCCCGGGGAAGGGCCTACTCTGTAGCGGCTCCCACTCTCTGGAACCAACTGCCTCTGGGGCTCCACCTGGCCCCTGATCTCCACACCTTCCGTCGCGACCTAAAAACTTGGCTGTTTGAACAGGCTGTGCTGTGCTGACTCATCGGGGGAAGGGTTTTATATGTATTATGGGATTTTTAGTTTAATTCGGCTTGCTGTAATTTAATTCTATTTTAGTTAACTTAATTTATTGTATCGTTTTTATCTGTGAGCTGCCCCGAGTCCTTCTGGAGAGGGGGCGGCATACAAGTCGAATTAATAAATAAAATAAATAAAAATAAACGGTCGACCTTTAGTTCCGGTTTCTTCAGATCCTGAGAATCTGACTATCTTCACTCCAGCTGCCTTGCTAACTCAGAAGACGGGTGATTGGTCCGCTCTGTTAGGGAACTTTGATTCCAAGGACTTGTACAAACAACAATGGAGACAAGTTCAACAGCTTGCCAACACCTTTTGGAACCATTGGAAGCAAGAGTACCTGTCTACCCTACAAGACCGCCATAAATAGAAGACCAAAGAACTGAATCTCAAAGAAGGAGACCTTGTCTTGCTGAAAGACAAGGATATGCATCAGAACGTGTGGCCCATGGGACTTGTGCATAAAACCCTGCCCAGCTCTGATGGACTAATCCACCAAGTCGAAGTCCTGATTGTGAGGTCACTAGATTCCTCCTGTGACCAGCAGACTTTCACCAAGAAGCTCTACACCAGACCGGTCACCAACCTAGTGCTGCTGCGGAGAACGGCTGAACTTGAAGATTGAACCTCAAGCTTTGCATGCTTTGCATTGTTTGATGCTATATTACTATTTACTATTTCTCTTAGTTATATAGCTAACTGTTTATTTTAGTTATATAGTTATCTGCTATTCAGTTAGTATTACTCTTTACTGTTTATCTTACTTATACAGTTACTTTAGTTAGTGGAATTTATAATTCCAGGCAGGGAGTGTGTTGTTCAGCCAGCTATAGTTAATGGGATTTGGGATAGTTACTTAGGAATTGGGAGCTGTCCCCTTAAGGGAATGCATTATGGTAAATGTAGTTAAGGTATCCTGGGAAATGTAGTTCATGTCATGTGGCCACATCTGTAACCCTCATTGATCACTGAATTGACCCTTGGTGGGTTGGGGGAGGTTTCTTCACTCTTGCCTGAACACACAGCCTCATGGTAGCAGCTATACCCCTGCCTCTACGACTATGGGATGAGATAACCATCTTTTTACCTATAAAGACAGACATACAAAGGGTTGGACATTAAGAAGAATCTTGTCATAACTGTGAGTTAATGAGGATGCCTGATGAACCAATAAAAAAGACTTTTTATGGATGCTTTGTGGAGTTTATCTATCTGTTTTGTACAAGACAGAACAAATATTGTGCCCAGTTCTGATTATTGCATTTTAGGAAGGACATTGTCAAAGTGGAATGTGTCCAAAATAGCTCAGCCAATATGATAAAAGAGCCTAGAAGGAAAAACTTTTAATGAGGAAGTGTTAGAAATTTGGATATGTTTAACTTGAAGAAGAGAATGCTGTAGGGAGACATGATAGCTGTTTTCAAGTATCTGAAGAGCTGTCTTGTAAAATGAGAAATCACAGAGTTATATTTTTAAATTACAAGGAAACAGATTTTGGCTGGGCATTAGGAAAAATAGCTTAACTGTAAGAGCCATTCAAGAGTGGACAAGCTGCTCTGAGAGTTTCTCCTTCATGGGAGATGATAGAGGTTGGATGGCAATCTGTCAAGGACAGCTTGTAGTGCATTCCTGTACAATGTGTGGGTTTAGAAGGTCCCTTCTCCCTTTTACTTTTCTATGCTTCTCTGTGTAATTGCCGATGGCACAGTGCAGCTCACTGCAAACTATATGCAGCTAATAAACACCTTGGGAAAATGATACTCCATATCCAATATATTGGGTACAATACTGTGCTGTATTTACATGATTAGTCACAGAAGCTATTTCAGTGCAACATGGACAAGGCTGCAAAGAGATTGTGTGCCACATATTTGCTCTATATGCCCTCTCAGAAAATGTGCAATTTAGAAGCAGTGACCCTTCTTCCATTAACTGGCTCACAGCAATCTATAAAATTTAAAACTAAACCAGCTTTTTTTTAGGTCTTTTCACTCAGGTTTGCAGCAAGTTTACATGTGATAGGAACGGTGGTCTGATGAATGTACACTTTCATTTTTATTCATCCTTAACTTGGTGAAAGAAAAATGTTTTTTAAAAAAGGTGTTTCTGACTTTCATCCATTGCAATACAAATGTATTGTGTTCCTCTGTGTTAAAGTCTGTTGAGCCCTATGTAATTAGAACTCATTATACTGGATAAAAAATTTTCAGAACAGCTTTATGAAAAAATGAAAAAACTATAAAACATAAAGTTCTTACTAGCTTCACTGCTTACAATTAACTACAGTATATGTTTAATGGGAAGTTTGTTAAATCTAAACTTATCAGAGACAGCATCAGGATAAACTCCAGCTAATTGACATGCTTGAGTATTATAATTTGTTTTGATTCCTTCCTTGCTCCTCTTCCCCACCATGTTGCTTATTGGATACCTTTTGTTGTGCATTGCCTTCAATGTGGGATCTAAATTCCTTATGTTCAATGAGATGAGGAATGCCTCAACAACATGGAGCTGGAAAAGGCGCTCTTCTTCATCAGCATGAACCCCATCACCTTTGCATGTGACTTCACCTCAGCAGGTGGGATGTTAAACGAACCAAAAGGTTTTAATGAGGCATGGAATTGGAACCAGCTTGTTTGCTCAGTAAATTGTGCGGGAGCAGTGTGTGTGTGTATGTATGTATGTGTGCGTGTGGAGGGACAGTGTTCTTTAGATCCTCACTTTCTGCAGCTACTCTGTACCCAACCTCAGGGTGACAACGGAGCCCCTGCTGCATCCTTCAATTGTATGTACCAGCAAAGGGTACATACAAAAGGGTAGAAGCAGTAAACACATGGGCTGCTTCAGACATTTTGGTAGGTTGATTTGGTAATGAAGCTGCTGCAAGGTGGAAGAGAGGGTCTGTCAGATTCTGGCTTCCACAAGTTACTTTGTTAATTGGAATAGCCTTTGATAGCATCAGTCATTCCTGGGCTATTAGCTCACTGTCCATAATTTTGCTTGTTCTTCTCTAACTATCCATGAAATGTCAGAGGATCTAGACAATAATTACAGAGGCATAGGGAAATAACTTTCTGCAAATATCATCAAGCATGATCTACAAATTATTTATTTTCATCTTTTTTTTTCATTTCGCACTAACTGGGCTCCATCTTCCATTGGCATCTTAATACTAAAGTACAACAGAGTGAATTGAGAAGCAGAAGTGTAGATAAAAGACAGATGGAAAAATACAGATGTTTTAAAGAAGTAGAATGATAGGAGGAAGAATGGCCAGCAAAAAAAAAAGGGGGGGGGACTTGCTGTATAATATTAGAAAGAAAAGAGGCAACATACCAAAACCTTGGAAGACTTTCAGCTGGTGAAGAAAGTTTCACTGGTTGATTTTTTGTCCTTCTCAAACCATGACTGTTAAATTATTCAATGCAGAGCAAAATTTTAAAAAATGGCAACTGTGTTTCAATAAGTGTTGGAAAGAGATGAATAGAAGTCCAGAATTCATTAGGAAAAAAGTCATAATTAAAAGCAAAAAAAACCCTGTCCTAATGTACCTGCAAATCACTAAAAAGACCTTTCATTCAATCTGAGATGTTAATGCAGACCCAGACTGGAAGATATGCAAGAGATACAGAAACTAATGTTTTCTAAAGAGACCAAAATAATTTCACTGAAAGCAAAAACAGGAAATATTTGCTTTTAGCTACCTACTGGTTATTTACTAGGTGCTATTTAATACCAGTGATGGAAAGAGTTGTTTGGTTTCAATAGGCTTGTAGATTTACTTTGATGTATTTACAAGATGACCAAGATGTCTTTTGTTAATTTCCTAGGAGAATTCTACTGGGTCCTTTTCAAAGGGAAGGAGAGTAAGGTTAGGTTTACTCCACCCCCATGGGGAAGATGAATGGGAATTCTGGGGCTAGAGAGCAGGTCAAGCTCCATTTTCATTCAAGTCAGCTGATCCTGTTGCCACGGTGGCTGGTTGTGAACAGTGTTGTCTTTGGACAGACATCTGCTGTCTTGGAACAGGGCTAGGTCCACAGCATACTTTACAATGGGGCTCAGTAAATGGAAGCAAGCAACCTTCAGTCATCTGTGCCAGCAATTTAGGCAGTAACTCAGAGGCAAAACCTATACTGATTTAAGAAACATGGAAATCCACATTGGATCATCTACTGGGGCTTTATTTTTTGGCACAAGAATTGTATTTGGCTTTGTTTTCATCCAAGTCTCAGGAGCCCACCTCCCCCTGTTTTATTCCAGGAAGAGACTGTATTCCTTACAACAAACCTGTCCCTTAGCATGTAAAATATTTGCTTGCCAGAATGTTATATATCCTTGTGATGGTTATAGTACCACATTGCATAAATTATTGATCAGACATCTTTAATTGTTCTTCTCCTTGTCTATGATGGTGACATAAATAGGGGATTTCCTTAATACTTGGCTGACTTTGCCTTGCCTGGGAAGCTACATAGAGGCACCTCTGGTCAGGACTTGGGTGGGAAACCTCCAGGAAATTCCAGGGGTTTAAGGTATGATGAGATGTCCCCCAAAAAAATCCTGAAAGAAAGGCAGGAAAATCACATATTTGTTGCTGCAAATAAAATGACACAGACACATAACCAAGAAACCAAAAATGACGTGAAGGAAACAAAGGTCCTTAGGGCAAATCCAATTTTAAAAGGCAGATGACTACATGAAACAAGAAATGCAACTGTTTTCCATGTTGGAAACCTGCTTACCGTGATGTTCAAGCAGCAGAAATGGAACATAAAGTTGAAGAGAGAACGGCTGTATACCTTTTAAGTGCTTTGAAGACTTTGATGCGCTCTAGGATTTCTAAGTGCTGCTGACCAATAACTTGCACTAGCTTAAAAAAAGCCCATTTGATCTCTGCCTGAGAATTCCTTCTAAGTATTCCAATGCTGTCAAGACTCATTCTAATAACTAAAGGGCTTTCCAATGGAGTAACACCTGCAGGGGCTCCTATTTCTCTTACCCTGACTCCTTCACTTCCTCTTTCTGAAGTAAGAATGCAAATACAGCTACAAAAGTTCTTCCAGCTTGGGAGCTTCCAGCTGTTTCACTGTCAATTACAAAGAGAATTGTCGTTGACTTTCCCTCTCTTGGGGCCATTGCTCTTATTTTATATGGATCCCCTTCCTCTCCCTGTAGTACTGCTAACAATTATATCCAGAGAAAGAGAATGTCACTACATGTGAGCAGTTTTCAGAAGCTCAAAGTAATGTCTAAAAAAAAATTGGTTACTTAATATTGTGACTCCCTAATTGTTATTTGTGAAGTGTCAATAAGCTAAATGTTGAAAGTTTGTTTGGGCTGAAAATGCAGATTGAAAGTATTTCACCCAGGGAAAAGAACAACATTTCTAAAATGGTGGTGACCAGGAAGGGCAGCAGGTACTGCACTCAGAAACAATTATTTAATTAGTACTATCACCTCCTTTCATTTAATTTCAGTATGATATTTGTAACAAAGCCAGGAAGGCATTTGAGTGCTAATTAAAACAAAACTGATTTAAAGCATTAGTAAATAAGTTGGTGAAATGGCATTCCTTTGGAGAGTTATAGTGCAAAAGTGCTAATGTTTATCTAGGTGGCACATTGTTTCTGAAGCAGAGTTTTTTTTCCTCTTGGAAAAAGATTCCACACTGTTGTTGAAAGACGTATATCATGCATACTTTAATCTTAATCTTTGCACCAAGTAGCAGTTAGATGTGTACCGCTAAACAGCACTTCTGATTGTATGAGTCAATGGACATTTATATACTGAAATTTATATATTATTCATTTTATGTAAAATCCCCAAATTATTTACAGTGATATAACACAATAATATCCTGCTATTATCACACACACAAACAAAGCCATGAAGCATCAACCATTTTAGAGGTGGCGAGTCTGGGAAGTGGCACAAATAAATCATTAATCTGCAGAATCCCTCTCCTTCCTTCACCCCCCCCCACTTCTCATAAAACCTCATTAGGATGAACCCTTCATAATGCAGGCATCTGAATAGAGAACAGCCTCTTCTGCACTTTGATTTAGGGCTTTCTCCACTTGGAGTCAAAGTGATTTCTATTCATTCTTGAGTCAGCACAAAACAATGCCAGCATCACATTTCCTGTCTTCTTTCATCCTTTATCCTGCCTCGGCTGTGTCTATTCTGGGTTCTGTTCTGTGACGCTTTGGCAAGAATGCCAGCCATCATAGGCTGGGTGATTCGTTTCCCTCCTCTGAATTTGCTGCCATCCCTCTTCAACCCTTCAACAGTCATCAGGGAAAACATCTATCAATCAGGACGTTACAGCAAGCGTGGTGTACAATTCCTTTCAAGACTTCTGTAGGTGGATTTGTCACTCCCCCCCAACCACCACACACATCCCATAACTTGAAAGAAAGAAACTGATGGGATGACACCAGAACAGAAATAGCCTCAAAAGCAGGAGGCAATACATGTGTGCTATAATCATGCAACTACTGTCATTAAATACCAAAGAGCAGAAGCTCTAAAATGGTCTAATCCTGGGCAATTAACTCTTAGTTCATGTATGTGAGTTGAGTTGGGGGTGGAGTGGGGTGGGGTGGGGTGATTGGAAAGGACAAATTTGGGGAAACTGGCAAATAAACAGAAACACCCCCATCCTGCTTTTTTCCTTGATGGAATAGCAAAGGATGGCTTTCTTCCCTTTGTCCTTGCTGGAAGCTGGAAAAGAAGCGGATGTCAAAATGCAGGTTTGTCTCTGTGTGTGTATGAGAGAGAGGGAGGGAGGGAAGGAGAGGGAGGCATAAACGATCTCAGCAAGCATAGTATTAATGGAGAAGGCAAAATTTGAGAGCTATAGTAGCTATAGCTATATATAGCTATAGTAGAGAGTAGCTAGTGACAGGAGAAGGGTTCCCTTTCTCAATATGCCCAAAGGCCACCTCTGATCAGGTGATGGCATGGTTTCTTCCACTTCATTGAAGATTTTCAAATGGAGTCTCAATTATCATGTATCAGGGTAGAGTAGTAAATCCTGCAGAGTGCAGGGGGTTGGACTTGAAGAACTTTTAGGTCCCTTCTGACTGTGTTTCTATGATCACAACTTTAGCAGACAAGCTAATGTCTCTCTAAGGGAACAGCTAAGCATAACAGATTTACATACTATACATTAAAACTGCAATCAGATGGTGGTGGACTAATAAAGACAATACTATTTTTATTCTACTACAGTTAATGCCCACAAGGCTTTCTCATTCACAGGCTGGAGATAAGATAAGGTCAACAACATGGGATTAAGAAGTGAAATTCAGATATGATACATGACTATATTATCCACCCAAATATTTCTCTTCCTCCTCCTTTCATACAAATCTCTATAGACATGGTTTGTACTGGGAGAGACCCACAATCCCCCACCCCCATGGGGGATCCTAAAAATTGCTGTATTCTTTTTTTTCTTTGGGGGTATTTATGGTTTGTTTTTCTTAATGATTTTATCCACTGTGTTTTATGATTGTTGATTTTTATATTTTTAATGCTTTAATGTTTTTATACTGTAAGCTGCTCAGAGTTGTTGGACATTAAATAAACTTCCTAAATAAAGAAAATGATCACTATGTATTTAAATGCAAGTGTGGACAGCACTACAGGTGATTAAATTCACCCATTTACTAAACCACAAAAGCCATGGTTCCAAACTATAATGCTATACTCATACAGTATATGATTAGTTGCCAAAATCAAATCAAATTGTGGCTTAGCTTGTTGTGTCTACTTTCATATTAACCTATAATGTGGCTAAGTTATGCCTGTGGAATAAATCAGAAAGTAGACTGGCTTCTTTGGTCAATTCCTAGCTGTTTTTCTATCTTTTGAGTGCTCTTGTTTTATACCCCAAATTTGGGCAGGCACAAAAGTAAATTTACTTATCACATTGAGCAAAAATTTCATTAAGTAAGTCACTAACAGGCCACAATTTCCAATGGATTCATTGAACCATGGTTAATTCATTGACTTTCTCATCCTCAGATATGGCTAAATCAAAAACAAACCAACCATTTTTCAGTTAAGTGTAGATTTGGGCATTAGGTCAATGCCCTGTCCAAAATGAATATGAAATATGAGTTCATTTCACTTTAACTATGTACTCGGTACTCCATGGCTGAGTTCACAAATTTCATTAAGCCATCAAGTATTTTGTTCGGTTTTGGCTTAGTGTGTTAGACGAATTGAGCTCCTGAGATTGATAGATTGTCCTTTACGGTTTTTTATTCTACATGAAACAGGCCATGTTGGTTAAACAGCCCCCTGCACAGGAATCCGGAGCAAGCCCCAAAAAGGCCACATGGGGTCATGATGATGTCACTCAGATGAGCCCTGTGATGTCATTTGCTCCCTGTGGACAATCCTCTTAGACTGAGCTGTGATTTGACTGGCTTGAATACAGGAGTGGGGATGGACCTGTTCCGTGCCACTGGCCTCTGAGCCTATCTCTCCCCTTTCTTCTATCAGGGGAAAAAATATCCAAGGCACAGCAGCTTGCCAATAGGCCGCCACCCTCCCTTGCCTTATTACTGCAACCAGCATGTGCTGCCACAACAAGATTAAAATGATTGCGCCATCATTTGTTTCATATTTAATAAACAATTTGGAGCAGGTTTCCCAGCAAGCTGAGTCTATCAATCAAACTCATACAAAGTCCCCCTTTGAGCTGCCACTTCCAAAAAGAAAGAAAACAAAATTGGACTAATTTATTATTCATTTGTTCATTAAGTCTGTATTAACCAGATTTATTATAAAAGAAAGCAGAATTATGCCTTTTGATCAGGGAATTCTCTGCCATGAATATTCATAGCCTCCACTTTGCCCCCCTTGCTACTCATCAGCACATGTGTCAAACAAGCACCCCCAACAAAGTCAATCTTCAACCTCAGCATCCCTGATATTAGTGACTGACTGCACCATCCATATTACTGCTGGTTGGCTGCCACTCTTCTGATGAGGGAGGTGTTGAATGCTGCCAGGCTGGAGACCTGCAATTGAGTTGTAGTGAGGTGATCTTGGCTCCACCCAGCAGCTCATACGATTAAAAGGCAGGAATATGGACTCACCTGTGTCTTGAATCTACTCTTTCAGCCTGGAGTTCTTAGAGAGCTTAATGGGACAACCAGAGGAGCTATGTCTCTGGAATAGTCACCAACTCTACCCATGTCTTTAGAGATTAAGCTGAACCTGCTTAATAAACATATTTCCTGGACTTTGTGGCCTCCTCTAGCATATCCAAAGGCCTAGGTTTGTCCAGTATACCAAGCCCACAAGTAGCTAACCCAGGTTAAGACAAGCCCAGCTTAGCATTTGAATGTCCTTCTCTGTATTTGTTATTGTATTGTAACTCTTAAAAAACTGTTAGACCTAACATGTAACTAATTAGCTTTTTAGTGAGAAAATGATGCAATCATTAGGTGTGTTAAATGCACATTCTGGGATCCACTATAGTGAGTGGCAGACTTCCTGGGTAAACTAGTTAGGAAACACAGATAAGCAAATTCTACTTTATTGTAAGGCTACATGAACAGAATCTTACAAGTCTGAAGGTACAAACTTCCCATCACATCTTTTAACTGCCTGATCAATTCAAATGGGTTTTCTTCATCTGACCATTAATCTATTGGGCACTCCTCCCCACAGCACTTATCTGTTTATTTCCTAGGAAGCATCTCTTCCTCTTATCCCACACAGGCATCCACACATTCTATTGCATTGTGACACCGAACAGGTGGGGGAAAAATATCCCACATACCCTTTTTGGCATTAAAACAGTAGGTCTGTATCATGTGTGTGTGTTGAAAAATTCAAGATGGCTGCTATGACTGAAGTCCTGCCCTCTTTTTAGGTGTGTTCCACATGCAACTGATAAAAAGAGAGGAGGGCTTTGATTGTGTAATCAAGACCACCAGCTTCACCTTTCTTACCTCCCTTACACACACCCCTGCTGGATTGAAACTCAGCAGTTCTAGGAGTTCTGTGGTAATATCGAAATTAACAGTAGCTGAACTCCAGTTCCCACATGACAATAATAATGGAAACACTGTAAGGTGGTTTGCTTTGTGTGTATATGGACGGATGGGTGAGTTGTCTCATGTTGAATTTAAATAATATCCTTAACTGGAGAATCACATGATGTTTATTTCCATTTTCTGCTTTCTATCCTGGAGTCCCTGAATTTTTTTTTAAGCTAATAGATAAATCTAGAATGTTAAGTGTCTTGGGCATTATCACAAAATAGCTATAGAAGAAGCTCATTGTTTGGAAAATCTCTACATATTGGTCAGAGTTAGCCATTCAGAAATTACCTATTTCACAGAAGGATACAGGTTTTTTTGCGTATGTCTGCCTGTGACTCTTGGTGACTGCTTGGATTTCAGAAGTGGTTTGCCATTGCGTCCTTCTTAGGGCTGAGAGAAAGTGACTGGCACAAAGTCACTCAGCTGGCTTTGTGTGCAAGATAGGACTAAAACTCAGAATCTCTGGCTTCTAGACTGGTGTCTTAACTGCTACACAAAACTGGCTCACACAGTCAGCCATTCAGATCATTTCACAGAAGGGAAAACACAGAAGGGAAAACCACCACTCCAGAATTGCATTTTGTGCTAATTATGTTAACATTAGCCAAGTTGGAGACCAGGTAATTCACTCTTCCTCAGACTCTGATCCTGACTAGTTTTGATGCTGCAATTAGGGTTTATCAAAATCAAGGCTGAAGCAATAAGGGTTAAATTCTTCTTTCAGAGTGCAGTTGTTCTAAAAAGAGTGAAAGAAGGAAGGAAAGACAAATAAATTAACCCAGTTCTTAATGACACATTTAGTGTTAACAGTTTAGATGAAAAGCTAGAAAGGGGCACCTGATTCTCAGCCTAAATGGTGCAACTCCCTTCTTCTAGTATAAGATAGTGAGTGAATTATAAGGCAATCTCACAGCTGCCCAGATGATTATGGACTATGGGGATAATATATTCAAAATGAAATTTGAATAACAGAGACTCCAGGGTTTCTATAATTGATTTACAGAGTTTGATCTGAAATATGTTTACTCACAGTTAAATCAAGTTGGGTTGCAGAGATTACATTGCTGGTATAAATGGGTATTACTTTTTTTGTTGGCTCTTCATTAGTTTTATCTTTCCTGATTTTAGCAAACATGTTAAGTATTATTGCTTAGAAGAAAACAGTTATTGAAGAATACCTGAAGACATTTTCCTAAAAGCACTAGGCAAACTGAGTCATCTGCCTTACCATTACATAGAAAATAGGGTTTTCCCTCTTAATTAAGTAGTATTTATTTAATTTTTAATTTGTTTATAATATTGTAGTAATTATATTTTCTCTCCTCCTTCAGCATTCAGGACTGAAATATAATAATTTTTCTGCAGGGCTGCTTTGATTTTAATTATTCAACATCTACTTGTAAATTCTTTGTGATGGGAAAGATGATTTGAAGGTATATTATATATCCAAATTCACTTTTAAAATGGTACTTCAAACACTGTCAGTCTCCTTTACAGAAGGGAGAGAAGAACACGCAGGAGGTTTTGACTATTGACTTCTTTTTCCCACTGTGGCACCTAATATTGTTTTGAACGGAAAGCTTGTTGGAGCTGGCTAGACCCGAACAGCTGGTTGGTGCTGGCAGTCGATGGGAGGACATGGAACAAAAATGAGCCACAGGGAGGGTGACAACTTTTACTCTATATCTGCATTGACAAGCACCAGAGCAGTTAACGTATGCAGGGAAATGAGTCAGCCAACTTTTACAGCTGTTTTACAGTGACCCGGTTGTCCAACTCAAGCCTCTTGCCTAAGACATGCAGGATGGCAGCCTTTTTTGGCCAAAGGCCTGGGGAGATGTAACACTATCCATTCTCTAGCTGACTTGGCTTGGATGTAGAAACAAATGTGATCTCTTTCCAAGACCATCCCTGGTGGTTTTACTTAATTTTATTGTTTTTAAAGGATGTTCTATGACCATATGGAGAGGTGGGGAATGGGCTTGTTTCCTGCCTGACTTCTGCACATTCATTGCAAATTCCCCTTTGTATATAGAGAGAGCTTGCTTCAGCTGCCAGGAATGGAAGAAAAGTGGGGATCATGATCCTGTGGAGGAAACTTTCTGTGGAACTAGCCATTGGCTCACTCCTCAGTGTGTTCAAGTCCCTTCTGTTATCTCACCTAGAATATTTGAAAAACAAAAAGCTAATTTATGTGAAAATGCTCACAGTCTTTGCCTTTCAGGTTTCAGCTATGACTGAGCACTTGGTGGTTACAATTCCTAAAACATACTAAGCAATACTGTTAATTATGGCTCCCTATCTGTGTTCACACAATTATATTGCAAACTAATGAACCATACTATGGTATAATACAGCACGGAAACCATTACATATGCAAGAGTCATCTCCTCTTCTTCCCTTCATCTTTTATTTTCATTTATTTTACTTAAGAAATTTATAGGGTCATTGATCTCATAATCTATGACTCTGGGTGGTGTACTTCAATAATTAAAAAAAAATCAAATGAAAAGTATTGGTGCAAGAACGTAAAAGAACTCTGTTATAACAGTGAAGATATGCCCAAGGGCTGACTGTAGAATTGATCATGAATTGGTGTGTGCAACTTGCAAGTCAAACTAAAGCAATAGTATAAAGCCAATCGGTTTTCAGGATATGATTTTGAACATATGCCCACTGTGGAACGAAATAGAAGAAACTGTTAAGGATGAATGTAACAAGAGACTTCCAAAGACCAAGAAATAGAAGAAAGCAAACTGGATGTCAGAATTAACAGTGGGAATTGCCAAGAAGAGAAGCCTAAACCAAGAAAGGCAAAATCCCAAGAAGCAACTTAACCAAGAATCTTAGAGACTGGTTAAAAGACACAAAGAATAATATTAGAACGACATCAAAGATGGAAATGGATATGGAAAAACAAGTAAGGCTTCCAAAAGATGTCAGAATTCAGATGCATTCCTATCTTTAAATGGATGCTGAAGCACATGGATGACTGATTCAAAACAGATCAAATGAGATGGAGAAACTATATGAGTTCAGGTACTTTTTGGATTATGACCATTTGTGCAGCAACCATTCAAAGTTACAATAGCTCTGAATGAGGGGGACTTATAATGGTCCTTGGAGTTCCAGTCATTGCAGTGTCCCCATGGCCAGGTGATCTCAATTTCCAATGTTCCCTGCTGGCTTCCCACAATCAAAGTCACTGGGAAAGCCAGCAGGAAGTCAGAAGCTGTGATCACGTGAGATTCTTGCTTAACCCACATGGTCCTCATTTAATAATGGCAACCGGGACTGTCAGAATTGCTGTTGTTAAGCAACACAATCATGTGATGTCACAGTTTACATCTACATCATTTAGTGACAATTATAGTTGTTAACTGAGGAGTACTTGTATAATGACACTTTGTGCATCCAAAATACCTTAGAAGGTATTCCTTAGTAACAAGAATCTCTAGCATTAGAAGATGAAGTGAGGTCAGCATTCCAGTCATTACCAGGTCTGAAGCATTCAGGAACTGATGAAATATCTACAGAAATATAGCAAGCAACAAAAGAAGAATCAGCAAATTATGCTGACAAATGCACTGTTCTGATAGCTGAAAATGCAAATGATTTGGAATTTTTACTAATGAAAAGTCAAGAAGCATAGCAAAAAAAGGGGGGGGCTATGACTAAATATAAAGAAGACTGAACTAATGACAACAGCAACTAGTCTTAGAATTAGCAATGCAGATATCAAAATGGTGGATAGCTTTGCCTTTAAGAATTAGCTATCAATTAGAAAGGAACCAGCAATCAAGAAATATTCCACAGATGATGATGATGATGATGATGATGATGATGATGATGATTTTATTAGACTTGTATGCCACCCGCTCTCCCTAAGGACTCAGGGCAGCAAACAATAAAAAAAATACAAATTACAGTAAAAAGTCATTAAACAAATACAAGCCTAATCAGTGATTATAAAATTTAAAAATTAAAACAAAGACTAAAAATCAACCCACACCCCCGAAGTCAGTCCAGACCGGCCCGTTGAAACAACCAGGTCTTCAGGTCCCGGTGGAAGGAGCGGAGATCAGGGGCCAAACGGAGGTCTATGGGGAGTTGGTTCCATAGGGCGGGTGCTCCCACAGAGAAAGCCCTACCCCTGGGCACTGCCAGTCGACAATGCCTAACCAACGGTACCCCAAGGAGGCCCCACCTATGGGAGCATACCGGGCAATCGGAATGTGATGCTGGCAGGAGGCGTTCCCGCAAATACCCTGTACCCAAGCCATTTAGGACTTTATAAGTTGTTACTAACACCTTGAAACTAACCCGGAAGGCAACCGGCAACCAATGCAGGTCACGCAGGAGGGGTGTAACATGGGAGTATCGGGACACACCCATCACAGCCCGCGCAGCCGCATTCTGCACCAGCTGCAACCTCCGAGTGGTCCGCAAGAGCAGTCCCATTTAGAGACACTTGTACTTGAAAGGATAGCAATGCAAGTCTTCAAAAAGATGTACTATGTCTGTACCTACAAAGGTTAAAATCTTCCAGGCAGTGGTTTTCCACCCCTTTTCCCTTCCCTCCTTCTTGCTAGTTTTGCCTGTCTCTTCTTTTACCACTGGTTAAAAATGAGACAAATGCTATAGTTATTGTCACTTGTTGTCAGCTATCTTGCACGTCTGTTATCGAATAGAATCATGGTATATGAAAATCTCCTTCAAAGTTTCATTGAAGTTCTTAAGAACATAGGGAGGGACACAAAGGAACCCTATTTCATAAGTGAAGGCCAAACAGTTGAACAAGCTCCCCCTCCCTTACCCGCTGCATTTCTGGAATCTGCTATCTAGACTGTACCCTAGTGGTCCCCAAGAGAAACCCAGCAAAATGATCTAGAAGCACATCATATCTCAAAGGACATTGTGTTGGACAAAAGTACTGAGAATTTTAACAGGAGCAACAGAGACACTCTCTTCCTCCCCGTGTTCATATCAGACAAGCTGACTGTGACTATCTCAGCCCCCAAGACAACTCAATCACAGCTATGTAGTTAATCTTGAGTGAATGTAATAATAAATAATAACAATTTCATGGTGAAAAAAAATGAGCATATGGGATTTAAAGCACAGAAGTCTCAACTCTTTGTATTGCACAGGTTGAAAATATACTAACAGTAAGTTCATATGTTTCACATAAGTCTAAATGAAATGGTAAAGTCAAAATGAACAAAGCTGATTCCTCTTACCAAAACATATACTTACATAAAGCAAACTAATGATGAAATAAGCATTATCATTTCTTCTTGAACCTAGTTTGAAAGTAAAGATTGTGCACCATGTGGCACGGTACAAAGATAAATTTATCAACAGGGGCTAATTCTTGCTCGTCTTCCAAACATTAATAGGACAAAGCATTCAGGAAAAGATCTTTTTCCACCATTGCACTACTTACGGTAATCCCAGCAAGCCATAATAGCAAAACCCTCATGGTTTGCTATCTATTGATTGGTTACACTCCCGAGATATATTGATGCATTGCAAGATCTAAATCAAAACAACTATTCTGTAATTATTTTCTTTTCACATAGTCCACTTTCAAATATTATTTTTGTCAGAATTCCATAACAGTATTCCAGGCATTCTTTCAAATCCTCTGAAGTCCTGGGGAAATTCCATCTGTTCCTTTTCATTGCATATAAATGCTTCCAAAGAATGAATCAGAGTCATAACTAGATTAGAGTAATAAGCACACCTCAACATAGCTGAATTGTTGTAAGGGACAGCATACAACTCAACTGAGGAGTACCATGATCAACCACAGTATATGTGTCTCACCACACACACACCTACACACACACACACACACACACACATGATGAATACAGAAAATGGATTTTACCCTGGGCTGTAAAGCTCATTCTTCAAAATTACTCCAAAATTTGGGCATGCTAGAAATAGTTTACCTAAGTACTCTGTAGTATTATTTTGCTATTTAGAGAGGCTCAGGCAATTAAATGAAACAATTTACTAGGCTATCTGTCCATGAGCTTGAGAACTGGAAACATTAATAGAATGCACCAAGATCTATTTTTTTTTTTTAAAAAAATCCTCTGTGGCATGTTGCCAGTTTCCACAGAGCAATCTGGGGTGGAATTGCTTTGTACTACAAAAAATTGCGATAGGACTGAAAAAAACAATAAGGAGATGGGGACAGAAAACACTGGATTGCTGATAATGTTATCATCTGAATGGTGTGTTTCTTGGATGAAATGAAAGACAGCAGCTGCAGGAAAAAATGGGTTTTGAAATGGCAGGTGCTAGTGGACGAGAATGGGTATCTCTCTCCCTCTCCCTCTCCCTCCCTCCCTCCCTCCCTCCCTCCCTCTCTCTGTGTTTATAGCTGTGTGTGAATTGTAATTAGGTAGTGAAGTAAGCATTTCCACTGGACTCTTATCAGTGATTTTACATTCCCTGTATCAAGCCTAAATGCTGGACTTTAAATAGTACAGAGTTAGTGAAATTGTGTTATTTTGAGGGTTAATTTGTATCTGCTTTTGATATGAAGAGCTCTCTGGTTAGAGGATATGTAAATGCTTATCTCCACTATCTCTGTCAGTTCAGTCTGAAGTGGCAAGATGCACATTTTGCATAACATTGTTTTTAGGGTTTTACAGCTTCCATTGTTTCACCATCACAATTCATCTAACAGGTAATCTCTCCTGTTCCCATTTTAAAAATAAGGGTCTGAATCAATACTGCTACCATGTTCCTGAAAGATAAAGGTGGAGGAACGAGACATGCCATCTAAAATCTTTGTGAGGCTCCATCTACTTTTTCATGATTGTTCTGATGAACCTCTTCAGTTTGATCTTCAGCATCTGCACGGAGTGGATATTGCCTCTGTACATGCAAATATTCAGATAGGGATAGAAGTGAGCAATGTGCTGCAGAAATAAATATAGCAGTTGTTGTGCAGCCAATCAAAAGCATGTTTTCCCTAACTTATGGCAGATCCGATTTCTCCATTTCAACATGCCTTGAAAGTGGGAGCTGGATTGTAAGCTGCAGTACGCAACATGCCTGCCTAAGAATCCTTTTATCTTTCAATTATCCATCTATTACTTCTATACTGCTTGCCATATGCTTCTCAAAGTGGTTTATGCTAAAATTATAAAATATAACAACAACAATAAAAATATTAGAACCCAATCATTAAAGCTGATGGGAGAAAAATGAGAGCCAATGAGAGTTATTGATTCTGCATTCATATAGAGAAGTTACAGAATGTAGTTGCCTGCTAGAACACCCTACCCCTTGGAAATTTCAGAAGGAGAACAATCCAGGGTTCAAGTGCCACATAGAAAAAGCCTATTCATGAGCAACAGCGAGATTACTTCAGTCAATCTCAGTGTGCGCTACAAGTGTTATTTTGATGTTATTAGCAATCACAGAACCAAAGAGTTCAAAGGTCCATCGAAAGTCATCTGGTCTAACTCCTTGTTTGGTACAGGAACCAGCTAAAGCACTTTGTGTAGATGGCCATTCAGCTTCTGTTTGAAGACCTCCTGGGAAGGGGGGTACATGGCTTCATAAGGCTATCTATTTCCCTTGTTGATAGC
Organism: Naja naja; assembly: GCA_009733165.1. Classification (NCBI taxonomy): domain Eukaryota; kingdom Metazoa; phylum Chordata; class Lepidosauria; order Squamata; family Elapidae; genus Naja; species Naja naja. Next base: position 79,425,354 of record CM019149.1, read on the forward strand.
TCTTATTGTCAGGAAATCCTTTCTAATATCAGATTTGAAATTGCTTCCCTATAGTTTCAAGTCACTGGTTTTAGTCCTGTTTTCTGAGGCAACATCCACTCAGATGTTTAACAGAGAACAACATCCACTCAGATGTTTATGTAACAAACATTTAGATATCTAGAAACTACTTTCACACTTCCCCTTTATAGTGTCTTATGTAAAGTTAAATGTAAACCTTCCCCTAAATTCATTCCAGTTTGTCAATGTTTTTAGATGTGGTGTTCAGAACTGGATATTGTATTCCAAATGGAACAGTAGAGTAGGAAATTTCCTTCCTATGCTCAGGACTGTATGCTCCTGCTAAGACATCCCCAAACAGATTGATTGATTGATTTATATTCCTCCTTTATTATTTTTACAAATAACTCAAGTTGGTGAGCATATTCAGCATATCTTTCTCCTATTTTTTCCACAACCACCCTATGAGGAGATTTGAGCTGAGAGAGAGGAACTGGCCCACTCAGACTGTAGTCTGTTATGACACAAAATGTTTTCACATGTACTACTGCCATGGCACCATTATCTTTCCTTCCTTCCTTCCTTCCTTCCTTCCTTCCTTCCTTCCTTCCTTCCTTCCTTCCTTCCTTCCTTCCTTGACTTTAGGGTCTTTTTCCCTGTTAAATGTAATTTTGGCCCAATGTTCAGAACTGTCTAGATCTTTTGAATCTTCTTTTTCACTTCTAAAATATTAGCTGCTCTTCTTAGGTTTTTATCATATGCAAATTAGATACTCATTTCCCCAGTCCCTCCATCCAGGTCATTAATTAAAATGTCATATAGAGCTGCATGCAGGACAGAGCTCTATCCCAGTCCCCTCAGTATTAATTTCCAAGTTGATGTGAGGCCATTCATGAGTAGTGCCCGAGTGTGGTCATTTTTTTTCCATTGTAATCCATCTGAAAAATACATTATTTAGCCCATATGTTACCATTTTATTAATGAGAGTATCATGAGACTCTTCAGTGAATGCTTTGTCAACATGAAGATACATTATGTCTGTGGCATTTTCTTCAATCTATTAAATTAGCTATTCTGTCAAAAAAGGAGAAGGTTAGCTGGCTTGACTTGTTTGTCACAAACCTGTGATGACTGCTGTTAATTACTGAATTCCTATCCAAGTGTTCACCATTATGCTGTTTAATCTGTGCTCAGGGATCTTACCCAGTAAACTTCAGGCTGAAAAGTCTGCAATTTTTTGTTCTCTTTTCTGAAGGTAAGATTATTCCTGTCTTCCAGAATCTTAGGCTCGTTTTCCAGGAATTCTCCATGAAGACAATGAGTAATTTTGCGATCACCTACAAAATTTCCTTCTGTATCAAAGAATTTCATCCATCTGACCCAGGAGATGTGAATTCATTTAAATTAACTATATAATATTGTATCCTCTCCTTTTCTAGCCTGAGCAGCAGTTCCTTCTTTCTACTCCTGACACAACAGTGGCCAACTGGACTTCTGTTTCTCTTCTGAGAGACGGCAGACTTAAAATAGGAGGCAAGATATTCTTTCCACCACTTGTTAACAACCAGGTCTATAATGGTGAAGGCAGTCTGTCAAATTTATTTGACCCCAGTTATCAAGGGCCTTTTGTATGTCAGAAACAAAAACTTGAACCTGGCTAATGGGCAGGCAGTGCAGTTGCTCCAACAGCACTGGAACATATGCATGGCCAGGCTCCCCCCATTCATTAATCTGGCTTCCCTGTTCTGCACCAGTTACAGCTGCTGGATCAAGTTCAAAGAAACCTTACAATATTGTAATTGTGAGTTTATTTATAGGGCCATTCTGAGCTTTCATAAGGGTTTTTACATAAAGCATGTTGCTTGGGCAAAACACCTTTTCTTGAAACCTTAAAGCATCTGTGTCCTCTGGAAGCCTTCTGCATCCCTTTGAAGGCTCTCCCTGTTGTCTATTTATGGTAGGACCAACAGTGAATTGAAATGACAGCTGAAGACAATCTTAGAAGCAGCTTCAGGAGTTTTCAAAAAGAGGTTGCTGTTGCATTGCATCAGGAGGGGCGTTTCATTCAACAACTCACTTGGAAAGCACACATTTTGAAAGTTTGGCACAACCAAGTTATTAAGGAATAAAACAGGCTCTGTTTGTCCAGTAAAAGGAATAGTCAATGTACTAACTGAAATTGGCAGACCTGGCCCAAAAGATCATCTTGGTCCTCAATGACAACAATGATGATTATAGGAATCCATGCTTGCCTTTTTTGAGGCTTGCAGTTCTGCTTAAAACAGGCACTTCAATTTTCAATAGACAATGATGAGGTTCTACAGTTGAAATTCTATCTAGATGGAAACTAAGCCTCATTAAAACCAGTAGATTGCTACTGAAATGGATGGGATGTAGCCCAGTAAATAGCAATAGTAATAGCACTTACACTTATATGCCATTTCACAGTGCTTTACAGCCCTCTCTAAGTGGTTTACAGAGTCAGCATATTGCCCCCAACAACCTGGGTCCTCATTTTACCCACCTCAGAAGGATGGAAGGCTGAGTCAACCTGGAGCCTGGTGGGATTCAATCTGCCAAATTGCAGGCAGCTGGCTGTCAGCAGAAGTAGTTTGCAGTACTGCACTCTAACCACTGCCCCACCGAGACTCTGAAATGTAATATTTCATCAAAAGCCTTTTTTTTTTTTGCTAAAAAAGGGGTATGGTGAAAAAGTGTATTAGCATGAGCCAAACACAGCCCATCCTCCGGTGTTAAAACAGCTGCATCCTTTGGAAGGCTCTCTTGATTGCTTCAAAGGCTCTCTCTGGCCACCTTCCTATCTGTGTCTATGCCTGCACTCTTCTTCACTTTGGTGATGGTTTAAGTTGAACTGCTGTCACTTCAATGAGCTTTGCAAAAGGTCCTTTCTGATGCTTTGTACAGCTCTGTTAAAAATGTGATTTATCCTAGGATGAATTCAGTGGCACACTGGTGCCTCTCTTCCTTCCTCAAGTTTTTTTTAATATAATAGCAGTAGAAGTATTTTTTTAAAGGTGAAAAATATATAGATTAGTGTAATTATTTCCACATAACTTGCAGATAATTTGTTTAATAGTGTGCAACATTAATGATGGTTCCATCGTAAAGTGATTTCAAACCTTTTTAAGACAATTGGTATATATAGGCTGATATGTTAGGATCAGGAGAAACATTTCCATATGGTTGGGCAAGTTTTCCACAGCTACATAAGTCATTATATGTCATTTTTTAATTGATTACTAGACTTGTAGTTGTTTAATTTATTTTTTATTGTAATTTGTATGTTTTTTTAAATGTTCACCACCCTGAGTCCTTAGGGAGAAGGGTGGCATACAAGTCTAATAAATTATTATTATTATTATTATTATTATTATTATTATTATTATGTGATTTCTTTTCAGTTATTATGTGAACCCATCCATTGTGTATTGTAAGCTGTGGGTTATGAGTCTGCATCATCTACCCCAGTGATGGCTAACCTTTTCAGTGCCCAAAATGCAATGCATGCATGTCCCCCACATCCCCTGCGCATGTGCCCCACTCCCACACCCCCGTGCATGTGCCCTGCCCCCTGCAAATTGGCCCCACCCTGCGCATATGCAGCAGAGACCCAAAGACCAGCTGGCCAGCAAGAAGCACATGTGGATACGCGGCAGAGCTAAGCTGGAGTGATGGTTCACATGCCCACAGAGAGGGCTTTGCATGCCACCTCTGGCACGCGTGCCATAGGTTTGCCATCTATCCCAACCTAGCATCCTCCACTCCACATATATGGACCTCTTTTTCTAATTCTGAGCTTCAAACCACAGCCTGTAATTTATTAAGATTATTCTGAATGTTCTTTCTTTTTTGCTAGAATATTAGCTACTATGACATTTGAAATGTGGTCAGATCATCAGTACACTTATCTCCTAGAATGGAATTCTGCCTCTGGAAATTTAACTTCAAAGTAAAGTAGGTAGTCTCTGACCACTTTTCTATCAGCCACAAGCTTCAATCTTACCTTTTCATTGTTCCCTTCACTGTTTCTGAGCGGCACATATATTGTTGCATTTGAGAAGACTGAGACAAAACAGGAAATGAAGAGCTCTTTGTTACCTATTATTATTTTTCCATCTTCATTGAGCAGCCTTTCCATTCCCCTTTTATTTTAAATATAACTGAGGAAATCATTTTTATGCTTCTTCGCACCTTTCTTCAACCTCAGTTTATTGTTTAGAGATTTAAAAAGATGTTTAGAAAATAATATTTTGTAATATTATGCAGCAAAAGAAGTCCATTTATGATCAGTTGGCATGTAGTGGCCCCATTCATTCAACATGCTAAGTCATAACAAATATGCCATGCTTAGTATGAACCCAGTGTAAATTCTTTCAGTGTGATCATGGATAGCCAACCATAGCTTCTGGAATTAGAATAGAGCAGTTGCCAGTTCCCCAATTCAACTATTCAATGTTTCCCCCATTTGCTGTTTTTGGAGATTTGAGGGAGGATATTTTTTCTTCTGCTCCTAATCTGATTAGGCCAGGCTCCATCTTCTTTTTGGTTGTTTCTTCCTCCACATTAAATCTGGTCCCAGTTTGTCCAATTTATGAAGAGTTATCTTGCTGCTAGATAGATGGTCAGAGTACCAATTGTGTAACTGTCCAACATTCCTTGGAAGTTGGAAAAAATAAATAAAGTGTTACTATACAATAATCATACCTCTTCACTTACATTGTTGTTCTGTAAATCAAATGACCCCAGCCTGTGGACCCTACTTCACAATTGCCTTAGAGATCTTTGAATGTCCAAGACAAAGCACTGAAATAACTTGATAGACAAATAACTTGTTCAGTCAGGCATGCTTGCAAAATCCTTTCAGATTTCCTCTATGTGTCCACTATCTGTTCTCTGGGGAACACTTGGATAGCCTTCCTGCCAGCCAATTTACCCATTAAAATCCCCATACTGAAAAGAGATGACAGTATGAAGTTGCCTATTTTTTTCTCCACCCATGGATTTATCTGCATGAAGGCCTAAAAATCTGCTCCCCTTATGTCTATTGCAAGGATTAAACTATCGAACAGAGAATGGAACATTTGTTGTTTCCACAGTGTGAAAACCAGCATATGTCTCAAATTTCCACAGATATGGAACAATGTTAGGAGGCAAATAGGTTGCCTGGTACTGCAGATCCTGAGTGTATGAAAAGAAGTCTAAAAAATTGCAAGGAGGACAATAGAAATGTCTCTTTGTAAGGAACAAGATGATGCTATACCTATGGTTGGTTCTCTACCAGCCTATTTGTTTGTATGTGTACATTACTACATTTGACTGTGGGTTCTGAATTTAATAAGACCTCTCTTACTCTGGGACTAAAGGAAAAGCAAATGGAGAAATAGAGTAGGCACAAACAAAAATCAAGGAGAAGATGAAAGCTTACAAAATAGTGAATGATATCTCATAACAATAACAAAAGGACAAGTGTAATAGATTATATCCTAGAAAAGGTAGTTGTTTTTGCACACAGCTGTTAACTAACTTCAGTATCATTAGGTGCCTTTATAACAGAAATAGACAAAATCTGGGGGGGTGGGAATCTAGCAATGGCTGTTAGAAAGAGATCCATCATGTTTGAGGGCATCTCATCTCCACCTATCCCCATTATTAAAATAAACAGAAGGTAAACCTTACCTTAATTTTTTGTTGAAGTACTCATGGTTGTTGAATTAAATGATGGACTAGAAAAACCTTCCCTCTTTTGGGAACCTGTAATTGTGTTGGATGTTCACCTTTGAACAACATGTCCTTTTGGCCATGCTATTTGGGGATTGTGAAGTAACAATAGTTTTGGAGGACCCAGGCTCAGCTGTTTCCTGCATTGGGTATTTGAACACAAAGTGTTCCTATAATTTTCTACAAGGTCTCCCTTCCTTAACCTGAAGCCTGTTTGCAAAAGGAATTGCTCCTTGCATCGTGCATATGTATTACACATTCATTTTTGCTAATCAGAATTTGGCACAAAAGAAGGTGGACAGGTTTTGCTCAGTTGTGTCACTGCCAGTGTTGGAAAACTAGGGTAAGTGATGGCTTGCCTAGAATAAGTTTTTGTGATTTTTTTTAATTTGCGCAGTTAAAAAAGCAGATGGCAGATTCCTCAGTTATTTTTTATTGAGTTAAATATTTTGTAAGCCTTTTTTTCTTTTTTCTTTAAAGACAGTTATGGCTTTGCTGTTTAAACCATGATAAGAATTGCTTTAGATGATATTATTTATGTGCCTTAATTATCCCCGAGATGCCATGCAATCTTTACTGACTGTATTTTACACATTGGAGTCCAAAATCAGGGCACTTATACTATAGGCTGGTTCACATATATTCTAAGCCAGAATTTTTTAAACCATGATTTGTGTTAAATATATTACAGTGATATGTTCCACAAAAAATTTGCATAGAATGCTAGGTGTTTTTTGTACCTTTGGTGTTGTTCCTAATGCCCTTCTGAGCTGTGTTCATATACTGGCCAGTATAGTCTTGTAGCTTGATAGCTATGTTGCCTGATAGGACTTCTCATGTTGTGGAGAAGCAGGTTATTGGTCAGTAGTCAGATGGTGCTGTTCTCTTGTGGGGAACTTTCATGATCAACAAAGTCCTTCCTTGTATTATTCAGTCTGGTAGGGAGCCTATTGATAGCATCTGGTTCATCTGTGCTGTTAAGGGTTCATGCACTAATGTTAGTTTCTTTAACCATAAGTGTGGATCATGTCCAGGCCAGGTGTTGTCCAGCTCTTTATGTCCTTGACCCACTACTGGATGTCTTCTACTATTATGGTGATTGGTTCCTGTGTAGGGAGATTGTTAAGGTCTGATCTCAGATCTTGCAGCCATTGCCCTGGAGTTATGTATCTCCTCTTTCTCCCATATGTTCTTCCAAAACTATTCAGTTTCTGCTTTTTGTGGCTCCACTGTTACTATAGTTGTTGCACTGCAGTCGAGAGTACACCTTGGATCTTTGGAAAACAGACCACTCATCTTCTTGGACATTGATTCTCTAATTTATCTCCTTAGCCTGGTAGCCAATGCTCTGAACCCTTCCTTAATAGTCTTTAGACTCCAGATGGAGTCAGACCCTAGCATTTTTTCACTAGCTGAGTCTTACCTTTACCCTTCATATCCTGTAGTTCCATTAGCTAACAAACTCATTCAAATTGTAAGTCTCTTTTTTTCTGTTATATATCATAATAGATTGATAATACCTTGTTTCATGCCAGGCAAAACCATACTAACAATTTATGGGCGAATAGCAGGTTAAGCCATATACTGAGTATACATATCCCCCTTGTCATTTTATATTTTCAAAATATTGAGGTTGACAATCAACTTCTCTTAAGCGTTCTTGAGGTGTCCAGTAAACATGAAAGATATGAGATATTCCAACTCTTTATTTCAACTTTTTGTCTACTTCAGCCACACTACTTAATTGTTTATAGGAAAATAAAGAGCTTTGGTGGCTCAGGCTGTTAAATGCCTGCTCTTAAGATCCAGCTGTCTACAATTACTGTAGGCTTGAATCCCACCAGGCTCAAGGTTGACTCAGCCTTCCATCCTCTCGGGGTAGGTAAATTGAGGACCCAAGATTTTGGGGGGCAATTAGCTGACCTTTAAAAATGCCGCTTAGTAATAAGCAGGCATATTCAATGGAATGAAGGCTATTGCTGAGCGCATTGGGTTGTGCTCCAAAAATTGTAAGCCGCCCTGAGTCTTCGGAGAAGGGTGGCATATAAATGTAATTAAAAAAAAATGCAGTAGATTAAGAATTGTCCAATGCACATGTCAGTATTAACAATAGTTCACGTACTTGGACCAAATTGTGAAATCAAAAGGTATTTGTGTTAAATATTCTGTAATTCCACGTTTACAAACAAGACAAATTCCTCTTGTAATAACTCAAATGGCCTATATACTTGATCAGCAATACATTGATTTAAAGTATTAGTATCCTCATGCACTCATGACTGCCCTCCCCACATGAAAAACAAAAACAAAACAAAACAAAAACCCTCAACATTTTTCAAATAGGCATTACCTCAAACTGTGTTTCTCATGTGGATAAGAATCAAAATTATACTTCCATATCCACATATTGTAAATTTGCTTTGCAATACATTGTCAATACAGTAGAATTCTGGCTAAAGTGAAGTTAAACCTTTGCCCCAATGCCAGAAGGGTCAAACAATAACTTTTAAATGTGCCCACCATGTTTTTTTGCCTTTACTCATTTAAAGTCAATAAAAAATAGATGTCATAATATACCCGAGGTGATAAAACTGGAAATCAGGTAAGTTGAAATCATCATCAAGTATTATGATTATAACTAACTAGAAAAAAATGTGGGGGGCTGTGTTCCTGTTTTTCAGTAAGGTATCAGTCTGCTCAAAATACCTTAATAGCATTGAGAAATGAGCATCTCTGAGTATATATAACAATTATGAGGTAATATTCATATTTACATTTCCCCTTAAATTGTGTGTGTGTGTGGTATGCATATACATATACATCAGTTTAGTCTGAGATAAACCATTCAGTATATATTCTTCTACAGACTATGAAAGTTTTCTTGATTTGTTATTCTGAGATATTTAAAAGAATTCAAGCAATGAGTAAGATCCCCATTGTTATACATTCATTACAGCCTACATGAAGTCTAAAAGACTTACTTCAATTAATTGAATAGCCTGTTGATTTACCAAACTGTTGGCTCAGAACAATCAAAATTATTAATAATATATCATTGACATTTTAATAACAGCAAATTTTATGCCCAGAATATCCTTTGATTGTCTACTAAGGGGAGCCACATTCCATATCAAATTAAATATTAGAAGAGATAAAGGACATCCTTGATGAATTCCGTGAGATATCTTGATAGATGAGGAACTAATTCAATTTATGGTAACCTTGACAGAAGGATTAGAATACCACATATTAATCCAGTTGATAGAAAAATAAGGAAATCTTTATTTAACCAAACCCTGCTGCAAAAATTTCCATTGCATCATATCAAAGTTTCTTTTGATCCCATAATGCTCCTGCTAGTAATTTCAGTTTTGTTGGATGTATATCCAAAATAACAATTGATATTCTAATATTATCTGAGGCTTGTCAGACTTTCGTATCTTTCTTGATCTCCTATGGGATAGAGGCAAGGTGACTTCCCTCCCCCCGCCAGTGGTTTTCCTCTTTTCTAGGTGGACAGAGGTAGGATGTGAAAAGTTGACTTAATGGGCAATCCCTTTTGAGATGCCCCAAGGTCCGATTCTCCAGCAGAGGTCCTGGATGACAATGACTCATTTTCATATCACTATACATTAGATTACTGCAATGCACTTTACTTTGAAGCAGGGGTGGGATTCAACCGGTGTTACTACCAGTTCGGTGATTATGTTTTGCTGCGCATGCATGTAATAAACCTTAAGCTGTGCCACCTGGACAGCTGAAAAGCACTGCGCGCAGGTGCGCAGTGTTTGAAAAGCCACCTTTTTCCTGCTTTTTCAACCTCAGCTGTGCTGTGCAAAGCAGCTGAGGTTGAAAAAGCAGGAAATAAAGGACAGGTAAGAGCCCGGGTGGGCAGGTGGGCCAAACAGCAGCAAACACAGAACCAGTTCGGTGTCTGCTGCTCTTCAGAGCTACCGGTTCTATAGAGCCGGGCAGAACCGGTAGCATCCCACCCCTGCTTTGAAGGTTATACTTGGAAGCTGCAATTAGCGCAAAACACAGCAATCTACATACATACTGGAACACTGCAGCAACAGAACATCTGAAAAGCATTTTTTTAAAAAAATGCAATTCACAGTGATGGTTTTAACTGATAAAGGCTTCATCCCTAAAATATCTTCAAGATTACATCCTTTACAGAGGACTGCCCTTGTCCTGCGTAGGGAAACTCAAGTTCCCATAGGCACATGGAGTGAGAGGCAGAGGGACCTGGGCCTGCAGATAATGTTTTTCCATATCAGCCCCTGGCTTATAGAATAACCTCTCCTCAGAGGTCCAATTTGCTTGATGTCTTTTTGAAAGACCATGAAAACCTAACTTTTCAGCAGTCACTGCTATTCAGACAGGGGTTGGTGCTCATGGTTGTTTATTCATTTTATTGTATTGTTTTTTACAGTTTTCAGTTTTATTGTAAACTTCCATAATCAGTCTTTGGTTATCGTGCCCTATAACTATCACATCAATAATAAATATAATAAATAAAAGATTGGGAGATAGCCTTTAGTTTGGGAATAACTGTTACTGCAAATCAGTAACATCACCAAACCCCAAGTGGGAGTTCATCCTGCCCCATTCCTGCTGCAGGGCTGTGAATGGCAGATGGCTTCCTATCATCTGGTGATGTTCAGTAAGGGGGTGGGGGGCAGAGCCAGATGGTTTAACCAATTGCTTTGCTTAACAGACACACACACTGCACAAAAACAGGACTTTACCATTCAGAAGGAAGCCAAGATAGAAACAACAGATGCAGGATAAGGACTGATGATGGAAGCAGCAATTGCTATGCCTTATAGTGTCCTAGTGACTTGGAATAGCTAGGCAATGTTTTAATTTAAGATTCTAGACCCCCAACTGCTTCAGACCCCAGACCTCTGGGGTTTGTGTGTGTGTGTGTGTGTTTTCTTTTCAAATTATCTTCCTCATCAGAAGCTATAGGAGAATACACACAACACCTATCGTTCACTGAACAAAAGCCCAAGGAGTCTAGTTAGCGTTATGACTGCAGGCTAATTATTCATTATTGTCATAAGTTTTAAATCAGTTCTGGTACTTATTGTTTTCCTGACTGAGTTCACATTATAGATTTATTAAGACATTACTATTCATTTGTTTGTTTGTTTGACTTATCTTGCTTAGTGGTGACTCTGGGTGGTTTACAAACATGAAAAGCCAATAAAATATTGAAGCAATAAATACTCATAACAATAGCAATAACTTACAATTAAAAAGATGGGAAAGAATTACATGTCCTAATATTGGGTTTATTTTTGGCTTAATATTTATCCCTTCATTTCTGAGGAGATATTTACTCCCCTCATCTCTGGTGATTTGTAAATCATAGTTCATGTCTAATGTGTTATGTTAATTTAGCCAATTGTAGACCAATGAAAAATGATGGTTTAGTGATCTCCACTTAATGCAGTGCCTGAGGCCGGCTACCAGCCCTACCTGCCCTACAGAATCCTCTCTCTCTCTCTCACCATATATATTCATACATACAATATATATTCTGGAATACCTTCTCACTGTATTCAGTGTAGGTGGTCAGGTGTGCAGCTAGAATGGGATCCAGGGCATCCCTTTCAGAGAGAACGTATTATTGATTTATATTTATCCCACCTTTATTAATTAAATAAATGACTCAAGGCAGCAAGCATACCTAATACTCCTTCCTCCTCCTATTTTGTCCATAACCACAATCCTGTGAAGTGAGTTGGGCTGAGTGACAGGAAGATCGACCAACCATTCAACAAGTTTAGGCCAGGAGGGAGGCCTGTTTTCTCCCTCCCTCCGTCCCAAGCATCCCAAAGGGCAGCCATTACCCACACTTTGTTTCCTTTCAGCAAACCAGGTGGATTTGTGTCTGGGATGCTTCAGGCAGGTGCCCAGGGGAAGACCTGCGCTTCTGGGTCAATCTCACTCAGATGTGGCTGCTGGATCCCAGAGGGTTCAGCAGCCATGCCTGATGCTGCATTTCCATCTGAATAAGGCATTATTCCACTCAGTTGGCTTGAGCTGTTTGGGATTGTTCTGTGACCCTGCCACTCAGAGCCCGCTGTTTAGAAACAGAAAACCCAGACGCTTAATTCTGTGCACAATGGGGGAAGGAGATTAGGCAGCTCAAACACAAACAGATGAGCCCAGATTCTCCTTTTAATCAAAGCATCTTTATTTCACTTAATTGTGTTGTATGTGTTTATTCAGCTGCACACACAACCCCTCCCTCCCTGTGTGAGCAATCAGGGAGTTTTGCAGCCAGTTTGCCTCTGACACCTGCTGGACTAGATGTAGCTGCAGGCTTCTCTGTTTACTGTAGTTGTCCTTCAGCCTCTCTTGGCAGGCAGCACGGAGCACCATATTAGACAAGACAGGGCATTTGGGACTTTTGTCTTGCCTAAACTTTCTCCCTTAGTGTATCTCTGCCCCATCATCCACAACTTTAACTGATCTTCCTGTCCCTTGTCTAGCCTCAGCAGGGCTATGTTGTACCCTGCTAGAACCTGCCTAGCTGCAGACCAGGGCAGAACTCAGCTCCGGGGCCTGAGCAATTTAGCAAACATGTCACCATATTATTAATTAATGATATAAACGGATATGCCTCCCGCCTCACCAGTAAGACGATTTTTTATATGTCTCATTATATGTACAGCAAGGGTGTCAAACTTAATTTCACTGAGGGCCGCATCAGGTTGTGGTTGACCTCGGGGAGGGGGGGAGGGTGTGTATGGCAGACTGGGTGGGTGTGCCTGACTGGGTGGGTGTGGCCAGCTTGACGCCACTCTCCAAACTGCTGTTATATTTCCTCTTCGCACTGGGTAGACCAGGCCAAAGCTATGCTGGCTTGATCTTTCTTCACACTGGGTAGACTGGGCCTATCTTTCCCCTTTGCATTGGGTAGACCAGGATGGCCCCCTGGGCTGGATCTGAGCACATCATGGGCCAGATCCATCCTGTGGGCCTTGAGTTGGATACCCCTGATGTACAGGGTATAGCTGGGCCAGTTTGAAAATATATTTCTATATGTATCAGTTGTACATCTCCTAATTTCATTTTTAAATACACTGGCTATGTATATTCCAAGAGTGTGGAACATCCACCTAGTGCTAATGGACTAAAATAAAAGCAGTTACAATGAAATTTGCAGAGCCAAAATATTTTCTCTCCAATTCATTAACTAACATCTAGACAAATAGCAGCATTTTAAACCCAGCATGAAGATGGATTTTTAAAAAAAACCTGTTAAAGCTGATTAACTTCATTCAGTATCAGTTTATTATTCATTAAAGTTCAAACTCTCCTTGTTAAAATGCTGCCCTTGGAACTACATTGTAACCATAGTTACTGAGAGTTAAGTTTTGTGCAGGCATGTGTTTGAATGTATATGGGGAAGGGGGCAAGAGCTTCATGGCTCTAGACTTTTCTTTTGGGTAGAAGGACTGAAATTTGCCTGCCACAATTAACATGCATCATGGGGCCTTTTCCTACTGCTAACTCATGCTGCTATCTACTCAGGTTTTTGGGTCAGCACAAAAGGACGCTAGTATAAAATTGGCTGTTTCCATAGCCAAGGCCCATCTGATCATTTCTGCAGCCCTCTTCTAAATTGTGTCTTGATCCATGAGCACTGTACCAATATGAGTGAAGTATGTCAACCTCTCTCAGCACACCATGCGCCAGTAGAGAAAGCAATGATCTAATAGGACTACAGCAAGAATGCCAAGGATCTGATTCCAGGATTTTGTCTGAGAATCTCTAGATTGGAAATTTAAGAGAAAATAGCAGGACAGAAATAGCCCCAGAGATGAGAAAGGCAGTTCTTGCCATGACTGTGCAATTAGCTAGGCCTCTTACAGTAGGATAGTTGAAACTGACTAGCTAAGTTAATTTGCTCTAAGGAGAAAGGCAGGTAAGGAAACTGATAGATGTAAGGAACTGGAAAACAAGTAACAAAAATCTAGTTCAACATCCCTCATTTCAGAATCAAAACAGAGCCACCAATCCTTAACCCTCACGGACAGTCCAATTGTATCCCTTTGTTGATAGTTCTCAGACTGTTAGAGCTCCAAGAAGATGAAAATGGAGGTGCTCCCCCCTCATCCACGGCCATAACATTGTCGCCATATGAGGACCAGTGCAAGTCATATCCAACACTGAAGCCTGGCTTCAAGGATCCTGGAAAATCCATTTCATCCAAGATCCTGTGGACTGAGTCCCATCATTTCTCCATATCATTCCTTTCAAATGGGAAGCTGACAGTTGTCTGGGATGGCTGGATTAACCCATGGCTACCCCAGAAGAATGTGGACCACCTCTCCCCCTTTCAAGGAAACATTTATCCTTTCCCAAATCCAGCTATTACACCCTTCTGCATGGATGAGGTCCCCTCATCTTACTAGACTCTGTATAAGTAGAATTAACCTCAGAGTCAATGCAAATGATTTTATCCACAAAAGAGCTTTCAAACATTATGATTACCCACCATAAGATCATTGCTGTCACCATCACATCAGCATCAAGAATGAAGTAGGCCATTTGTTCTACCACCTATCCTGTTCAACAAAGTCCCTGCAGATAATAATAGCAATAAACATAAATATGTTTATAAGACCCAACAAATTCACATAGTTAACAAGAATAAACATGTTTTCCCACCTTATTGCCACAGTGTACTCTGAAGATAGGTAGGCAATTAGAATCAGCCAAACTCATTGTTTTTCTCCACTCTGCTTTTTAAGGTTCTTCATTTAAATAATTAAGTGACTCTTCACTCATCAAGAACCTTCCTAGGATATGCAAGGGAGGAAAAGTCCTCGGGGTGCAATTTGATCCAACATCTGAACCATCTTTGTATTCCAGAGTTCAGCGAGATATGTGGCAATGCTGCTCAAAAGTTGCTGGGCAAATGACTAGTCTGGCATCCATGCAGAAATCAACTGTACCCACAAATCAGAATTTTTTTTTAAAAAAAAGTTGGCATTAGAAATAATTTGAGGTGTGTGTGTGTGTGTGCGCGTGTGATGATATACATGAAAAGAAACAAAGTGCTGAGGAAAAAAAGTGAACACAGTGAAACAAATAGCCACATACCCAAAAAAAGTTTTCTCCATGATAATGGTTCACCAGGTGTTGCAGGCTATACATAATGTTAAGTTATTGAGGAACAGGATTGATGCAAGGGAGAAAATATTGCCTTAAAAATGGTAGACAAAATGACAATGTAAGGGTGCTTAAATTGTAGGATGATATAAAGTCAGGTGACCAAAGGAAAAACTGCTGTGGCCAGGCATGGTTGTGTAATGTAATGGTAAGCTGCAAATCCAAGTGATTTAAAACTCAACAGATATATAGTTAAACCTGTAAGTGAAATATAGATTCTTACAGAGCTTTTTCTAAATAGGGATAAGACCACTGAATATGTGCAAAATCAATCTCATTCCTCTTTTTTCATGCTTTCAGGTCAGTATCCAGACAAGGCTAGGACAAACCAAATTCATAAGTGGTCCCTGTAGTGAAGGGGAAGGAAACAAATTTCTGAGGCTCAAATACCAGAGTAACCAATCAAAACAGAACTGCAAAACTAAATGGTAGGCAGAGGCCACAGACCTGGGAAACTGATGTTATGTATGCAGAATTTGAATTGATTGGTTGTTCTTGTAAAGTGTTTGAAATCATTGGTTTAAAAGTGTGGGAAAACCCTGCACTCTGATTGGCTGTCAGCCAAGGCAGCCGGCTATATATAGCTGCCTTGGCTAAGCCAAATCGGGTCCGTTCTGAGCTGAAGTCACAATAAACTTTGAGTTGAAGCACTCCGCGTCCTGCCTCTCTATGCGAACTTAACACTGGCGATGAAGGTGGGATTTCCCTGAAGAGAAGGCAACGTGGAACAGAGAAGAGCAAGATGGCTGTGCTGAACACCCCCCCAGCCCCATTCGACCCAAAGAATGAAGACTAGGAATCGTATGCAGATTGGTTTCAGATGTTTTTGGAAGGAAGCGATCTGGCCACCATTTCTGAGCAGCGGAAGAGGGCGGTTTTTCTCACGTATTGCGGTCCGTCAGTTTTCAAGATGGCGAAGGCATTAGCGGGCGCAGCAGACGTGAAGGTAATGGCATGGCCTGATCTGGAAAGGCTTTTAAGGGCACACTACGCACCCCAAGTATCGTGCCTCATTAAGAGACACGAGTTTTATCGCCGCGATCAGGGGGAAGACGAAAGTATAAATGACTTTGTGGCAAGTTTGAGAGACATTGGGGGTGTGTGCGAATTCAGAAGCTTAGAGGAGGCCATGCACGATCATTTCGTTTTGGGCCTTAAAGACAAGGTTTTGCAGAGCAAATTACTGATGAAACCCAAGATCATGCTGAAAGAAGCCATACAGGAAGCATCTTCAGCAGAAGCCACCAAATTCTCAGCAGCAGCCATGAGAAAAATGAACAAGACTACGAGCCATTCAGATGGGGAAAAGACCACTACAACTCATTTTGATGAACTTGAATCTGAGTCAGAATACAGTGGAGAAGAAGAAGAAATCAACAGACTCAGAATGGAGCGGAAAAGAAACGACCTGAGAAGGAAAAGGCATGATTTCCACTGTATAGGTTGTGGGGAAAACCACCCCCGCACTGAATGCAAGTTCCTGGATGCCATTTGCCTCCGATGTGAAAAAAGAGGGCACCTTGCAAGAGTCTGCAAATCATCCAGAACTCCACCAAACAGAAGAAAGTTTGCTACAAACAATAAAGACAGAGAAGTCAAGCCAAACAACATTAGTGAGAAAATGGGGCGCAACACAGACACAAATGGAAGGAATGAAACTCATCAAACAGTAACTATTGGTCATTCTTCCCTTTAAATAACAGGAAAGTGCATATCAAGGTATTCATTGAAGGAAGGCTTTGCCAAATGGAAGTGGACTCAGGTTCATATTTATCCATGGTGTCATGGGACACTATTAAGAGACTGATACCAGACATTCAGAAGACTCACTTCAAGAAGCAGGCATTAACTCTTAAAGACTACCAAGGGAACAAGATTCCAGTAGTTGGAACAAGAGAATTCAACGTGAAGTTCAAAGGTCACATCAAACGCCTACCCCTGACCATCGTGGATAAAGATCGCCCAAGTTTGCTGGGACTTGAGTGGTTCAATCCACTAGGCATCGAGGTGACTGGTATCAATCACATGAGCAACACTGAGTGGGAAGAGTCCTTAAAGTCTGAGTTTCCAGAGGTTTTCAGCGACGGATTAGGCAAGTACTTGGGGACCCCTATCACATTTAACCTAGATCCCAAGGTACAACCAATCAGATTAAAACCCAGAAGGGTACCCTTTGCATTGAAGGAAAAAATTGATGAACAATTAGATAAACTTATAGCCCAAGGGGTGCTGGAGCCCACAGACCACTCCAGATGGGAAACACCCATAGTCACGCCAGTCAAGGCAGATAGTTCCGTGAGAATCTGTGGGGATTACAAGGGGACATTGAACCATGCGCAACAACAGTGTGCATATCCGGTTCCAGTGGTTCATCATTTACTACACTCTCTGGGTGGGGGCACAGTCTTTGCCAATCTGGACCTGGCCCAAGCATACCAGCAGTTAACAGTAGACGATTTAACTGCAGAAGCCCAAACCATTGTAACCCATCGGGGTGCTTTCAAATGCAAAAGGTTACAATTTGGAGTAAGTGTGGCGCCAGGCATTTTCCAAAGCCTTATGGAAAGGATGCTACAAGGGTTACCAGGGGTGGTGCCTTATTTTGATGACGTTTTAATCTCTGCTGAAAATGACACTCAGTTACACGAGAAACTCAGAGCAGTTCTAACCAGATTCAAAAAAGCGGGGTTAAAAGTCAAAAAAGAGAAATGCACACTAAGAACTGACAAAGTAGAATTCTTGGGTTATATGATTGATAAACATGACATCCACCCCACAGAAGCCAAAGTTCAGGCAATCAAAGAAGCCCCCAGGCTTCTTTCTCCCCAAAACTGATCTGCAAGCATTCCTGGGACTTATTAATTTCTATCATATGTTTCTACCTCAGAAAGCAACCACTGCAGAACCCTTACACAGATTACTGGATAAAAAATCTGCATGGGTCTGGGGCACAAAAGAAGAAGCTGCATTTAACAACATAAGAGACAAATCACTTCTGATTGTGTCCTGATACAGTTTTCTGAGAATTTACCTGTTGTACTAACTTGTGATGCATCCCCTTTTGGAGTGGGGTGTGTGTGTTGAGCCACATGCTTCCCAGTGGAAGGGAAGCCCCTATTGCATTTTACACTCGCACTTTGATTAAAGCAGAGAGAAATTACAGCCAACTGGACAAGGAAGCTTTGGCAATTGTGGCAGCTGTCAAGAAGTTCCATGAGTACATTTATGGGAGAAGTTTCACCATTGTGACAGATCACAAACCTCTCTTAGGCATTGTGGCAGGAGACAGACCAACGCCCACAATCCTGTCACCAAGAATGCTGAGATAGACTGAATTTCTTGCTGCTTATTCATATAAACTCATCCACAGGCCTGGCAAAGACATTGGGCATGCAGATGCTTTGAGTCGCTGCCCGCTTCCTTTTCACACTGAGGACTTTGCTCCTGAGACTTACACCTTTTTCCTAGAAACTGTTGCCAAGCTTCCAGTACACACTGCTGAAATTGCCAGAGAGACTGCCAAAGACACTGTATTGGCTCCTATTATAGGCTGGATTAAGAAAGGTTAGCCACTTCAAGATCTACCTCAAGGTTCTTAACCTTTTAAGTCCAGACAAACTGAGTTATCTGTATTAAGAGGATGTATTTTGTGAGGTAACAGGGTGGTTATTCCTGCAAAACTACAGAAAGAGGTTTTGGAAATGTTATATGAGGGTCATCCGGGAATTGTCAGAATGAAGGGATTGGCCAGGAGTTATGTATGGTGGCCAGGTATTGACAAAATGGTTGAAAACTGGGTTGCATCCTGCCCAAACTGTCAGGAAGTCAGGTCTGCTCCACCTCTTGCCCCCAAACAGGAATGGGAATGTCCTAGGGGCCCATGGTCCAGGATTCACATTGATTTTGCTGGCCCTACCAGGGGGCACACTTTCCTTATCTTGGTAGATGCATACTCCAGATGGTTAGAGGTTATTCCTATGGCATCCACCACAGCAGATGCTGTTGTCAAACAGCTTAAGAAACTTTTTGTAGCTCATGGCTTGCCAGATGTACTTGTTTCTGACAATGGTCCTCAATTTACTTCCAACCTTTTTGAATCATATTTAGCACAGCAGGGTATCAGACACGTCCTTACAGCCCCTGGGCATCCTTCAGCTAATGGCCGGGCTGAACGCCTGGTATGATTTACCAAGGAGAAACTCCAGCATTTGGGTCCAGGGGACATCACCGAGAAAGTTGAAAAACTACTCAGTGTCCAGCATATCACTCCCAACCCATCAACTAACTTAACCCCGGCTGAGTTGTTCATGGGTAGGAAACTCAGATCTCCTCTTGACCACCTTCATCCCACTTACGCACCCAATGCACCTCTAGATTCCACCAGCAAAATGCGCACCTTCACTGTGGATGATTCTGTTTATGCAAAAAACCTTGTGGGTGAACCATTATGGATTCCTGCAGAGATAACCCAAATTACAGGCCCCAGGTCTTACAGGGTTCAAACTGAGGATGGTGTCCTCTGGAGCAGGCACATAGATCAGTTACAGTCCAGACTACCTCAGGAGCATCGCCATTGCTCCCCTCTGGTTCCCATACCTACTGCCTCTCCTAGGGGGGAAGGGGGGGATTATGAAGGTAATCAGCAAGCAAGAATCAACCCCATGTGTAACGAGCTAACACGACAGGAACCATCCCAAAACCTGTCACAGTGCCAACAACCATTTTTACAAATGGAAGATTGCACATCACTACCAGACTTAGGTGCTGACATTGGGTTGGAGATGGATTGGGAGGAGAGACCAGGTTGTAGGAACCAAACAGGTTATAACAATACTAGAAGTCCAAGTAAGGAAATGTTAACAGACACATTTCCTCCCTCACAATGTGAGAACCCTAAAACACCTGAACCACATAGGTCGCAACATACACGTAAGAGCCCCACCTATTTGCAAGAGCATATTAGATAGATGGGGTTTGAGTATGGACCAAACCTAGTGGGGAGGGGTGTTATGTATGCAGAGTTTGAATTGATTGGTTGTTCTTGTAAAGTGTTTGAAATCATTGGTTTAAAAGTGCGGGAAAACCCTGCACTCTGATTGGCTGTCAGCCGAGGCAGCCGGCTATATATAGCTGCCTCAGCTAAGCCAAATCGGGTCTGTTCTGAGCTGAAGTCACAATAAACTTTGAGTTGAAGCACTCCGCGTCCTGCCTCTCTATGCGAACTTAACAACTGATATTCTGAGTAATCAATCAGGAACAGGAAGGTATCCTTCACTGTCAAAAGACGGTCTAAAAGGAGAGAAAGCCAAGTCCATTTTGTCCTTGTACTTTTTGCCATCCATTACAAAGGAGATGGCATCTCTTTCCAGTCTGGCTCCTACCAGGTTAGAAATTCACCCCAACTTGGAGAGGGGTTGATGAAATTTATCTGAGCTGTTTGTTTCTTTATATTCTTAGTCCTCTTTTGTTCTATGTGAACTGTCTGCGTATCTGTCCCTGTGTATTCATGCCTGGAAGATAACAGTGAGTAAAGCCTACAGGACCCATGAGATTTTCCTCTCCTTTTCTGTCCTTTCTTCAATTCTCAATTAGCTCCTGTATTAAGCCAGGGAAAGCAAACCCTCTAGATAGTGGAGCTGCTCAATAGGCAAAAAGTATTAATTGCATAGAATGTGCCCTAAATGGCTCTTTCACTCTCTGATGGGTATTAACAAAACACAGAGAGTTTAGAATTGTTGTGCTGAATAAGTTACCCTTCCAGTTCAAAAGATTCCAAGATTACACTCACATTTAAAAGAGTAGTTTTTACTGATGTTAACCATTGATCTGCCAGGGAGGACCTGATATTTTGAAAGGGGGATGCTCAGGCCAGGTGCATTTGCTATGGAATCCTTGGATGAGTCCCATATTCCATATATTTATTGGAGTAGAATACCATAGGATGATCACCCTAAGCATACCTGATCTCCATGATCTTTTGCTTTCACCTACTTGAAAAACAAAATTGCCCATACAATATATGCAGAATCTGTAATGGTCATTCATTATGCCTCATATGTCCCACTCAACCTAGAATCAGTGATTTCCTCCTTCCAATGATGGGATTTGGGTTGATTTCTAGCTCCTTAAACTGCACAATAAACTGAACTTGACTTGGAATGTAGCCTGTCATGCATCTTGGCTACTCTTCTTGGATATCAGGGAAGAAATTGCCTATTACTAGTAGAAATGTAGAGATCATTTTACTTTGTAAACTATGATGGCAACAGCTAAGCCAGTGTTTCTCAATCTTGGTAACTTTAAGATGTGTTTACTCCCAAGAATTCCCTAACCAGCATGGAGATTGTCCACATATCTTAAAGCTGCCAAGGTTGAAAAATATTGAGCTAGACAGACTCTGTTCCCTAAGATTGCTGGAGGAATAATGTGAAAATGGTTTGAGAACATCAACCCATTATACCTCTAAATGAAAGTGTGCATATATCACTGTGTTATATCCATTGAGGGCTGACATGTGTATGAGTTGTTGAGGTCTCATTCCCCCTATCCTTTAGTTTCAGAAGAGCAATTTCCTTCTCTGGTGCATCTTCAGGCTTTAGACTCATTTTCAGACAGTGATGTACTTGTTAAAAACAGATTCAAGAACAAAGAGGTAACAATTGTAATGTTAATGGGGCTATTAAATTATGAGTCTCCTGCAAGCATGCTACCAATAATGTGTATTGAATTTGAATATAACTAAGCTGCCCTCACAAAATGTTATAGATGATTAGAAACGAATTGTTTGGGTTCTGCAACAATTTAGCTATTGATTGCCCATTAAGGAAAGCAACTATGAATGATTTATACAAACTTTCTCAATTATTTAGAAGAAGAATCTCATGGAATTAAATAGCAGTGCTGTATTACAGTTCTAGACCACTGGTTTAAAATACACTGTCTCTAGAAAACTATTGAACTTGTTGGAATGCATGTTAATCCATTTAATCCTGAAAAACCATCTGTCATGATAAGCCTATGGCTTGATTTTAATTTATACACTGCTTAAACCAGCTGTAAGCATGGAATATGACTGAAATGAAATAAGGATCTAAATAGAATAAATATGTCAAGTAAGGGAGATGTAAACTGCATATGATTCATTTATTCTATATTTCTAACACCTGCGTCAAACTATTTCAGGTTGAGCTGAAGTAAATAAAACAGCTAGGCACACAGCCATAAAGAAACATATCCTTAGGCAAAGTAATAGTCCTCCTATATTCTAACTATACTGTGCAAAAAAGCAGAACGAGGGTCTATGAGATGGAGAATAAGGTATGGGAAGAAATTCCTTCTAGGGCTTTTCGAATATTTATCCATCACCAGATGCTTTGAAAATTGTCCTCTTTATTTTTCTCACCTAAGAAGAATATAGCTGAACATATATTGTGGGGGGAAAAGTACCATAAATTAGTAGTAATTGGCATGGTTACTGTTTATTAAATTAATACCTTTTCCCGTAATAGAATGCTGAAAGCTATGTGCAAAAAAATGTAAACATATGAAAACTATCTAAAATACAAGTATAAATATGTACACGTAAAGAATGTTAAGGAGAATCAAATAGGCTAAGACTGGTAAGCTCAGCAAGCCCTCTACTAGCCGAAATATTTCCAAATAGCAGTGAAATTGATAGAAAGTTAATGCTTATTTCCCATGTGGGGGTCAACTGAAAGAATGGTAATTATGTGGTTAGAATTGTTTCTGTTAAGTTTGCATAGAGAGGCAGGACGCGGAGTGCTTCAGCTCAAAGTTTATTGTGACTTCAGCTCAGAACGGACCCGAATGGCTCAGCTGCAGCAGCTATTTATAGCTGGCTGCCGTGGCTGCCAGCCAATCAGAGTGCAGGGTTTTCCCGCACTTTTACAACAATAACCAGTCATTTTAAACTCTGCATACATAACACCCCTCCCCACTAGGTTCAGTCCATACTCAAACCCCATCTATCTAATATATTCTTGTAGATAGGTGGGGCTCTTACGGGTACGTTGAGACCTGCGTGGTTCAGGTGTATTGGGAATCTCACTTTGTGAGGAAGGAAATGTATCTGCTAACATTCCCTTATTAGGACTTCTTGTATTAGTAGAACCTGTTTGGTTACTACAACCTGGTCTCTCTTCCCAATCCATCTCCAACCCAATGTCACCCCCTAAATCTGGTAGTGATGTGCAATCCTCTATTTGTAAAAATGGTTGTTGGCACCCTGACAGGTTTTGGGATGGTTCCTGTCATGTTAGCTCATTACACATGGGGTTGATTCTCACTTGCTGATTACCTTCATTAACTCCCCCTTCCCCCCAGAAGAGGCTGAGGGCATGGGATCCAGAGAGGAGCAATGGCGATGCTCCAGAGGCAGTCAGGACTGTAACTGGTCTATGTGCCTACTCCACAAGACACCATCCTCAGTTTGAACCCTGTAAGACCTGGGGCCTGTAACCTGGGTTATCTCAGCAGGAATCCATAATGGTTCACCCACAAGGTTTTTAGCATAAACAGAATCACCCACAGTGAAGGTGAGCATTTTGCTGGTGGAATCTAGAGGTGCGTTGGGGGCATAAGTGGGGTGAAGGCGGTCCAGGGTAGACCTGAGTTTTCTACCCATCAACAGCTCGGCTGGGGTTAAGTTAGTGGATGGACTAGGAGTGATGTGTTGGATACTGAGTAGTTTTTCAACTTTCTCAGTGATGTTCCCTGGACCCAATTGTTGGAGTTTCTCCTTGGTAAATCGTACCATGCGTTCAGTCCGGCCATTAGTGGAAGGATGCCCAGGGGCAATAAGGGCATGTCTGATACCCTGCTGCGCTAAATATGATTCAAAAAGGTTAGCAGTAAATTGAGGACCATTGTCAGAAACAATCACATCAGGTAACCCATGAGTTACAAAAAGTTTCTTAAGTTGTTTGATAACAGCGTCTGCTGTGGTGGAAGCCATGGGTATAACCTCTAACCATCTGGAGTATGCATCAACTACAATAAGGAAAGTGTGCCCTCTGGTAGGGCCAGCAAAATCAATGTGAATCCTGGACCATGGACCCCTAGGACATTCCCATTCTTGTTTGGGGGTGAGAGGTGGAGCAGGCCTTACTTGCTGACAGTTTGGGCAGGATGCAACCCAGTTTTCAACCATTTTGTCTATACCAGGCCACCATACATAACTCCTGGCCAATCCCTTCATCCTGACAATACCCGGATGACCCTCATGTAACATTTCCAAAACCTCTTTCTGCAGTTTTGCAGGAATAACCACCCTGTTACCCCACAAAATACATCCCCTCAAGACAGATAATTCAGTTTGTCTGGATTTAAAAGGTTGGGAAACTTGAGGTAGAGTTTGTAGTGGCCAACCCTTTTTAATCCAGCCTACAACAGGAGCCAATAAAGTGTCTTTGGCAGTTTCTCTAGCAATTTCAGCAGCATGAACTGGAAGCTTGGCAACAGTTTCTAGAAAGAAGGTGTAAGTTTCAGGAGCAGGGTCCTCAGTGTGCAAAGGAAGTGGGCAGCGACTCAAAGCATCAGCGTGCCCAATGTCTTTTCCAGGTCTGTGGATGAGTTTATATGAATAAGCAGCAAGAAATTCAGTCCATCTCAGCATTCTTGGTGACAGGATTGTGGGCATTGGTCTGTCCCCTGCCACGATGCCTAAAAGAGGTTTGTGATCTGTCACAATGGTGAAATTGCCTGCACTTAAGTTCCAGCTGCCTACAGCTGCTGTAGGCTTGAATCCCACCAGGCTCAAGGTTGACTCAGCCTTCCATCCTCTCAGGGTAGGTAAATTGAGGACCCAAGATTGTTGGGGGCAATTAGCTGACCTTGTAAAAATGCCGCTTATACATGCAGGCATATACAATGGAATGAAGGCTATTGCTGAGCACACTGGGTTGTATCCCAAAAATTGTAAGCCGCCCTGAGTCTCCGGAGAAGGGCGGCATATAAATGTAATTAAAAAATAAATAAATAAATGTACTCATGGAACTTCTTGACTGCTGCCATGATAGCCAACGCTTCCTTGTCCAGTTGACTGTAGTTTCTCTCTGCTTTGGTCAAAGTGTGAGAGTAAAATGCAAGAGGGGCTTCCCTTCCACTGGGAAGCATGTGGCTCAACACCCCCCCACACTCCAAAAGGGGATGCATCACAAGTTAATACTACAGGTAAATTCTCAGAAAACTGTATCAGGACACAATCAGAAGTGATTTGTCTCTTATGTTGTTAAATGCAGCTTCTTCTTTTGTGCCCCAGACCCATGCAGATTTTTTATCCAGTAATCTGTGTAAGGGTTCTGCAGTGGTTGCTTTCTGAGGTAGAAACATATGATAGAAATTAATAAGTCCCAGGAATGCTTGCAGATCAGTTTTGGGGAGAAAGAAGCCTGGGGGCTTCTTTGATTGCCTGAACTTTGGCTTCTGTGGGGTGGATGTCATGTTTATCAATCATATAACCCAAGAATTCTACTTTGTCAGTTCTTAGTGTGCATTTCTCTTTTTTGACTTTTAACCCCGCTTTTTTGAATCTGGTTAGAACTGCTCTGAGTTTCTCGTGTAACTGAGTGTCATTTTCAGCAGAGATTAAAACGTCATCAAAATAAGGCACCACCCCTGGTAACCCTTGTAGCATCCTTTCCATAAGGCTTTGGAAAATGCCTGGCGCCACACTTACTCCAAATTGTAACCTTTTGCATTTGAAAGCACCCCGATGGGTTACAATGGTTTGGGCTTCTGCAGTTAAATCGTCTACTGTTAACTGCTGGTATGCTTGGGCCAGGTCCAGATTGGCAAAGACTGTGCCCCCACCCAGAGAGTGTAGTAAATGATGAACCACTGGAACCGGATATGCACACTGTTGTTGCGCATGGTTCAATGTCCCCTTGTAATCCCCACAGATTCTCACGGAACTATCTGCCTTGACTGGCGTGACTATGGGTGTTTCCCACCTGGAGTGGTCTGTGGGCTCTAATACCCCTTGGGATATCAGTTTATCTAACTGTTCATCAATTTTTTCCTTCAATGCAAAGGGTACCCTTCTAGGTTTTATGCGGATTGGTGGCACCTTGGGATCTAGGTTGAAAGTGATAGGGGTCCCCATATACTTGCCCAATCCATCGCTGAAAACCTCTGGAAGCTCAGACTTCAAGGCCTCCTCCCATTCAGTGTTGCTCATGTGATTGATGCCAGTCACCTCGATGCCTAGTGGATTGAACCACTCAAGTCCCAGCAAGCTTGGGCGATCCTTGTCCACGATGGTCAGGGGCAGGCGTTTGATGTGACCTTTGAACTTCACGTTGAATTCTCTTGTTCCAACTACTGGAATCTTGTTCCCTTGGTAGTCTTTAAGAGTTAATGCCTGCTTCTTGAAGTGAGTCTTCTGAATGTCTGGTATCAGTTTTTGAATAGTGTTCCATGACACCATAGTAAGTATGAACCTGAGTCCACTTCCATTTGGCAAGGCCTTCCTTCAATGAATACCTTGACATGTACTTTCCTGTTATTTAAAGAGGATGAATGACCAATAGTTACTGTTTGATGAGTTTCATTCCTTCCATTTGCTTCTGTATTGCGCCCCATTTTCTCGCTGGTGTTGTTTGGCTTGACTTCTCTGTCTTTATTGTTTGTAGCAAACTTTCTTCTGTTTGGTGGAGTTCTGGATGATTTGCAGACTCTTGTAATGTGTCCTCTTTTTTCACATCGGAGGCAAATGGTGTCCAGGAACTTGCATTCAGTGCGGGGTGGTTTCCCCCACAACCTATGCAGTGGAATTCACGCCTCTTCCTTCTCAGGTCGTTTCATTTCCGCTCCATTCTGAGTCTGTTAATTCCTTCTTCTTCTCTGCTGTATTCTGACTCAGATTCAAGTTCATCAAAATGAGTTGTAGTGGTCTTTTCCCCATCTGAATGGCCCGTAGTCTTGTTCATCTTTCTCATGGCTGCTGCTGAGAATTTGGTGGCTTCTGCTGAAGATGCTTCCTCTATGGCTTCTTTCAGCGTGATCTTGGGTTTCATCAGTAATTTGCTCTGCAAAATCTTGTCTTTAAGGCCCAAAACGAAATGATCGTGCATGGCCTCCTCTAAGCTTCTGAATTCGCACACACCCCCAATGTCTCTCAAACTTGCCACAAAGTCATTTATACTTTCGTCTTCCCCCTGATCGCAGCGATAAAACTCGTGTCTCTTAATGAGGCACGATACTTGGGGTGCGTAGTGTGTCCTTAAAAGCCTCTCCAGATCAGGCCATACCATTACCTTCACATCTGCTGCGCCAGCTAATGCCTTCGCCATCTTGAAAACTGCTGGACCACAATACGTGAGAAAAACCGCCCTCTTCCGCTGCTCAGAAATGGCGGCCAGATTGTTTCCTTCCAAATACATCTGAAACCTATCTGCATATGACTCCCAGTCTTCATTCTTCAGGTCGAATGGGGCTGGGTGGGTGTTCAGCACAGCCATCTCGCTCTTCTCTGTTCTGCGTTGCCTTCTTTTCAGGGAGATCCCAACCTCGTCGCCAGTGTTAAGTTCGCAAAGAGAGGCAGGACGCGGAGTGCTTCAGCTCAAAGTTTATTGTGACTTCAGCTCAGAACGGACCCGAATGGCTCAGCCATGGCAGCTATTTATAGCCAGCTGCCGCAGCTGCCAGCCAATCAGAGTGCAGGGTTTTCCCGCACTTTTACAACAATAACCAGTCATTTTAAACTCTGCATACATAACAGTTTCTTTTCAGTTTTAACTACAAGAAAAAGAGAAATGCAGAACAAAGCCTTTCAGATATCTGTGAATAGAAATATATACAAGGACAGCTCCCTCCCCCATCATTTACATATCCTACATGTGCATCTACATTTGTACACACGTTGAACATTTCTCATGGGCAATTCCTCAATTTTTTTTATTGCTGTCCAGAAAAATGGGACATGTTCTCATAGTGTTTGGGCAGATAGCAGCGCAAAATCAGGCATATAGAAAAAGGGGAGCTTTTCTGCATAACAAGACAAATGATGAGATACAACAACCTATTTACATAAATTAGAGAAATTAAACAAGCAGATATTTACAATTCATGCATAGTTATATTTATGTATGATCTTATACAAATGCACACATGTGTACATACACACATAGAGCTCCTCTTGTTTTTCCTTCATCAAGTACTGAAAGTGAATGGACTAGGGCAGTGATGGCTAATCTGTTTGGGCTCCTGTGGCAAAAATTGTGCACTTACGTGCCAGCACCCAGAAGGCATTGTGCGCCCTCCCCTGCCCCCTGCGCATGCACATGCAATTCCCCCCTCACCGCTTCCTTATCTACAC
Organism: Naja naja; assembly: GCA_009733165.1. Classification (NCBI taxonomy): domain Eukaryota; kingdom Metazoa; phylum Chordata; class Lepidosauria; order Squamata; family Elapidae; genus Naja; species Naja naja. Next base: position 79,453,624 of record CM019149.1, read on the forward strand.
TGTGCCTCCCAGCTGATTTTCGGCCCATCTGAGGCTTGAGGGCAGCTTCTGTAGCCTTTGCAGGCCAAAAAATAGACCCGTTTCGTCACTTCCGGTATTGTAGGAAGTGATGAAACGGGGCTATTTCTCAGCCTGCAAAAGCTGCAGAAGCTGTCCTCAAGACTCTGGGAGGCCAAAAAAGGCCAAAAAAGGCCTCAAACAGGTCAAAAATCATCTGGGAGGAACGCACATGCGCAGTGAAGTAAGTTTGCCTGTAGCTTGCGTGCTGGCACAAATGGCTTTGCGTGCCATAGGTTCGCCCTCACGGGACTAGGGCACAGCCAGGGCAAGCAGGAAGCCTGCTGAAATTAGTTCCTCATGTATTCTTAAAGTATTCTTAAAGAAAGGTAGAATTAAATGTCACTAATAAATAAAAATATAAACAAATCAGACTTTATCCCAATGTCTTACACTTGCAAACATTTCCTAACTCTCTGAAGACCAAATCAAATTCTATGTATGATTCATTAACCTGTTTTGGTTTCAGCTTTTTATATTCCTTATCTAAACCCCCTTTTTGTATAAATTTGCCATTCACCAGATGAACATGAGGCACCACAATGTCTCACCTTAGAAACTTATGATTCTATTATTCATTCACCTGCCAGGTTGATACATAATCACAATGCTAATTAATGCTAATTGAATAGTCATTGTACCAAAGTATAGGTATAAAGCTGTGTTTTTAGCATGCTTTCATTTCAATGTAACCCAATTCGTTTCATTTTCTATATAATGGGATTTTCTTCTATGATTTCCAGATGTATTCGTTGGATGCATTAATAGATTTATGAATAATAATACTGGAAATTATCCATATGCCAACTTACTTCATTCTTTTAGTATATTGAAAAAGAAAAGCGATAATAACTGAGAAGCTGGGTCACTAAGGATCTTACCTATGGCAGTTTTGTTTTGTATGTGTCAGGCCTAAGCCCAAAGATGACACAGTTGAATTGAGTTCTTTATTTGCTTACACTAATAGACAGAATCTTGCCAGATTAAAATGATAAACATCTAACCTGATGAATATATCCTGAGATATTCTAAGGTGTGGCTGCCCTGAATCTTTTCTTCCCTTTTCCATTCAGTTCAGGACTGTGCAGTCCAACACTTTGAACTCCCAGAATTATCCAGACAGCATTCTGAGAATCAAAGTCCACACTTCTTAAAGTTGCTGAGATTGAGAAACACTACAGCATAATTTCAGTACAGAATCATATCACACATGTAATTCTAGTTATATATGAATAACAGCACAATTTGTCTTAAAGAGTACCATAGGGATAAAACAACATAAGATTTCATGGTTTGCAAATATGATTAAGAATGACAAACAATAAAAATATAATAGGTATTTACATGATTACTTTTCTAGCTACCATGGGATATGTTCTATTTATAAAATTTATACTTCATTTATGATGTTTTTAATCCATCCAACATTGCCTTAAGTCATTTTTATTATGTGGAATATGTTAATAGCATTAACATTAAAATTAATGGAATAGGTTATTGTTATCTGTTCAAGATCCAATTGTTGCCAGGCTCCAACATTTGCTTCAAACAGACAATTCAAAGTATTTGGATTTAAGTATATCTATTATTCTGAAAGAGTTGAGTACAGGGGGATATAAATGGCATCTGCCACATCTTTTACCCTAGCCTTACGGGATATTTTTCTTTTCAAGGAGAGGGAAAAGTAAAGAGGAATAGCAGCTGTTTAATATCTCTTGAATCAGCCCCAATGACAGTGGTGATGCTAAGAGCTCACCAATTTATATTGCATTAAGGGTTGTCAGCAAAAACTATCATTGTGCTTGGTCACAAGCAAATCATCCAAGTTCATAATAGAAAACAGTTAAAGTGATTAAAGCGATAACATGGCTGTTTCAGCAGGCCGGCCTGGATTGACCTGGGGGTGGGTAGTTTTAATTTGTTTGTTTTTGTGATTTTATTGTTTTAACTTTTGGTAATTTGGACTTGTTTTTATTTGTGTTAATGTATATCTTTTTGTATGTTCGCCGCCCTGAGTCCTTTGGGAGTAGGGCGGCATACAAGTCTAAATAAATAAATAAATAAATAAATAAACATCTTCAGGAGAATAATAAACCAAGGCCAATCTAAGGGCTGGGCTGCATTTTGCAACCATTAAGGCTAGCCATTTTTAAATCTTATTTTATTACATCATGTTGCTTAGAAAATGTGGACTTAGAGTGAACTTTATCAGGGGTGGGATTCTACCGGTTCAGCCTGGTTCTATAGAATTGGTAGCTCTGAAGAGCAGCTGACACTGAACTGGTTCTCTCTGAAGATTGTCTTTGCTTCGGCTGGGTTCACCCACCCACCCGGGTTCTAGGCTGTCCTTTATTCTTACCTTAGTTGCTTTGCACGGCACAACTGAATGCTGCGTGTCAGCAGGAGATGGTGACTACTTGCAGGAGAAGTTGTTTTGCAAGTACTGTGCATGCGACGCCACCGAACTGGTTGTTATGCTGGTAGGATCCCACTCCTGAACTTTATGTTTTAAATTCTTGCCCTGACCCAGTCAGTCCAACACATCTGGGAATCTCAGTCAGCTCACTTGATGTCTGAGGTCAAAATAAATGACAAACTGTTTCAGAAATTCTCATCAGAAAAACATAGAGATTAAGGCAAGGAGGACTTTTCAACCAGACTGAGGTGACAGATGGTTAAAAGTTGTGTCAGGAGGAGGTAAAGACTGAGGAAAGCTAACAGAGAGGAAAATGAAACTTTGATGGGGAATTGGTTGTGGTGGAAGTGAAGGTACCTGCCACCCACAGTGCCATGAATAGAGCACTTCTATTCAGCACTTCTGAGCTGAAATAGAATTTAAAGAAAGCTAATAAGTATGTCATACAAAATGGAGGTGGTAATAAATCTTCCAGGTGAACACTCAGTGAGATAGGAAGCATTTAACTGCAATGCTATCTAGGACTAGGGCTTTGCATGCTGCTCAGTAAATTTTGTTCTTCCCTCTCTTCAAATAGCAAGCCTAGGCAAATAAAGAGAAGTAAACATCTTGAATCTGACTATTCAGGAAGATGACTGGCCCTAGTGAAGGCAGGAAAGTCACAGTGACTATATTAAAATACACTATTTACTTGAATGGGATAAAGAGTAAGGTGTCTATGATGTCTCAATTTTCTGAAGAAGATAGTACCCCAGTTTGATGTATTGTGCTAAGTTCTTTGGGAAGATGAAATGATGAATGATCTCTGGAGGGCTCGGGACAGGAGTTTTCCCTCTGTCCTGGTCCTGTTAGTCCTCTCAGTGGCTTTCGATACCATTGACCATGGTATCCTGTTGCGGTGCCTCGGGTGGTTGGGAGTGGGGGGCACTGTTTTACAGTGGTTCTCCTTCTACCTCTTGGGGCTCTCGCATTCAGTGTTGGCAGGGGCAGAGGTCGACTCTGAGGGCTCTCACTTATGGGGTCCCCCAGGGGGCAGTCCTCTTGCCCCTCTTGTTCAACTTCTATATGAAGCTGTTGGGAGAGATCATCTGCGGTTTTGGGGTGAGGTATCATCAGTATGCTGATGATACCCAGTTGTACATCTCCACCCCAAGCCACGTCAGTGATGCCCTCTCCATGATATCCCATTGTCTGGATGCAGTACGGATCTGGATGGACGGGAACATGCTTCGACTCAATCCGGCCAAGACTGAGTGGCTGTGCATACCGGCATCTCGGTCCAGTCAGGAGATTCCACCATTGGTCATAGGGAGAGAGGTGTTGCCCCCTGTGGACAGGGCACGGAACCTGGGGGTCCTCCTGGATTCACGGCTCAGGTTAGAGGAGCAGGTGGGAGCCGTGGCCAGGGGGGCCTTTGCCCAGGTCCAGCTGGTTTGCCAGCTACACCCATTTCTGGACTGAGATGCCCTGCGCACAGTCACTCATGCACTTGTTACCTCCTGACTCAACTACTGCAACACTCTCTATTTAGGACTGCCCTTGCATACCATCCAGAGGTTGCAGGTGGTGCAAAATGTGGCCACGGGGGCGGTGATGGGAGTTTCCCGATTCTCCCATGTTACACCCCTCCTGTGTGAGCTGCATTGGCTGCCAGTTGCCCTCCGGGTGAGATTCAAGGTTTTAGTATTAACATTCAAAGTCCTACAAGGCATGGGTCCGGGATATTTATGGGAGCGTCTCCTGCCGATATCAAGTGCCAACCGCCCCGTACGAGCACACAGACAGGAGCTTCTCAGGGTGCCATCAGCGAGCCAGTGCCGGCTGGCGGTGCCCCGGGGATGGGCCTACTCTGTGGCGGTTCCCGCCTTATGGAATCAACTATCCCTGGGGCTCCGTTTGGCCCCTGACCTTCGCACCTTCCGTCACGACTTGAAAACTTGGTTATTCGAACAGGCTGGGCTATGCTGACCTCTTGGGTTTTTTTGAAATTTTAAATTTTACAATGTATATTGGGGGTTTTAGTGTAATTGGGCTTGTTGAGTATTTAATATTTTTAAAGTAATTTACTGTTTATTGTTGGTTTTTAGTTGTGAGCCACCCTGAGTCCTCAGAGAGGGTGCGGCATACAAGTCCAAGTAATAAATAAATAAAAAAATAAATAAGATTTTTTCACAATGTGAAACCAAATATAGTAAAACTATAGATGCAATTTACATAGACTTCTGCAAAGCCTTTGATTCCGTGGTACACAACAAGCTACTGTTAAAACTAAACTCTTACGGCATTTCCAGATCCCTCCATAAGTGGATTATTGCATTCCTGTCAAACAGGCAACAAATACCGTAGTAAAAATAGGGAGCGCTATATCAAACCCTGCTCCAGTTAACAGCAGTGTCCCCCAAGGCAGCGTTCTAGGACCCACACTGTTTATACTCTATATAAATGACCTTTGCAATCACCTTCTAAGCAACTGTGTCCTCTTTGAGGATGACGTAAAACTATTCAACACCACTGACAATGCTACTATCCTTCAAAGCGACCTTGATTATGTGTCTGAATGGTCAAATATCTGGCAACTCCAAATCTTGACCAACAAATGCTCTGTCCTACACATTGGTAAAAAAAATCAGTACACCAAATACAAACTAGGCGGATATGACCTCATTGATGATCCTCACTCTGTCAAGGACCTTGGAGTTCTCATATCAAATGACCTAAGCACCAGAGCTCACTGTAACAGCATTGCCAAAAAGGCATTAAGAGTTGTAAATCTAATCTTATGAAGCTTCTCCTCCGGAAATATCGAATTGCTAACTAGAACATATAAAACTTTTGCCAGACCAATACTCAAATACAGCTCATCAGTCTGGAATCCTCACTGCATATCAGACATTAATACAATCGAGTGAGTCCAGAAGTATTTCATGAGAAGAGTACTACACTCCTCTGCTTGCAACAGAATACCCTATATCACCAGGCTTGAGATTTTGGGCTTGGACAACCTTGAACTACGCTGCCTACGGTTAGACTTAAGCGTAGCACACAAAATTATCTTCTACAATGTCCTACCAGTCAATGACTACTTCAGCTTCAATCACAACAATACAAGAGCACACAACAGATACAAACTCAATGTAAACTGCTTCAAACTTGATTGCAGAAAGTACGACTTCAGCAACAGAGTGGTCAATGCCTGGAATGCACTACCTGACTCTGTTGTTACATCCTCTAATCCCCACTCCTTTCACCTCAAACTAACCACTACTGACCTCACCCCATTCCTAAGGTCTGTAAGGGGCATGCATAAGTGCACCATTGTGCCTACCTTCCCTGTCCTATTGTCCCCATTTATTCGTACCTATTTCCTGTATTCTTACTCATGTTTATACTTATATCTATTATCTTGTAAGCGATTGACAAATCAAATAAACAAACAAACAAACAAACCACTATTTCACTGGATGTGGAAAACATGATTTACTTAGCAGAAGGTTTACTTAGCAAAAGGTATTTCCTGTTCTCAGCAAGTTGGCAGAAAAAAATAAAGGAAGAAACAATTACAAAGTAAACCTCTGCCTTTTCTGAACATTTCAGAACCACAGATGAACAGGAAGCTTCAAAGTTGATACAGAAGAGAGAGATAAGGATTCTGGCTTTTCTTGTGGCCCACATAATGTTACTTGTAATTTCAAAGCCATAATATGCAAGTGAAAGTTAAGCATTCCTGAATCCATTTATCATCAGAATGCACAGGAGATGGCAACTACATGATCACCATCTTGCAATGTGAGTAAGGGTTCTTAGGAATTTGATTTTGATATAATCTATAGCAATCTAATAAACAGGGATAGAAACATTCCCAAATTGGAGAAAAACTTGTGTTATTCTTTTTTATGTTATTGACAGGGATGATGAAACATGCCTCATAATAGCACAATGCAGGCTCTCTCCCTAATGTACTTGTTAACGATGTCACAAGTGCAAGAAGGGTGGAATCTGTGTTGAAACATCATGATGCATCATTCATAATTTGTTCCTTCTTGCTACTCCTGTGAACTCTAATGGTTTCTGATGTACAGTATATCCCTGGCCTGCTGGCAGCAAAACAAATGTGAAACAATGGCTGGTAGTTGAAAACTCCCATTGCAACCACTGGATAGGGTGTGTGTGTGTGTGTGTGCGTGTGTGACTTATGTTATCTGCTTTACTGAAACTTCAGCTACTTCCATTTCATGGTCTGTGGCAAGCTCCTAGCAAGATACCCCTCTCTTAGCTTGCCTTTTATCTCAGATGCGTTCAACATCTGCATTACTTTAAGTCCAGTAGCTCTTACAAAAATCATTCCCAATATAGAGTGATAAACCAGTTCTCTGTTGTTGCCTGTTCTTCTGAAACATTAAGACATAACCTGTTAAGGCTAATGTTCCACTGGTTTATTCCACCATATTTGTTATCCTTTATTATGCCATACTTGCCTTTGTATTTCATTCATCTTATTATCCATATTTTGTGCACCATTGTAGCAACATTCAAAGTGATAGGTTGAATACCCATATTCAGAATCCCTTTTCTTTGTATTTTCTTTGTTTTATTGCTAAACTGGTAATTTTCAAAACACTTTGCTTTACTGTTTTATTCATTCCATTACTTGCCAATGTATTGCTTGCCAATGGTATCATGATTATCCACCTCATCTCTACCCTATTCCCTGTATTCTGATTTAAAACTCTCATGATCAGGTTAGCCAGATGTCATCTAAGATGCATTTGCTCCTTAGTGAGATAAATTCTGCTGCCGAATAGCCTTTCCTGGAATTTGTTGAAAATTCTAAACCTTTGTCATTTGTATCAATGTTGCATCTGGGAGTTCCATGTAGAAATTGTTCTTCTTATTGCTGAATTTTTATTTTTAATAGGAAATGTTGATGAGAACACTTCCTGGAAATCAAGATCCTCCACCCTCTTTCCCAAAGTCATGAAGCTATTAGTATGCTGAGGATCCTGCCTGGCAAGTGTCATTTGTACGCACATTGAAGTCTCTGATCAGCAAGTTTGTTCTGTCACATCACTGATTTGGGCAGCTGTGGGGCAGCAAAGTCCACTTGTTTGTGTGTTAGTTTGATCTGTATAGCTGCCCATCACACATGAAAATGATTCTTTACTCATGCTTATTACAAGCATGGTTTTACTATTCTATGCAGATTGGAATTTCCAATTTAGAGACTATCTTCCAACCCAATGTACTATATCCAAATCCCATTAACTCAGAGGGGCTTCTCCCCCCCGCCCCGCCATGTCTATGTAAGTTTTGGAATTTGTTGCTACAAATTGTGGTGCTGACTACTAGCTTCAGTAGCTTAAAAAGATTTGGGCCAATTCTTGAAAGTCATGCGTATCAACAACTATTACCCTTGGTGGCAGTGTGACTGTGTTTGAAAGCCATTTTCTGGGAGACCAGTGGGTTTCCTTGTGCAGTTGGTTTGTCACTGAGAAAAGACTGCTGGACAAGATGGGCTACTGGACTGAAGCAGCAGGGCAGTGATGGCTACTTCAGCACCCCCATCATTATGGTAACAAAAAATTGGGTGTTTTAAGATTGGGATACTCACACAATGGCAACACATGCCCTCATCATCTTGCAGTTAGACTTTTGCAACCAATTTTACATTGGGCTGCCCTGAAAATGATTGGAAACTGCAATCGATCCAAAATTAGCAGAATTAGGAGATACAGTCAGTGTGTCATCTAAGTTGAGATTGCTGTATTGGTTACTTAATAGGCTTTGGGCCCAATTCATGACTCTGGATTAAAGCCCTATTTGCTTTGTATTTGCAGGTTTGCTTTTCCTGACCAGCATGAGCTCATTCTGTGCATGGATCCCAAGAAGTTAGGTGGGTGGGATTCTGGAAGCAAACCTTTTAGTGGTACTCCCCCAGATCATGAAACACTTTTCAAGGTAATGAAACTCCCCAACTTGCTTATATTTTGCAAACCATGAAAGCCATTCTGTTTCAATGGGCTTTTGTAGCAGCCTTGCATTTTATTTGTAACTATTATGTATATTATATCTTAATTTTTTAAATACAAAAGCATCTTTGAACTCATGAGATGTAGGCAGGTATAGAAATGTTGTCATAAATAAATGTTAAATTATCAGTTTGTTCTGGATGAAACAACTGACTGCTCCCTTGAAGCAATGACCAAGAGAAAATATTGGCAAGATTGAGAGAAGTAGAAGAAAGGAAAACAACAAAAAGGTGCTACCTGGATAAGATTAGGTTTATCACTGGCATAAGTTGAGCATCACTGGGGATGGGGCGAGATGTGGCCATTTCCCACGCAATCCCTGGAACTCAGGCTTGATTCAGTGGTGCCAAATTAATTGCTGTGAAACTTTGAATATGAAAATAAAAACCTGACGGCTATTGATCCTTTAATGGCAGTGTACAGAAAAGCACATACAGTCCTTTGGACAGACATTATTTATTTATTTATTTATTTATTTATTTAGACTTGTATGCCGCCCTACTCCCGAAGGACTCAGGGCGGCGAACATACAAAAGATATACAACAATACAAATAAAAAACAAGTCCAAATTACCAAAAGTTAAAACAATAAAATCACTAAAACAAACAAATTAAAACTACCCACCCCCAGGTCAATCCAGGCCGGCCTGCTGAAACAGCCAGGTCTTCAAGTCTCGACGAAAGGAGCGGAGATCAGGGGCCAAACGCAGATCCGCAGGAAGCTGATTCCACAGGGCGGCGCTCCCACAGAAAAGGCCCTAGCTCTGGGAGCCGCCAGCCGACAATGCCTGACCGACGGTATTCCCAGAAGGCCCCTCCTATGGGAGCGCACGGGGCGATTGGACTGTGATGCAGGCAGGAGGCGATCCCGCAAGTACCCTGCACCCACGCCATTAAGGGCTTTGTAAGTTGTTACTAACACCTTGAAGGAAACCCAGAAGGCAACCGGTAGCCAATGCAGGTCGCGCAGGAGGGGTGTAACATGGGAGTATCGGGATACCCCCATCACAGCCCGCGCAGCCGCATTCTGCACCAGCTGCAACCTCCGGGTAATCCGCAAGGGAAGCCCCATGTAGAGAGCATTGCAGTAGTCGATCCTGGACGTGACGAGCGCATGAGTGACCGTTCGAAGAGCATCTCGGTCCAGATAGGGGCGAAGCTGGCGAACCAGCCGAACCTGGGCAAAAGCCCCTGGCCACAGCTCCCACCTGCTCCTCCAAACTGAGCTGTGCATCCAGGAGGACGCCCAGATTCTCGCCCTATCCACGGGGTAACACCTCCCCCCATGACCAAAGATGGCACATCAACTGAAACCCGAGATGCTGGTAAGAACAGCCACTCAGTCTTGGCCGGGTTGAGTCTGAGCCTGTTACACCCCATCCAAGCCTGCACCGCCTCCAGGCACCGGGACATCACCGAGAGAGCATCACTGATCTGGTCTGGGGTGGAGATATACAACTGGGTATCATCTGCATATTATATTTTGGATTTTTGCTCTCCAGCCTTTAGGGCCAAATAACCCATTTTCCAAATCCCCCTTTCATGTTTTTTCCTCCTTTAATTCATATATACTGACAAGGGGCGGAGGAAACACCTAATTTGACTGCAGGGAAAAGAGGTGTTTAATACTTTACTGTCTATATTTTTCTCAATCCAAATGTCCTCTGCCCCATGTGCTCTGATTCTTGTGGTGAGATAATAGAGAAATGTGTATTTATTCATCATAGAATAAACAGCACTTTGGGGTATATTTTGACCCTGACTCCTGATCAAAATATATGCAGCCTTTCTTGCCTCAGCCTTTCAAGTGTGCAGCCTACTTTCCATCACCATCTCATGTCCAATTATTTGTTTTCCTGATGGCAGATTTGGCTGATCAAGATACAGGAGACAGGGAAAGCATACACTTTATTCCTTAGTTCCTCTGTATGGTATGTATCAGCCTACTCCATACCTGACAACTGGTAGTAAAAAAATCTGTTACCTTAAGCACAGAAAAGGTTTACATTTGCAGCATAGAAGAGCAAGACAAACAACCAATTTTTGGGGTATGGGGAAACAGCAACATGTCACTAAATAAAGAAAAAAGATGGAAATGTGTATAGCAAGAATGTATAAAAACAGGTTGCTTAAATGAGAAAACATGCAATATATTTCAGTTGCAACAGGGACTATAAACTAAACGTTTTTGGGTTAGACCAGTAGCACAACTTGAGATCTACCATCAAAGATCAATTGTAGCCTATCACTTATGTGAGAAGAACACACACACACAGTAGTAGAAGTGACTCTGGTAGATTTCAAAATGTGCAGGACTAGAAAAAGACCTGCCTATATATTCCTGTAACTATTAAATTATATTGAAATAAGTTCATCCCTGAGAGGTGTTCTCCCTGGCATATTTTCAAGCAAATGGTGAATATCAGATAGTCATCTCTGTGATGCTCTAGCTGGATTTCCTCCTGTATTAAAGGCTGTCTGTCTGTCTGTCTGTCTGATCATGAAGGTCTTCCAGCCCTAGGATTTTATCACATTCTTTGAAAATCCAGGCTGCTACAGACCAGCTTTTTGGGGCTACCTGGCATGCAGAGTAAAGCCAGCCAAAGACATGCAAAATCCATATCATCTTCACAGGAACGTCTGCTTCTGAATTAAACAATATTCATTAATCAAAAGAAAGTGGTGGCCTCACATAGTGTGGCAATGCTGCACTTTTCTTGACCAAGCGAGAAGAGGCTCCCCATAGTCCAGCCTGGTGGGGACTGGCTATAAATAGAATGCAAGATATTAGCCGCAACTGTCCAGAGACTAGTGCTGTTGGAATCCAAAAATCCTCCTTATAAAAGGGGAGAAAAGGCGGGATGAGGTTGGGGCGGGGGCGGGGGCATGAGAAGACATCTTGCGCCTGGCTGGGAGATCAGACTAACGAGCACTGTATGCAGAAACAAGGTGGGGACCCAAGGGGACATGAAAGGACGGCAATCGAAAGTAACGCTGGGGAAAGCAAGCAAGTGTGGTGAAAGACGGACTAGGCGGAGGCCATCGCGCGGCTCCCAGCCAGTCTTGACGCAGGCAGCAGCCGGGAGAGGAGAGGAGTCTGTGGCTCAGCCTCCGAAGTTTCGCCTTCCGAAAAGCATCTCCAGTCTGAGTCTGGACTCGCTAATGAAGGCGGCTGGAGGAGAGGATCCAGGAGAGAGCAGATGCATTGCAGTGCTGAATATTAAGGGGCGCGGTGCCCCCGGCTGAGTCTTTTCCTTCTTTCGAGAGTCCCTGCTTGGTCCGACTTGGAGCCGGGCTGCCTCTCAGTCACGTCTCTCTTGCCCCCTTAGCAGCCGTTGAGAGAGCCTGAGGAGGGCTGAAGTGCGGCCCGATCTTCGCCTCTTCCCTGCGTTGCACCTTCCTGTCACACACTTGTCAAGGAAGCGGCAAATTACCTCAGCCGGCCTCGGTTCTGCTTTCTTTCAGCCCACCGGGACGGATGATCTCTCCAATGCATCAGCAGCAGAGAAGAAAACCAGCCTGACTATTAATTGCCGTGGCTGAGGAGACGGCAGGAGACGTGGGGAAGCGGAGCAATTACGTTGTTTTTAATCACCTCAGGCATATTTTACGCCTTGCTCTGCAGTTCTAGTCAGAAAGTCAGAAAATGCATGGAAGGGGTTGCGGAACTTTTCCTGGGCTGGAAAAGCTGGAAGCCATTCTGGGTCTCTAAACACTCCAGAATTAATGTTCAGAGGTGCAGAACGAACATCTATCTGCCCCAGCTTTAAAATCCAGATTAGAGAATCTTTCCAAGGAAGAAATACTCTGTTTTGGGGTACAGTTTGTGCTTGGCAAATCCCCAGTTCCTCCTTTATTATTCCTTTTCAATTCAACATTACATATATTCAATACCATATTGACACATTTACTACATGAAACCAAAGTGGGATAAATGGGACAAGCTCAGAGCATTTGTGCCAATGTTGGCTCCACCATTTCAAACTTATTTAATCTATCCAATTTCCACACTGCCACAACTGAAAGCAGGAAATCTTAGCAACTTCAGAATATGTGGATTTCAACTTCAGATTTCAGTATCCCACATCCTAAATCTGTAAACCTATCATTATGATTAGCCTTTATGGCAAACATAAATGAATTCAGCCACCCAGACCATTATGAGCATTATGTGTTGTCCTCAATCCTCTGGGGGTTGGGAGTGGGGGGCACCGTTTTATGGTGGTTCTCCTCTTACCTTTCGGACCGCTCGCAGTCGGTGTTGGCAGGAGAGCAGAGATCGTCCCCAAGGCCCCTCACTTGTGGGGTGCCCCAGGGGTCGGTTCTCTCACCTCTCCTGTTTAATATCTACATGAAACCGCTGGGCGAGATCATCTGTGGTTTTGGGGTGAGGTATCATCAATATGCAGATGATACCCAGCTTTATATCTCCACCCCAGACCAGATCAGTGATGCTCTCTCGGTGATGTCCCGGTGCCTGGAGGCGGTGCAGGCCTGGATGGGAGTAACAGGCTCCAGCTCAATCCGGCCAAGACTGGGTGGCTGTTCTTACCGGCATCTCGGTGTTCAGTGGATGTGCCATCTTTGGTCATGGGGGGGAGGTGTTACCCCCCATGGATAGGGCGAGGAATCTGGGTGTCCTCCTGGATGCACAGCTCAATTTGGAGGAGCAAGTGGGAGCTGTGGCCAGGGGGGCTTTTGCCCAGGTTCGCCTGGTTCACCAGCTCCGCCCTTACCTGAACTGAGATGCCTTTCGAATGGTCACTCATGCGCTCGTCACTTCCAGGATCGACTACTGCAACGCTCTCTACATGGAGCTACCCTTGCGGATTACTTGGAGGTTGCAGCTGGTGCAGAATGCATCCACGCGGGCTGTGATGGGGGTATCCCGATACTCCCATGTTACACCCCTCCTGCGTGACTTGCATTGGTTGCCGGTTGCCTTCCGGGTTTCCTTCAAGGTGTTAGTAACAACTTATCAAACCCTAAGTGGCTTGGGTCCAGGGTACTTGCGGGAACGCCTCCTACCAGCATCACACTCCGATCGCCCCGTGTGCTCCCACAGGAGGGGCCTCCTGGGAATACCGTTGGTTAGGCATTGTCAGCTGGCGGTCCCCAGGGCCAGGGCCTTTTCTGTGGGAGTGCCCGCCCTATGGAATCAGCTCCCTGCGGATCGTTTGGCTCCTGATCTCCGCTCCTTTCGTCGAGACCTGAAGACTTGGCTATTTCAGCAGGCCGGCCTGGATTGACCCGGGGGTGGGTTGTTTTATTGTATTGTTACTATTGTAATTTTAATTGTTTTTAATGCTTTTTAGTAATTTATAGACTTGTATTTGTTTAATATTTTTTTATTGTAAATGTATTCCTTTTTATATGTTCGCCGCCCTGAGTCCTTAGGGAGAAGGGCGGCATACAAGTCTAAATAAATAAATAAATAAGTAAATAAATAAATCTCAGTCTACTATGAGTAGCCTGGGAATTTGAGGGTTCTGCACAGTATCTTACTTGTCCTAGCCCTGCACTCTTCTGGACAGAGACCTCTGATGTTGTTCCTGGGATCTGTTGGACTACTCTTCCAGTTTAGGAATCACGGCTCCAAGGGCTCTTACCACCACTGGGATCCTGTCTTGTTCCTTCTTTAGACCCAGTTTCTCATACTCCTTCTTCCTCAAGTTGCCATCACTTACATCTATCACCTCTGCTGTCTTCTCATCCTTGTCTACTACCACAATGTCTGATTCATTGGCTAATACCTGTCTGTATGTCTGGCTCTGGAAGTCCTACTGGATCTCTTATTCTGCATATGGAATCTCCCATTTGGACTAGTCCATACATTCTGCAGGTGTTTCTGCACACAGTGACAGGTATTTGATTGTGCAATTCAGTGTATGCTTGTCAGACCTGTCCCAGTCCAATCCTTAGGAAAGAAAGACCCTTGACTCCATTTGGTTGAAGTGATATGTTATTTTATTAAAAGATGTTGGCTGCAGTAAAGTCAGGCAAGAACTAAATTTCCTGAACTGAAAATACAGAAGGTTTCCCTTCATTCCAGCCCTCCCCCCATGACCAGTTCATCTTCAGCCAATGAAGATTCACCTAGGTGTTTGGAGAATGTTGAGATGTTTGGGGTTTATCATCCATTTGTTCATCTCCCCCATGTATCCCCCAGCCTTTGATGTCAGGATGCCAGCAAGGCGCCAAGCCAATGATTGCAGACCTGATAATGTTATTCCTCCCTGCACCGTACGTTCTGCCACTATGTGTTGGACTGTCTCTGAAGCCTCTCCGCTAGTCTGCATTTTGGATCCTATCTAGTGTGATAGACCATTGCTTCTATGGATTAGGGTACCTGTTCTTGTACTGCTATGCAGGCCCTCAGTAGTGTCTTTTAGCCTATCCCTTTCCAGCCACAGTGTCTAGGTTTCAGACTAGGGGTGGAAACCTCTATACATTGTGAGGAGCTTCTGGATCTTCCCATTGACAGCTTCCATGTCCTGTTTTGGCCAGCTCATTATATTGGCAAGATAACTGATGACTGTGGGGGCATATGCCTGCATTGGTTGCCGGTTGCTCTCCGGGTGAGATTCAAGGTTTTAACTTTAACATACAAAGTCCTACATGACATGGGTCCTTATTACTTAAGGGAGCGACTGCTGCCGACATCGAATACTAACCGCCCTGTGCGAAGTCATAGACAGGGACTCCTTGGGGTCCCATCAGCTGGGCAATGCCGGCTGGCGGTCCCCCGATGACGTGCCTACTCTGTCGCGGTCCCCGAACTCTGGAATCAACTTCCCTTGGGGCTCCGCCTGGCCCCCGACCTCCACACCTTCTGCCATGACCTGAAGACCTGGTTATTTGACCAATCCGGGCTGTGACCCATGGGTGGGGTGGTTTTAGATTTTGATGGATTTTAAGTTTTGTATTTAATTGGGACCATTAGTTTAATTCTTTTTAAAGTATTTATTGTTCTCGTTTTATTGTAAGCCGCCCCAAGTCTTCGGAGATGGGGCGGCATATAAGTCTCATTAATAAATAAATAAATAAATAAATAAATAAATAAATAAATAAATAAATAAATAAATAAATATGTGTTGATGACATGGATCTTCTTCTTCTTCTCACCTATCGTATTCTTTAATGGTATTTGTCTTCCTTGCCTCCTTATTGCGGTTCCCTACAGACCATAGCTGGTCCATATGCCTGCTAATTAATTTCAGTCCATCATTCTTAACTACCTTCCCTCTCTTGACTTATCCAGCTGCACTTCTCCAATCTGAATGACATTCCAATATCCTCACTGTAGATTTGTGACAGCTGGATCAGTGAGTTGGTGTCTGATTCCCACTTTGTGCACAACTTGATGTCATCTATGTAAAGGAAATGAGTGATGGTAGCCTCTACACTTCTGAACTTATACCCATATCCAGTCCTGTGATTATCTGATTAAGGGTGTTCAAGCCTAGTGAGAAAAGCAGCAACACCTCGGTGTTGGCAGGGGGGCAGAGGTCGACCCCGAGACCCCTCACTTGTGGGGTGCCGCAGGGGTCTGTCCTTTCGCCCCTCCTGTTCAATATCTACATGAAACCGCTGGGTGAGATCATCTGAGGTTTTGGGGTGAGGTATCATCAGTATGCTGATGATACCCAGCTTTATATCTCCACCCCAGGCCAGATCAGTGATGCTCTCTCCGTGATGTCCCGGTGCCTGGAGGCGGTACGGGTCTGGATGGGTAGTAACAGGCTTCAGCTCAACCCCACCAAGACGGAGTGGCTGTTCTTACCGGCATCTCGGTCTTTATTGGATGTACCATCTTTGGTCATGGGGGGAGAGGTGTTGCCCCGTGGATAGGGCGAGAAACCTGGGTGTCCTCCTGGACTCACAGCTCGGTTTGGAGGAGCATGTGGGAGCTGTGGCCAGGGGGGCTTTTGCCCAGGTTCGGCTGGTTCGCCAGCTTCGCCCTTATTTGGACCGAGATGCCCTTCGAACGGTTACTCATGCGCTTGTCACCTCTAGGATTGACTACTGCAATGCTCTCTACATGGGGCTTCCCTTGCGGACGATCCGGAGGCTCCAGCTGGTGCAGAATGCAGCCGCGCGGGTTGTGATGGGGTATCCCGATACTCCCATGTTACACCCCTCCTGCGCGGCTTGCATTGGTTGCCGGTTGCCTCCCGGGTCGCCTTCAAGGTATTAGTTACAACTTATAAAGCCCTTAATGGCTTGGGCCCAGGGTACTTGCGGGAACGCCTCCTGCCAGCATCACTTTCCGATCGCCCTGTTCGCTCTCATAGGAGGGGCCTCCTTGGGGTGCCGTCAGTCAGATATTGTAGGCTGGCGGTCCCCAGGGCTAGGGCCTTCTCTGTGGGAGCACCTGCCCTCTGGAATCAGCTCCCTGTCGATCTCCGTTTGGCCCCTGACCTCCGCTCCTTCCGCCGGGACCTGAAGACTTGGTTGTTCCAACGGGCCGGCCTTGAATGACCCGGGGGGGGGTTGGGTTTATTTTAATTTATTTGGCTTGTTTACTGTTTAATCTTGTTTTATTGTAAATTCTTCTCTGTTTTAATGTTCGCCGCCCTGAGTCCTTAGGGAATAGGGCGGCATACAAGTCGAATAAATAAATAAATATATACCACATTTAATGGCAAACTGTGTAAACTGTTATGAGCTGACTTCCAGAGTTGTCTTCCAGTCTTGTGCAACTGGATAGCATTGTGGTTAAAGTGTTGTGGTGGAAAGTATTGTGGTTAAAGTGTGTGAGTCTGGGATTCAAATCATGGCTGGTACCTATTTTATCACTATGGGGATCCTTGTGCAAAGATACCTTAACACTTTACAAGCTTATCTCAAATCAGAGTTAAACAAATTAGAAGAGTCATGCTGGGTCAGATGTGTGGAATAACATGATCCACGTCAGTTGTCGAGGAACTAGGACAATCTAATGATAAGTGGGATATTGGAACAAACCATACATGGATGTGATAAGAGACTTTGGAATGTAATGCATGTCACCTGCAAATTGTACTGCAACCCTGTTCAGTCATTCACCTTATATATAAACTCTACATGTGAGGAGAGGTAACAGAGATGAGCCTTGCACTTTATATATGCTTTCAAGGAGAAAACTGAATACGGGATGATGAACAACAAAGCAGAGTGGATCTCCATACTCCATGCTCCTCTTCCTTAGATATAGTGTTATTTTTATGTAAGTATACTATTCCTTTAACATGAGTTTATTGCTGTCTTTATTGTTTTTTATTGTTTTGTATTTCAATTATATTTTTATTGTACATGTTCTTATTTACTGTTATCAAGTCCCATGTATCTGCCAGACCAGCTTGTAAAACTGATAAAATTTGTAAAATTTCAATCCAATCCAATCACTCAGTGGTGTGGTTTAATGAATTGTATTAGCAGTTGTAGGCGGGGTATCTGTTGTTTCTGAGTGTTCCTAAAATAAATAAAAACCACTATTCTTCAACCTTTGGCCTATGTTGCTGATGATAGGAGAACATATCCCATCATCAACATTCTATGTGTGCACTTGGAAGCATTTAATATTTTGTTCTGTTGTATTTATTTATAATACTTATAATCTGTCCCAAGTCAAACAACTGTGAAAGATTATGGGCAGAAAGTGAGGGATGAGACATTTCATTTATCTGAAAAAAGGCAGTAGAGTTCAGATGTGAGGGACACTAGAAATGAATGAATAAACTTTATTACGGTCTTAGACCAGCAATAGACACCACTATTTACATATACATAAAAATACTGACATTATAATACATTACTAGTGGATAATAACATCCCTATTAAGAAAATACATGTTCTCAAACAATTAGGGTCACTCCCTAATTTGTATTAGTGGAGATCCAATAATTATGTGTGTAAATATCATTTTCCAAAGATTGTTCTATCAAAAAATTGTCATAAATTGACCACTATAATTCTGTAACCAGTTTTTCCTTGTAGACATTGCAGCAACACAGAATTTTGCTACTACATGGGTAATACCTGGGTTTGAATCCTGGAGGAGCAAGTCTACATAAAATTGTCTGCCCTCCCTGGCAATCTCTCTAGTAAGGGGAGAATATACAATGACCTATAAACTCTGTATAACTCACAGTACAATAAAACGTGAGATATCTTCAACTTCTCCTTTACCACATATACATACCCGTTCTGCTATTGGTGTTTTCTTATACCTGCCCTGAAGAAGTGCTGATGGGAGAATATTGAATCTGGCTCTAAAGAAAGCTATTCTTTGTTTTGGGAAGGTCAGATCATTCAGATCTCTTCGATTCACACACTCGCTGTTTGATTCTGTCCCTGCTGTGGCTAGCCAACCTATTTAATTCTTCTTGGAACTCCATGTCCTTCATTCTATTGATTATTACTTGCTTTGCTTGGTCAAAGCCTAGGGACATTAAGAATACTGGTGAGAGTCCATAAGAACCCAGTTTGTGGTCTATTGCCTGCTTCCAGGGGGAGGGGTAGTTATCAATCAGTATTAGAGGGGTCAGTCCCTCTGGGAAGAAATGCATTTTTAGCCAATGCATGATCATCATCTTCCAGGCTCTTACCTGAGGACACTAGAAAAATGTATTCAAAAGAGATTCTACCTGCATTAACTCACTATAACTGAGGCTGAGTATTTTATTTTAATTTTAAAGAATCTATTTTACTCCATTAAGAATATCTTCTTGAAGATCAATATTCTTACTTCCTTGGTTTTGCCAGCTACCTGATGTTTGACAGCAGCAGACAAGAACATGTACCAAAAAATAGGATTGAAATACAAAAAATAAAAAAAACCAGTAAAAACAGCAATAAACTCATCGTTGTGATGGTACCCCCTCTGATTTGGGCAATTGGCATGTTGGAATAATATTGATTTAATACAACCAAGAGAGGCATACTGCCCCATGAAGGTCTCAAGAAAAGTCATTCACCAGAGTAACCAATGACATTTTTGTCCATGGCCAAGTCTGGATCCTGACTGGAATGAATAAAGATCTTACCAGTACTCAGTATTCTGCTGCAGTTGCTGTAGGCATCTTTCAAATCACTTTATTTACCTTAGCTTTCAGCTAAGGAGCCACTTGGGGCTAGTCTTTCAGCACTTCGGCTACTTTTGTGTTCCATTGATTGACTGCACATGAGATGAAACTGCCCATCAAATTATCAGGAATTGCTTTCTGGAAACCCCCGGAGCTATTAGGCACCAAGGCAGACCACTCTAATACAGTAAATCTACTGCACTTGTTTAGGTTTGTGATCCATAATTTGATGATGAAATGATCTGACCACAGGAAAGGTTGGATATTAATTGAAACATCTTCCAATTATGTTCCATCTGCAGCAATGTAAAATTCAAACAAAGCATCTATCCTCCCACATGTTGTAGGGGCAACAATTATTTAAGAAGCTACACAGAATATGAAGGTTGAAGTAATCCAAAATGAAAAACTTTGAGAAATTCAACATCAGCTTCAAGTTAAGATCAAGAAGGGATGGGTAGCTAGACTAGCACCACAGTTTCTCATTGCAAATAAGTTCCATGCACAATTATTAGCAACCAGTAATTCTCTCTCACTATGAGAGTCTCATATACAGTTATAGCTATCCCTTCTTCCAAGCCTTGGAATCATGCAAGATTTGAAATCCAGCTATGTGGATTTTCAGCTGTGCTTGCTTGGACATGTCTTAGTAATACATATAAAGTCTGCATATTTACCATGTCATACATGGACTTGTACCACTTATAAACACTTATAAGCAATAGCTGGAGACTAAGGCACCCAATAATTCAGCTATCTAGACCCAGATCAGGACAACTGGCTTAGAAGAAGTAAACTATACCAATAAATGACATCTCCTTCTGATAAAATGGCCTATCTAATGCCCCTAGCATATTCACCTCTGCCCATAATGCACCGATTTCAGTCCCACAACTTCACCTCCACAGCCCCTCATTTTCAGCCTAAAAGCAGAATGACTGAACATGGCTATTCATTGCTTATTATATTTTATCGATAACCATGTATCAAACACGGATAATCATAACGTAATTAGGTGATTCAGATTATGCCATCGATATGACTTTGTGCCATGCTGCCTTTCATCCAGCTATATCATGCAATTGTTTTTGGCCTTGTAATTCCAAAATTGAAAATAGAAGTTCTATGATACTGTACCATCATAAAGTTCTTTGCAAAGTTAGTAAGTACTTACTGTGTTTCTCCATCAATTCACATTTATATGCTAGTGTGGTGAGTCATAGCAACAGCCTCTGCACATTTTGCACATTTCCCCAAAGTCTATTTTAGTTACATTGTAACTACATGGCACACCGGATTTATAGGACTCCAGGTGGTTACTAGCTTTGATATGTTATTCCCGGTGCTCTTACGATGTTATTTTAGCTGTTGTCCATTCAGTTTGAGGATCTTTGATTCTTTACTTTGCTGGGTGGGAGAGTTATTTAGTTCAGGTACCAATGATATATGAGGGAGTTGTACTTTTGTTTAGATCTTTCTTACATTTTAATGATTTGTAGATCAATGAGCATGCTTCCATTAAATTTTTTTTTTTTTTAATTCATTATATGCCGCCCTTCTCGAAGACTCAGGTGGCTTACAGTTTTGGGATACAACCCAGTGTGCTCAGCAATAGCCTTCATTCCATTGTATATGCCTGCTTATTACTAGCAATTTTTTTACAAGGTCAGCTAATTGCCCCCAACAATCTTGGGTCCTCATTTACTACCCGAGAGGATGGAAGGCTGAGTCAACCTTGAGCCTGGTGGGATTCGAGCCTACAGTAATTGTAGACAGCTGGATCTTAAGAGCAGGCATTTAACAGCCTGAGCCACCAAGGCTCAGAAATCAAAAGTATGGTGTTATATATTGAATGGTAAGCAAATTATCTCTGAATTTTGTTCTGTAGCCACTCACTGATGAATCAATCATTCACTTGCAAAACTGCAAACAATATATAGAGTAGGAATGCTGAGTGCCAGTGAGAGTTGCTGTAAATTTTCTTTGCAATTTAATATTATTATGAGAATGAAGATGATTAAGAATTAAATTAACTCACTAGAGGATTAAAGCCTCTTTATGAAAGGTTATGGAGTATAATTACCACGCTATGCCAGTGCATCCTCTACTCGTTGCAGAATACCTACGCCACCAGACCCGAAATTCTAGACCTAGAAAACCTAGAACTACACTGTCTTCAGTCTGATCTAAGTATAGTATATAAAATCATACATTGCAATGTCCTACTGGTCAACCAATACTTCAGCTTCAACCATAACAATACAAGAGCAAACAATGTGCTAGTAACAACTTATAAAGCCCTAAATGGCTTGGGTCCAGGGTACTGCGGGAACGCCTCCTGCCAGCATCACATCCGATCGCCCTGTTCGCTCCCATAGGAGGGGCCTCCTTGGGATACTGTCGGTTAGGCATTGTCGGCTGGCAGTCCCCAGGGCTAGGGCCTTCTCTGTGGGAGAGCCCACCCTTGGAATCAGCTCCCCGTGGATCTCCGTTTGGCCCCTGATCTCTGCTCCTTCCGCCGGGACCTGAAAACCTGGCTGTTTCAACAGGCCGGCCTGGAATGACTTGGGAGGGGGGGATTTTAACTGTTTAATTTTAACTGGTAGTCCGGCTTGTTATGTTTAATCTGTTTTTTATTGTAAATTTGTGGTGTTTTAATGTTCGCCGCCCTGAGTCCCTAGGGAGAAGGGCGGCATGCAAGTCGAATAAATTATTATTATTATTATTATTATTATTATTATTATTATTATTATTATTATTAATAGATACAAACTCAGGGTTAACCGCGCCAAACTTGGTTGCAGGAAATACGACTTCAGCAACAGAGTGGTCAATGTCTGGAATACTCTACCTGACACTGTGGTTTCTTCCCCAAACCCCAAAAACTTTAACCTTAGACTTTCTACTATTGACCTCACCCCTTTCCTAAGAGGTCTGTAGGGGGCATGCATAAGTGCACCAACGTGCCTACCGTCCCTGTCCTATTGTTTCTTTTATTTCTCTTATATGTATTCATTTCTTGTATTCACAACTATGTTTATCCATATACCTATTATCTTGTAAGAGATTGACAAATCAAATAAATAAATAAAAATAAATAAATAAAGTTGGGAGTGTTTTCCAACTTCCTTAAGAGAGAGTAACTGGCCCAAATTTACCCAGCCAGCTTCCATGCCTAAGAGAGGACTAGAACCTATATCTCTGGCTCCTGATCCATCTCCTTAATCATCTTACTGCAGTAGCTCTCAATTATAACAGATAATTATAAAACTTATCTGTGTATTACTATTGTATGACTAGAAAGGAAAAATATTTGTTCTAAGAACTTATCCTGTAGAAAGTGCCTAGAAAAATATTTATTTATTTATTTATTGGATTTCTAGGCCGCCCCATCTCCCTAAGGACTCAGGGCGGCATACAATAAAAGCAATACACATATACAATTAAAAAGAGATTAAATCCAATAAGAAACCCAATTAAAATCTAAAACCATAAAAATAAGCATTAAAACTCCCCCACACACACCCTCAGTCCAGGCCAGTGAGTTGGAACAACTTTGTTTTGAGGCCACGGCGGAAAGAGCGGAGGTCAGGGGCCAGCCAAAGCTCCAGGGGCAGTTGGTTCCATAGGGTGGGTGCTCCCACAGAGAAGGCCCTACTCCTAGGGTTCACCAGCCGACATTGTCTGGCTGATGGAACCCCGAGGAGGCCTTGTCTGTGAGAGCGCACAGGACGAAGGGAAACAGTCGCTGGCAGCAAGGTCTCCCATAAATATCCCGGTCCTAAGCCATGAAGGGCTTTATAGGTCAAAACCAGCACCTTGAATCTCAAAATATATTTTGTGTTTATTCTAGCATTACCATTATAGAGAATGACATATAATTTATTTATTTTATTTTATTTTATTTGGATTTATATGCTGCCCCATCTCTGGTGGGACTCAGGGCGGCTTACACAAAAACATATATACAATATATAAACTTATTCCTAAATTTACCCAATCCAAATAAATATTAAAATATCCCCGATATTAAAATCCCCATCCCCACTCAATCCAGGCCGGCCTGTGAAAACAGCCAAGTCTTTAGATCACGACGGAAGGAGTGCAGGTCAGGGGCCAGACATAGCTCCAGGGGTAGCTGGTTCCAAAGGGTGGGGCCCCACGGAGAAGGCCTTCCCCGGGACTGCCAACCGACATTGTCTGGCCGACGGCACCCACAGGAGGGCCTGCCTGTGGGAGCATACTGGGTGATTGGACCTTGATGCTGGTAGGAGGCATTCCTGCAAGTACCCCAGACCCAAGCCATGCAGGGCTTTATAGGTTAACACCAGCACCTTGAATCTTACACGGAGGGCAACTGGCAACCAATGCAGACTGCGCAGGAGGGGTGTCACATGGGAGAATTGGGCCTCTTCCATCACTGCCTGCGTGGCTGCATTTTGCACCAGTTGAAGCCTCCGCATAGTCCGCAAGGGCAGCCACAGGTAGAGAGCATTGCAGTAGTCGAAACGAGAAGCCACGAGCGCATCAGTGACCATGCGTAGGGAATCTTGGTCCAAGTAGGGACACAACTGGTGCACCAGGCGAACCTGGGCAAAGGCCCCCATAGTGACAGCTCCCACCTGCTCTTCCATATTGAGCTGTACGTCCAGGAGGACACCCAAGTTGTGCGCCCTATCCACGGGGGGCAACACCTCTCCCCACATGACCAAAGATGGAATTTCTTGGATCCAAGATGCCGGTATGCACAGCCACTCAGTCTTGTCTGGATTGAGCTGGAACCTGTTCCTCCTATCCAGATCCTCACTGCCTCCAGGCACCGGACAGCACAGGGAGGCATCACTGAGGTGGTCTGGGGTGGAGATGTAAGCTGGGTATCATCATCATATTAATGATACCTCACCCATAAACCACGGATGATCTCACCCAGCGTTTCATGTAGATGTTGAACAGGGGGGAGAAAGCACCGACCCCTGAGGAACCCCACAAGTGAGGGGCCTCGGGTCCCATCTCTGCCTGCCCATCAACACCGACGCGTGCATCCTGAGAGGAAGGAGGAGAACCACCGTAAAATGGTGCCTCCCACTCCCAGCTCCCGAAGACGCGCAATAAGATACCATGGTCGATGGTATCAAAAGCTGCCGAGAGATCTAATAGGACTAGGACCGAGGAACATCCCTGTCCCGAGCCCTCCAGAGATCACTGATCAGCACGACCAATGTCATCTCCGTGCTGTAACCAGGCCTGAAGCCTGATTGAAATGGATCTAGGTACTTGGTTTCCTCCAGGAAAGCGGGAGCTGTTGAGCCACCACGCTCTCAACAACCTTCGCAAAAAGCGAAGGTTGGAGACAGGACAAAAGTTGTTTAAATTGGCTGGGTCCAAGGCAGGCTTCTTGAGAAGGGGTCTCACCACCACCTCTTTCAAGGCAGTAGGGAAGACCCCCTCCTGCAACAAAGCATTGGTAACTGCCTGGAGCCAGCCACGTGTACCCTCCCAGGCTGCATATACCAGCCAGGAGGGACACGAGTCCAATGAACATGGAGGCACACAGCCGCGATAATCCTGTCCACTGCATCTGAGGTCACAGAGTCAAACTCTTCCCAGATGATATCGACAAGACTCGTCGTCACCTTGCATCCGACTCAAGCCAGTTGGTGTCCAGACCGCCCAGATCCGAGCGATCTTATCCAGCAGATGTTGGCCAACTCCTCGGCCGCCCCTGCAAAGGTTCCCCCTCACCTCCTGATTAAGGAGGAGCAGGTGACCCTGAACAGGGCAGCTGGGCATTATCTGCAGATGCGATGAGAGTGGAGAAGTAAGATCTCTTCACCACTCCCATCACTGCCAGATAGGTCCTAGAAAAGGACCTTAACTGGGATCGGTCAGATTCGACTGGGAGGACCTCCAACTGCTCTCTAGGCTCCTCCGATGTTTCATTTCCTGTAGCCCGTGGTGAACCAGGGAGCTAACCGGGATCTGCGCCGGGTTAAGGGCCTCAAGGGGACAACCCGTCGAGAGCCCAGAGGCTGCCTGCTGCCAGGCCTCGCTAGGGTTGTGGGTCAGGGAGGTAGGTAATGGTCCATGCGCCATCTGGAACCATTCAGGGTCCATCAGGCGCCTGGGGCGGAACCACCTCGTCGGTTCTGCCTCCCAGCGGCTGGGAGTGGGATAATGGAAGACCAGCCGAAGGAGATAATGATCTGTCCATGACAGGGGGCGAATAGTTGGAGCTCCCCCAGATCATTACACCACTGTCCTGAGGTAAAACCAGGTCTAGTGTGTCCCCCCAATGAGTCGGGCCTTGTATTATCTGGGTATATAATGACAAGATGAACATAGAAAATGGAAAAATGGTAGTCAAAATGCCAGCTTCAGCAGAGGACCATACCTACTTCTTCAAGAAAGCTTATCTTAGATCAAGAGTAGAATCAAAATCCATTCACTCCATTAAAAAAAAAACCCTCTCATCCAACAAGATCACAGGAGAGTGTACATGGATTGAAATAGAAAGCAGTAGCATCAGATTAAGGACAATGCTGTTATTTCTGATGATCTTTTTTTCCCAACTGCAACACATTTGCAAAGTGCCTGTTGGAAGGGGCTCTTTACACACTCTACACCACTGATTCAAGGTGAAGTCAAGTTGGATCAATGACACTGGTGTGCCCACTTGTGTGTTTCTTATGTGATTATATTCTGGACAGGATCAACATAGCATAGAAGCAGTTCATTAACATTCAAAACTTCTCCATCCCTGTTACAGTGTAGAAAAAAATGTAACAAAATAATGATATATGTGCCTTAAGTGCATATGTGGTAAGGGACACAGAAAAGTATTATAGTAAAAGAAACTAAATCTCTAGTATAAACATTAAGATAAGCAGTGAATTAGTTTTGAATCAATCCTGTGTTTAGCTATGCAAATTTTGTCTTTAGTCTAGCTACTGCATCTTTCTGAACTCATAATTAGAATATGAATTTGCTTACCTCTAGTTATATCATGCTTTCTAGGCATGGTTTGGGATATGTATATAGAGAAGTCAAACATGAAAAAAATTCTGTACAACTATAAAATCTTTGGGGATCTCAGCTATCAGGGAGATAAGCAGAATGGCTTAGAAATGCTTGCAGTTTGCAAATGAAATACAGTAGTAAATGGATTTTGCCTGGAAAGTGGTTTCTCTTCCACTCCAGCCTACTACAACTGGTTTCTGATTCATTAATAAAGGAACAGTAAAACCCTTTATAAACCAGACCAGAGGTGCATAATTAACTCTGGTCCTGCTTAGTCTGATGGCAAAGAAGTGCACTTCAGATCTGGTCTTTCTTTCTGAAACCCTGACACATTCATGTTCTCAGAGGGAATTAACACAGACTGTTCATTTAAAAATGAAGCTCTGTATGCATGCAAGTGTCTATCTATGTAATATTCTCTACAGCTCTCTCCCACTATCTGCATCTATATATGGAAGGCTGAAGTTGCATTCATAGTTTCCCTTGCATTAAAAATCCCAGGTGCTTCTAACAGCCTTCGCAGGCAGCTCAGGAAAGCAAAACAGAAAACCTTTGAAAAATAAATTGCCTATGTGACTCACATTAGTCCTCCTCTCCACCATAGCTTGGATCCCCAACTGATGTAAATTTGTGTGGGCTCGGTCATGCTAATCGTCCTGTTGTGATTTGCACTAGTTAAGGAGCCAGCCATATTGGTGTCCTTTTTCTCTTTCCTTCCAATTAATGTCACTCTTCGTCCTTCTTTTGTGCAAAATGGTTCCATGGCATCTCAGGAACACAGGAGAGAAAACTAATGGGCCAGAATGCCCAGTGGAACAAGTTGGTTTTTTGCAATGAAAGTCAGTGGAATTGTGTCAGTTTGCACCATCTCAGGATGCAGCTCTGCCACTCTAATTGGAACTACTATCCAAATTAAAATCTTATTGAAACTTCACAGCTGTGTTTACAGTTTTTCTGAGCTGGGCTTGGACTGTTCTGTACTGCCTGGACAGCTGTAGTTAGTGTCTGTGAGGAAGACGGGTGGTGATAATGCTAGGTGGAAGAAATGTCTGTGGGGCAATTTAGCACTCAGGCATTTATGAAGTTGTTTGTCCATCTGCATTAGCTTGTTATTTTTTCTTTCTTTCCAAAAGAAAAGTCTCACTTGTATCCTCCAGTTTGCTTCTTTGTTTGAAGTTATCCAGCCTTTTCTCCAGACAAATAGTAAAATATATTAAGGTGCCCTTCAATATACTCGTATTGATGTTAAAAACAAGAATGGCTTATGTAGCATTGCCAGACTGCACAGAATGTTAAGACAGCTGCCAAAGTCCTAATGATTCTAAATTCCTCTTTATGATAAATTCTAAATGAAACCATTTTTATGATGATAAGCTTCTCACCAATGGGAGAAACTTAACTCTTTCTGATATGTTCAAGGACAAATACCAAAGTACTTTAGCCAGGTACAGCATAATTGTTGACTAGATGATTCAGTATTTTGATAGAGCGAGAGTGGAGAATACTATGTCTAGATCAAGCCTATGGGCATCTCTGAGGAGCCTTTGATGAGGTGAGGGGGAGGAAATGATGACACATTTGCAATGATATATATTTGCAATGCTGCAACTGATCAAGCTGCCTTCATCGCAACTATTTGTTTTTCCCCCAAATTTTAAATTATGTATAATATTATCTGTCCATGCCCACTCTACAATTTTCCTCTGTAAATTGGAGCAGGCAATGCTGGAGTTGGAAGGATCTGTGTCCCTTTCACCTCCCCCATCCCCCCCACTCCTTTGACATGTTCATGTAGTTTTCTTGCCAGCAGTAATAGATACCTTTTAACTTCTAGAGGGTGGAGAAGAAGTGGACACTTATTTACAGAAGGCCGATAAAAAAAGAAACAAGATGCCTTTTCCCTTTTTCACACAAAATGTCTGTAAGACTTTTCCAGTCAGCAATAAACGTAGATATTGCATTCTCTCTGATCAAAGAAATCAGTTTAGCCTTCCCAGCATATTCTGTCATTTTCACCAACCATTCCTCCATTGTGGGTAATGTTAAATCTTTCCATCTTTGGGATACAGGTTGTCCTCGACTTATGACCACAATTGAGCCCCAAATTTCTGTTGTTAAATGAGACATTTGTTAAGTGAGTTTTACCCCATTTTGCCACCTTCTTGCCACAGTGGTTAAAT